>CM076584.1:26258516-26603010 GCA_034641835.2 Pinus albicaulis | reverse complement strand
GTGAATAAAATTCATTTTTCAGCAAATTTCTACAGTCTTTTCGTAGTGCAAAATCCCGAAATCACATTACCAGCACTACGAAATTGGGGATTCAAAATTTTTTGGTTTATGCTGTCACATCCATCAATTTTGGTTAAATTTTCATGATTAGGTGTCAGTCCACGAATCCTCCTTCACGCATGCAACCATCTAAAGCCATTATGAAATCATTATGAGATTCAATTAGGGGTCATTTTTCATTAGTCCTTTTCAAATTTGTAAAAGGGTTGGTTATCATCAATTTTGTCTCATGCAAAGAAAACATTGCATGCATATATATTGTTTGAAAGAGAAGCTCATGATAAGAAACCAGAGCTTTCCTTAAGTTTTCAAGCGAGGCAGAATTTCAATCAAGCGAGGCTGAACCTAATTGATGTTATGTCAGCAATTTCGATACTTTCTAATCAAGTGAGTGTGAAAATAATTGCTAGTTGAAGCAGGATTTCTAATCAAGCGAGGCTGAACCAAATTTTAAAGCGAGCCAATTCATCCAACAAGTAGGTCTATTACAGGTTTGCTGAAGACATAAGGTTTTCAGGAGGAAGATGACAGAAGAAAAGAGAAATCACAGGTCTGGTCACTGTCTGAGAATAGAACCTAAAGGTTTAGAAGCTCTCATAACAGATAAATCTGTTGAAGAAGCCTTCAAGAAGGTAGGGTGTTGGAGGTTCTGCGAAAAGCTTCAAGGAGGGCATAATCAAGTTACCAAAGAGTTTTCTATGAACTTCACAGGGTCAAACACAAAGGTTGGTTTCTCAATTTAACAATTTCTCCTGAAGTTATATCAGCAGTCACAAAAATTCCAATGGGGGAAAATAGATGGTTCAAGAATTTTAGGTTTGAAATGCAACCCTACAAAATCTTTTTGAAACCAGAGTTTATGGATACTGATTTGAACAAAGCTGTGCCGAGAATTTATGTCAAGGATGCATTTGCCAATTTGTTCTACAACATCCAAAGGTAATTCACCTGCGAAGGGAGATACCACAAGGTGTACACTTACCACTTTAAACTCTTATTGCATTTCACATGAATAATCTCCCTAGACTTACCTTTCTTTCTATTTCGAAGTCTGGCCAAGATGGAAAACAAAGTACAGATGAAAACTCAGGCATGTGAAACCTCATTATTTCATCATGGTCTAGTCAAGTTAATAGTTCTACCTGAGCTTCAGAAAGTGAATAGAGAATGGTCTGCATTTCTCTTTTTGAGTGGAATAGGGGTTGAAGGAACAGGTGCTAGCCCTCAAGTCAAAGAAACATCTCCATCAAAGACTACTGAACCTACAGAAACAAAATCAAGGAGGTTTGTCAAGCTCAAGCCCAGGAAATAGGTTAAGGAACCAATGATAAACACATCACTGAATATCCAAAGGTCTCATCAATCTGCACAGAAGAAGAGAACTCATGTCAAAGAGACAATTCAGGAACAGTCAACTAGTAAAATAGTTCAGAAGAAGTTGACTAGGAGTCAAATGTCAAACGAGAAGGGTAAGGCTGTGGTCATAAATGAAAACTTGGAATTAAGAGGTGGCTTGAATGATATATTACAAGCTATTGAAATTGAAGAGTCCCCCCTGGTTCAAGCAGATTTCATCAAACCGGATATAGGTGGAAAATCAAAGAAATTGAAAAACGAAGATATCCTTCCAAACATTTAATTCAATATCTCAGTTTGACTATCAGATGGAGGATGATAAGATGAGCTATGAGATAAGAAAGAATAATGGGTCAAGTGGTTACCTGTCGTTGAATGGTGGTATAACACTTCCTTCCATACTGCAGCAAAAATGACCCCATTTATGGCACTTTATGGATATCATCCATCGTCCATCACATCTTCTTTAAGGGAAAATTCTAGGGTTCAAGCAGTGGAAGATCACATCGAGCATCAACAAGAATTTCTCCAACTCTTAAAGGATAACCTAAGTTTGGCACAAAATCGAATGAAACAATAGGCAGATCAACATCGCAGCGAGAGAAGTTTTGATGTAGTAGACTGGGTATTTTTATAGCTACAACCATACAAACAAATGTCCCTCAAACAAGCTAAGAAGGATAATAAATTATCGCCAAAGTACTATGGTCCTTACAAGGTGTTGCAAAACATTGGTACTATGGCATACGAATTGGAGCTTCATGATTCTTTGCGAGTGCGTCCAGTTTTCCACGTTTCATGCTTAAAGAGGGTTATAGGGGACAAGCTTCCAGTTCAAACAATATTTCCAAAATTTTATGAGGAAGGAAAAACCATATTGGAACCTGAAGCAGTCACGGAAACACGAACTCGACAGCTACGAAATCGATCAATTTTAGAGTATCTCATCAAATGGAAGAACTTATGCACTGAATATTCTACATGGGAGGATAAAAATTTTATACAGAAGCACCCGGAGCTACTCAAGAATTGAGGACAACACTTTTTTGAAGGAGAGGAGCATGTTAGGTCCCTATATTACTAGTATAGTCCCTTATTGTTGTAAATGTAACCCCCTTATTGTTATTGTTTTACCCCTGTTATTGTTATTATTGTGCCCTTACATTATTATTGTTATGTCGTCTAGGATTACATTATGGCCCCCTAGACTCCTATATATAGAAAGGAGATTTTGGTCATTTGAATCATCCAAGAATTGTTCATTTATGTAATGTATTGGAGGTTTCCCCCTCGAAGTGGTTGATTTATAAGGCGTTGATCTCTCTTTTCTTCTATTTTTGGAGTTGGTTTCATAACAGAGTCTACTTATTCTTTCCTTCGACCAAAGAAGCTCTGATTTTTTTGCATACATACATGTGTTTTGTGCTTTTCGAAACCTAGGTTCTTAATGAAAACACCCACACACATGGGCATATTTTGATTCAAAGGTCGGGCTCTTCATACCTCAAGGCTCAGCCCACACTCATTTCATACGTGTATATATTTATATAGTGGTAAATATCTTAAAGTTATCCCTCCTAAGCTTTGATTTCATGCACATATTGGTCATAAATTTATCTCTCCAATGCTTGCAAAGGCTTCGACCCAACCCATTCAATGCATAGATGCATATATTTTTTAATAGCCCCTAGTTGATTTTCCATGTAGATAAAATAAGACCAAGGTCATGGGACATGTATTCCAAGTTGGATTATGGGAAAAAATCCTAGTGGGGATCACTTGTGATTAATAATGGCCATGTAAATCGGCACAGGAAAAGAGGCAGTAATTGGCATTTTAATTATTAAAATAAAGGAAAATAGGAGAAAAGGAAGGTGAAGAGACACATATTTGCATGCAAGGGAAATTAGAGGGAAAAAAAAGGAAAATGAAGAAAATACAGGCATAAATAATAAAAAGGCTAGAATAAATTCACATCTTTTGTCAGTTCAATTTTTGGCTTTCTCATTTCATTCTCTCAATCTCTCATACTCTTTCACACTTTGAGCATTCTTGGAGAACACTGAGAGAATTCTAGCATTCACTTGGATTTGGAGAAAGGAATCAAAGGAAAGCACAGAAGCGCAATGAGATAGTTGAATCAACTAATATAGTTGGATTTCTTTGTAATTAATAGGTTGCATGTTTGATTTCCTTGGTGATTTTTGGATGCATGTTATATGCATGTGATTCTCTAGTTATGTGTTATCATTGGCATGGAGATTTTCTTGTATTAACAATGGTTTTAGCCTTGCTTTGTCATTTCCTGGATAACCCCAGTGTTGTGGGTTTTTCCACTTGTTTTTATGATTTTTCCTCATGTTAACTATGATTGTGGCTTGGAACAAACACTCCGGAAGCCCTGGAATAGTCTGGGTTGATTTACTAGTTCTTGGAGCCATAGGTTGGGACAAATGCTCTAAAGTCCTTGGTGGGTTTATTTACTATTCCTTGGAGTCGTGATTTGAACAAAAAATCTAGAGCCTTAGAGGTTGTGGTTTGAGTTACTAGTTCCTGGATCCCTAGACAACTTGGGTAGAGACCGATCTGGTTTATGTTAGTGATTTCCATACTCTAGAGGTCGAATCACTCTGGTTGAGGGTTGAGGTGGTTTGGCCTCTAGATGCCCTGGTTTTGGTTTAACCCATGAGATCCCACATTCATGCTTGAATATGGATTGGGGCTGATTGGATGAAAGTGAAATTTAGTTCAGCCCAATCTATTGTCAGGTGGTACGTGGAAGTCCCTCACTTGGTTTCTTTTTGCATATGTTAATAAGTGATATTTTCCTATCACGATTTATGAGCACTTGTATTGGTTATCATTTTGACATTATGGTTGATTTTCCATGGTTTATATGATGATTATTTTTTGGATATATGTTGGTTATATGATGTATTCTACCTATGTCTCTTGCTATGTTTTGATAAGTTATTGTATGTTGAAAAATGTAGCAAGAAATTCTCATTTTAATTTTTCCTTGATTGAATTAAGAAAAAATGAATTTCCACATCAGCATAATGTGAAATTGCTAATTTTTAGCAATCAAGGTTAGTTATCTTACGTTGTTTTTAGTTAAACTAGTTCTAACTGTTAGAGAAACTAGTGGAAGGTTAGTTGTGTTGTGGGGCTTTAGTCAAATTCAATGATCATCTAGTTAATTGATCAATCAAACCAAAATAGCTAGTGCATGAAAATAATTTGAGTTACCCAGTGGAGGTGGAGATTCCAAGGTTGTGTAACATTAGTTATAGACTATTCCACAGTGTACAAGTGTTGCATGCAACCAGATGATCAACCTAAGGAATTGTAGAATCCATTTGGGATAAATTACTAAATAATAGGGGCCTAATTTCTAAATGATTTGCGTAAGGAAATAGGGGCTCAAGCAGAGGCAAAATTTGACTAAGTTTGGGTTAGAGCTTCTAAGCGAGCAGAGATATAGGTTATTTAATTGCAGGTTGTGCTTAGTTGAGCAAATAAATTGTAATACATCTCTATTCATTAGATTGATGTAAGAAGGAATTGGGGTTTTTAGCAAATTTTCTTCCCCTAGAAAAATATTGTGTGCATGTTTGTTATTTCTCATTGAATGTTTGTGATTGATGTTCTAAATTGTGAATTGTTTTCCCCAAAGAAATACAGTAGGTTTATTTCTTGTGATTTTGATTAAAAATTCATGAGAAGTTGCAAATCTACATCAGAATTTCAACATGGTATCAGAGCAAGCTTCACATTAGAGCAGAAATTTCGAACTTGTTTCTCATAAGGCTCAAATTTGTAGGTGAGTGTAGAAGGATATATTTAGAGCAGAGAAGATGAGCTTCAATGGGATGAGGCTATAGTATGACTTGGAAGGAAACTCTAATTTCATTGCATGGAAGGATCACATGGAGGCGGTGTTGGATGACAATGGATTGCTTGAATATGTCAAGACAAACATTCCAAGACCACCATCAACTCATCTTGAGGACCTTTCTTATTGGAATAAATATGTAGCCAAGGTGAGGAGAATAATATTAGAGGGAGTAGAAGATCACATTGTCTCAAAGATGCATGAAAAAGTAACTCCATTCACAATGTGGAAAGCACTGAAATAATTGTTTGAGAATAGTAGTGACCATAGGAAGCTAACACTCAAAATTAAACTTCAAATATCAAGATGTAGAAGAATGAAACTATTCCGGAGTTGTTGGGAGCCAAACCTGTACATATTTTTCTTCCACTTTTATGCACTTTCTTTACCCATTTGCATCATTAACATTCAAGTCGTGTTCTAAAGTACACAGGTAAACCCCTCTATATGTATTCTTTGAATATTTAGTCAATAAATTAATGTCACGAGGATTATTACCTAAAACGATTTATTAATTTCACTATTTTCGTAGATTCGGTGGTCGGATGACCATATCCGTAATTCCAGGGACAGCTCCGAGTTGGCAGCACTATTTTGGGCAGTGCTGCAACAACACAACGACTCCAAATCCTTTCTCTTCTTTCTTTAGCATTTATTTTGTCTATTATAATGCTAGATAATTGTAGGCACTAACTGTCGGGATTTCAAAAACAGTCATTGTAAACATTTGTATAAGAAGGGATCTGAAGCTATGAGTCAAGGGTTGATGATGTAAGGAATTGAGTTTTGTAATAGAACATTATTATCAAGTTAATGCAAGTTATCTTCCTATTAATTTTATAATTTTGTGAGTATACCGCAGCCCTGATCAGATAGTTGGGCCCACTCTCCTGATCAGGTGTTGTGTGCTTTGTGTCTGTGTGTTGTTAATTCTATTTCCCGTTTTGTACATTTCATAGTTGTTGTGACAGTAGACGTAATTGTTGATACTCTTATTGTTGTGAATGCATTGCAACCTTTATGATTTATTATTTTTATTTCTGTATTGCTATTGCAGTGATTTTTTCTTTTCTTAATTTATCGAATCCGTGTTTGATATCAAATTTTGCTATTTTCATCTGCATATATTTTGCGCGTTAGCCTTGCAATAACAAACACACCCAGATTCATAATTAATGTGGGAAAGGGTTTGAATAATCATTCACACTTGGACACCAAAATTTTGGCAATGTTGCCTGGGAGGCTAACAAAGGTTCAAAAACATGACTCATATTGATGTAAGGATCAATATCTCATCCTAGGGAGGGAAATGATACCCTTCTCTAGGTCCTGAGCATAGTTGTTATATTTTTCTTTTTGATTGATTTCTTAGGAACCAAACTCTCATCCTAGGAGGGAAATGCTACCCTACTCTAGGTCCTTAGCGCTAGTCATTTTTATTTGCTTTCTTTCATCATTTCTTAATTAGAAAATAGACTCCAAAAACTTGTAAATAAAACTCTGCTTTAATTCATTTGACAAATTTTTCCTTTCCTTCCTTTTTAATATATTTAATCTCATCTTTTTAATTTTAGGATAGAATGCTAAGGATCAAAATACAAAAACTCCCAAAAAAATCAACAAAACCTTAAAACAACAAAGTAGGAAAAAGGGACACTTAGGCATATACAGTGCATTACACTTCATCAGTTTACTAGCCCTGGTCGATAATTTATGTTAACAATTTAGGACACTAAATTGACTAAACATTTTGGCACCGTTGCTGGGGAAGTGTAACTAGGTAGCCTTATTTCTTACTTCCCAAAAACAATGATATGCATAGAGAAAGAAACTCTAAGGGTAGATTTATAAGATGCAGAAGCTTAATCCCCACAATACCACTCACTCCACCAAGACCAAGAAGTAGCACACCTCCATCTCAAACCTATATTCCATACTATACTGGTCATAGGCTTCCAAAAGTTTCAAGATAAGATATCCAATCAGGAAGATCTCCCACTTCATCCACTGAAGAAATTCTAGAGGAATAAGATCCAAGGAATCCTATAAAAGGGATAAGCTTTTTCACTTCCACAGGAGAATATATTCCAGCAGAATAATTACAAATCCCTAGTGAAGAGGAAGAGGAGGAATTCTTATTCAATATACCTTTTATAGAAGAACCAAAAGAACAATTAGTTCTCCATACTGAACCTTATATTAGTTCGGAAGAATATATCCTGGCAGTAAGGGGAGAAGAAGAAGGGGAAGGAGAAATATTTAATGGAGAAAACTTGCTATTTGGAGGAGGTAGAGGTAGAGGAGGAGACAGAGGAAGAGGAAGAGAAAATGCAGAAGGAGGTAGATGTAGAGGAAATGCAAAAGGAGGTAGAGGTAGAAGGGGAATTGAAAACTCCTTTGGATTCCCTATAATAGATGAAGAAACAAATGCTACCTAAAAAATATCTCACCCTTCGTTCTTCCAAATTTTCATGGATTGGAAAGTGAAGACCCTGAGACATTCTTATTCGAATTTGAAGTTCTATGCAGAACTTATGACTATCTTCAGGATGCTCAAAAACTTAAATTGTTCCCTTCAACATTGAAAGGAACAGCACTAAAATGGTTTATGAGTCTAATCATTGGGTCTATAGGGACATGGAATGATATGAGGAAAGCATTTCTAGACAGATACATGGATTATTGTATACCAGTCAACCGTAAGGAAGAAGTGTTCAAGATGATGCAAAAAGAAGATGAAAATCTGGAAGATTTACTTGAAAGATTTAACTATAACATTAAAAGGGAAAAAATGAAAAACTTAGATCAAGACACTTTGAAAGCTCTTTTGTTGAAAACAATTAGGGATGAATGGATATATATCCTTAACATGATGGAGAAAGGAGATATATCTCAACTTTCATTACCTAATATAGCAGAACTATGCATTAATCTCTTAGGAGGAAAATCTAAAATCTTGAAAGGACCAAGAGACCCTGCTCTTGCAAGGGCAAGCAAACCTGCAACTGGAACAGGAAGTAGGGCATAAATAGGAAATATGCTTGATGAATTCAAAACTGATATTCCAAGGAGTCTTAGTGAACAAATAGATACCCTTAAACTACAAAACAAGAAAAAGGCCAAAACTGATGCCTTAGCAATATTTTGTCCCAAATGTAGAAAGAAGCATGCCTTAAGAGAGTGTCCTCTTGATGCAAAAGTAATAGAGACCTGTGCAATTTGTTCAAAAAATCATGAGACCAAAAATTTTCCTTCAATTCCTAGCCTTAAAGTTGTATTTCAAGAAGAAACAACCACAAATTCCACAGAATCTCTTAATTGTGTCTCTAGAAGACCTCAGCAGGGACCTCAAACACAAGGGTTTAATAATCAAATGTATAATCAACCCCCACCAAATTGGAATTCCTGGCAGCAACCTTGGCCCCAATTTCAAAATCAATCTCAATCTTGGGCTCAAGGAGCACAAAATCCTTATGGTAGGTTCTCTCAGTATTATCAATATCCACCATCTTATCCATATTACCCATCATATCCAAATTTTCCTCCTCAACAAAATCCTCAACAGAATCCACAACCTCAAAATCAGAATCAAAATCCACCACTTCCATTACCATTTCCTCAGAAACCAAACCAGTTACCTACCCATCCAATACCAAACCCCAACAATAAAAATCCTCAGAATACATATATGATAGAAGGACAACAATTTCCAACTTATTTCATTACTCCTTTAGACCTTAATGATGTCCAACTTAGGTCTGGAAGAATACTTGAAAAAAGGAAGCCTTCTGTAATTATACAAGAACAAAATAATTCTGAGGAAGATTCTCTATGAGTCAATAAAAGTTTTGAAGAAAGCACATCTCTTCAAAACCAAAATATTGAAAAATAAAAAACAAAAAGAACCGGTGATTTCAACTCCTATGTTAGAGAAACCATCAACATCTACTACTACACCTCATTTTCCTGAAAGATTACAAATTGATAAAGGTGTAGAGAAACAAATTATAATACCTAACTGTGATTTCCTAGATGAACTGAGAAATGTTTGTATTAGGATTCCATTATTACAAGCCATCAAGGAGATCCCAATCTTAGCAAAAACAATAAAGGAGTTAAGTATGAAAAAACCAGGAAGAAAAATAAAAGAGATAAAAAGAATACAACTGGTAGGAAAAATAGCAGACATAATGATGGGAAAGATTGCTATTCCAAAATATCTAGATCCCAGAAATCTAGTTGTCAAAACACATATCAATGGAATTGAAATACCAAACACATTAATTGATCTTGGAGCAGCAATAAATATCATGAGTAAGCATACCATGGAAAAACTAAAGCTTCCTAATCTTCTTTATACACCCACATTACTACAGTTAGCTGATAGATCTGTAATCAAACCATATGGGGTATTAGAATATATTTTAGTGTCCTTAGATTCTTGGGAGTACCCTGTGGATTTCATTATCCTAACTCCTAAAAATTATCTAGGAGAACATCCTATTATACTAGGAAGACCTTGGTTAGCTACAGCCGATGCCTTCATTAGCTGTAGATCGGATGATATATATATCTCTGATGGTAGTTCAACCAAGAAATTTACTTTGTATCCTCCAGTAAGAAAAATCACAGAAATAGATGAAACTCAATGGATTGATGATGAATAAGATATACAATCTCTCTTCACTATTTCAAAAATCAGTGAAGATAATCAGATTCTAAATGTTCTAGAAAATCATGAATCTTCTTCAAAATACAAACATGAACAATTTCAAGAAGAATCCAATATTGAATTTTTTTCATCAAGACAAATGTCTCTTTACTCCATGGAAGAATTTTGCAGCTCTAAAATTGAAATATTTCTAGTAAAAACCTTAAACATAAATAAAAACCTAGAAAAATCTCAATAAGAGAAGCTAGTCAAAATATTACAAAGACATTCCTCTGCATATGCATGGGAATACACTGATATGAAAGGGATTAACCCTAAGACTTTCACTCATCATATCTACATAGAGGAAAACTGTAAACCAATCAGACAGCCTCAGAGAAGGATGAATCCAAACCTTAGGGAGATTGTAAAAGAAGAGTTGCAGAAATTGTTAAATGTCAACTTTATTTATCCCATTTCAGATAGTGAGTGGGTTTCTCCTTTGGTGATTTTGCCCAAGAAAAATGGTAAATGGAGGGTATGCATTGACTACCGAGAATTAAACAAAGCTACTCTTAAATATCATTTTCCTTTACCTTTTATAGATCAAGTGTTAGATACATTAGCAGGCAAAAAGTACTTTTCATTTTTGGATGGTTTCAGTGGTTATAATCAAATTCAGGTTGCACTTGAGGATCAAGATAAAACCACATTTACCTGTCCTTGGGGAACTTATGCATACCGAGTATTACCTTTTGGATTGTGCAATGCACCTGCAACATTCCAAAGGGTAGTATTGGGGATCTTTTTAGATCTAATACATGATTATGTAGAAGTATACATGGATTATTTCACAGTCTATGGTAATACATTTCAAGAAGCCTTAGAAAACTTGGAAAAAGTTCTAAAAATGTGTAAAGAAGCAAACCTTTCATTAAGTCATGAAAAATATTTCATGATGTTTACTGAAGGGATTGTCCTAGGAAATCATATCTCAAGAGATGGGATTAGAGTTGATGAGTCAAAAGTTGAAGTCATCTCTATACTATTAGTTCCAAGTTTTCAAAAAGAAGTTAGAAGTTTTCTAGGATTTACAGGACACTATAGAAGATTTATAGAAAAATTCACCAAGATAGCATCTCCACTTTTCAAACTACTCACCAAGGATTGTGAATTCAAATGGAATTCTGACTGCCAGTTAGCATTTGAAACCCTAAAAACAAAAATATCTGAAGCACCTATTTTAAGGGGACCTAACTGAAAATTACCTTTTCATATATCAACAAATGCCTCAGATACAACTCTAGGAGTTGTGTTGGGACAAAAATACCTGATCCCTTATGCCATCTACTATACAAGTAAAAATTTGACTCCTTCAAAGTTGAATTATACTGTAACTAAAAAAGAATTCTTAGTTGTTGTTCATGCTATAAATAAATTCAGACATTATATAACAGGCTATGAAACTTTTGTTCATACAGATCACTCTGCAATTAAGTATTTAATTAATAAATCAATCATTAATGGTAGAGTCATAAGATGGTTATTGCTTTTATAAGAATTTAACATCACCATTCTAGATAGGCCTGGAAAACAAAATACAGCTGTTGATTTCCTATCTAGACTTCAAAACATTAAATACAATACTCAGTTGAAGATAAATTTCTTGATGAATATATCTTTGCAATAACTACTCAAACTCCCTAGTTTGCAGACATTGCCAATTATTTAGTTTCAGGAAAGTTCCCTTCAATTATGAATGCAAGAGATAAAAGAAGAAACATTTATGAAAGTGCAAAATTCTCATGGATTGCTAATGAATTATATAGGACAGGTCTAGACCTTATTATCAGAAGATGTATTCGGGAAGATGAGATGCTTGAGATTCTTAAGGCATGTCATGATGAACCTTGTGGTGGAAATTTCACTAACAAGAGGACAACTTATAAAATCCTTCATCTAGGATATTATTGGCCATCCATCTTTAAAGATGCTAAAGAATATGTCAAAAGGTGTGACGGTTGTCAAAGGGTAGGGAAACCTTCTCCTTCAAGTGAAATGCCATTACAACCTCAGGTACATATTGAACCTTTTGAGAAATGGGCTTTGGATTTTGTAGGACCTATTAATCCTCCATCAAAACAAAAGAAGTATTTCCTAGTTTGAACTGATTATGTCACTAAATGGGTAGAAGCCAAGGCATTACCCTTTGCTAATGAAACATCTGTAGTTAAATTTCTTTTTGAGGATATTTTTACTCGTTTTGGTGTCCCAAGAGAAATTCTCACAGATCAAGGAGCTCAATTCACATCAAATATGGTGGAGAAAATGGTATAAAAGTACAAAATCAAGCACAGGAAATCTACTCCCTACCATCCACAAGAAAATGGCCAAGTGGAATCTACCAAGAAGGTGATCGAAGGGATTCTTACAAAGACTTTTCATTTACATAGAAGAGATTGGGCAAAAAGGCGAAGCCTTATGGGCCTACAGAACTACATGGAGAAACACAATAGGACACACTCCTTATGAACTTGTTTATGGAAAACAAGTCCTATTTCGTATAGAGTTTCAGATCCAAAATTTCAAGATGGCAGTCCAACTAGGACTTGATTTGACAGAAGCACAGACTGGAGCAAATTAATGAACTGGATGAGATCAGACAAGATGCAGTCCAAAGAAAAAACATAGTCCAACAACAAAGGACTAGATGGCACAACAAATATATCAAAGAAAAGAAATTTAACTGAGAAGGTGACTGGGCACTCTTGTTTGATTCAAAATTCAAATATTTTCAGGGTAAATTTCAAACCCATTGGTTTGGGCCATATGAAATTGAAAAAATATTTGAAAATGGAGCAATAAAGATCAGAAATATAGATAAAGGGAAGGTATCATTTCTTGTAAATGGACACAGATTGAAATTGTATCATAAGCCACTTTCAAGAGAGGAATTTGTTAGAAAATTCCAAGATAACAATGATATGAAGTTAGTGAATGTTGTAGAAGTAAATCCCCTCTGCGGACAGAGGCGATCCCTACTAACCCAGATCGGGTCTAGCAACAATCGTATCACGCTAAGGTGCAAGTTCCTAATTGAAATAGACCAACTTGCGATGAAGGCCTACCTCAAGTCCAACGTTGTTGTTTGTAGAGAAGATGGTGCTCCCATTTCCTTGCTCCAGCATATCACAATCCTCTCGCTCGCCCCGATCGAACACCTGCACACACAAGAAACATGACAAACACAAGCGTAAAACCCGATATATTCAATTATGTATTAGTCAGAGAAGACACAACTCATGATCATAATGAACAATACGAGTGGAACCATAACCAATAGTCGCTTATCATTAATTCATACAAAGGAAAATACAACCTAGCTTTGACGTTGAACCTTCCTTCGGCGGGTCATCAGCGGAATACGTCTTGGTAAAGCTTGTCGGGAATGGGAACAAGCCTCTCTCTTCGATCGTCAATCTCCTTGCTACTGATTTGGCACTATGAGGACTATTACAGCATTCTTTAGGCTATGAAGGCTCTTGGAGACTAGCTTGCAAAGGGAAATGGCAAGCTTATATAGATGGTGGAAGGGGATTTGGGATCCCTACAATCATGGGATTTTCCCTATCCTCAAGGAAGCTTCCATGAGAGGTGGAAAACTACTTCCTCTACATGGAGAACCGAAGCCAAACGTCCCAACTCGATTTAGAGTCCAGTTCAGGAGTTTGTTGGAGTCAATCTTTCGCCATTTATTTTTAAAAAACACTCCTTATTAAACCTGGCATAGGTACAACACTAAGACAGTGTGCCAGTTGGCGCGCCCTCTTTGGAGGATTTCCCCCATTGGCGCGGGCATGACACTGAGCAGTCGCACCAAGGATAAAAAGGCTATTTTTAGGGTTTTTCACAAGGAGTTGTCTTCAGAGGAATAAAATTCCATGTCTAGGGGAATGCCATGAAAGTGTTTTCAGATCATTTCACTGCTCACAGATCACAAAATAAGCCCTCCAATGTGCGGTATGGGGAATTGCAGGGACGGTGACAAATTGTTGTGTAACAGTGAAGAAAAATCATTTTTCTTCACTAACTTAGTTTGTATTTTTTCTTCAATGATTGTAAAAAAAATATATATATATATATATATATATATATACATAATAAATTATAAATATGAAAACCAATTAGTGATTGGCATATTTATGCAGAAAATGCAGGGTGAAAATCAGAATTTTTCTGACACCCTACACTTTCAATTTTTCTTTTTCTGCAACTAACTATCATAAAATTACAAGTTGCACGCCCATTTTTCACTCCATACTTCACTTCATTCATATTTCCTTCCATTCCGTACTCATATTTCATTCCATCTCATGCTTCCATTTCATTCCATTCCATACTCATGTTTCATTTCATTCCATTCCATATCCATATTTCATAATCTTTTGACAGGTACATTCTGCAGTTGTCTGTTATGTAGCCAATCCTGTTCTGCAGCTAATCCGACTCTGCAGCCTACTTCAATAAACAAAGGGTGATAGTAAAAGGAGACTCTGGAGCTTAAAATAACAGCATTCCACAAATAAAAGGACAAACATAACAAGCAGAAAATTCAAGAAGGTCTGAGGTAAATTGTGCAAATTTATTTTGATAGAAAAAATATAAAAACATGAAAAAGATACAATATGCTTATTCATATGTCTCCTAAGTAAATCTATCATTCAAATTGATCTTACTTTGTCATAAAACACCTCGACCATATCCCTTACCTTACGCTCCATAACAGTTCATCATTAATTAAGTCACTAACGGTCGGAATCTTAGATGTGACCTATTAGGCCACGTCTTTAAAGATCGTATCACTTAGCTATGATTCCGAAGATCATCATAAATCTCTTTGCACCTATTTCATTCCATATCAAACCCTCAACTTAATTGCATCATTTTCCCATCACCTTATTCGTTCACCACCTCATTCACTCACTACCATTATATTCTGTAGCTAGTTCAACTGCAGGAACAGAGAAGTCATTTTACGGGCAAGACATCCTTCAGCAACTACTCTTTCTTCAGAAACAGGATCATAAACAGAGCATCAGATCCTACAGCTAAGAAAAGGGAGAAATCTGTATAGAGAAGGAATGGGGTTAATTGTGAGAACATAACCAATTGGAGTCAAGTACTTAGAAGGATATCCACAAGTTAAAGGGCTATTACAGCAAGTTGGGTGGTTGAATTTTGTAGAAAAATTCAATGGGTTCCATAAAGAAGTTACACAATCATTTGCTAGATCATTTGATGGATCAGAAGTCAAAATTGGGGTTATTAAGTTTACCATCACAAAGTCATTTGTAGCTGAAGCCACGAAATTTCCAAGACAAGGAGAGCGTTGGTTCAAAAATAAGGATTTTCATAATGAATCTTGGAAACAAATATTGAAGAATCCAGGTATGGACATTAAAATATTTAGAAAAGGAATCTCGAGCACAACTTTAAAAAGTAAATGGAGAAACATGTTATTAATTTTGCAAAACTTTATAACATGTGAAGGTAGATTTGGTACAATGTATGTTTACCATATCAGGTTGTTAATGAATTTCTTAAATGATGGAGAAATAAATATACCTTTCTTCTTGCTTAATAGCTTGAAAATAATGGCTTCCAATGTTCAGAAAAGAGTCCAATTTCTAGAAAATACTCTACATCACCATGGTTTAGTTAAAATTTTGATTGAGTTCCATTTGAAGAAAATAGGAGATAACTGGGAAGAGTTTCTTTTAAGAAATCATTTTCAAGAGCTAGAGGAAACATCATCTAAAGAAGAGACTGTTAGAAGAAGAAAGAGAAGAAAAACTGATAAAGTTTTTGAAAATAAACATGATACATCATCACAAGAAGAGAGTGAAGAATTGATTTCTGAAAAGTTGACAAAGATTAGGAAACAGATTATGGTCAAGAGAAAATAAAATATAACAAGTGAATATACTGATGAAAATCCACCAATGTTAAGGAGAAGTTCCAGACTCAAAGGAATAATGAAAAATACATTGGTTAAGAACACGGGAATTATAAATGTTGAAGATGAAGAAACTCTGGTTCAAACACTAGTTGAAAAATCTCCTTTACATAAATTTGAAGAAGACCCTAACAAAGGAACTCCTGATATAGACCCATCTCAAAAGAAAATTTATGATTATTTGGAATCTCTAGAAAGAAAGGCCTCAGAAAATCAAGGAAGATCCCTCAGTCCACAAGAACCTCCAATAGAAACTCTGAGAAAAGATAATTATGAATTGGAGATACTGAATAAACATATCAAGAATGAGAATGAAATCTTGAGAGAACAAGTTAAATTGAAGAATGCTATGAATGATACTCTGGCACTGCAATTGGGTACACTGCATAAAGAAAACAAGAAACTAAAGAAGAGAAATAAGAAGCTGAATAGGGCCCTCATAAATCTTAGGTTTAAATTATTCATGAGAAGACCCAGAATGACACTGTCCACCAAAAGAAGAAGAAAGATAAGGCTGGATGTTCTAGCAGAGGTTTCAGAGCACATGGAATAAAGTTTTGATGGAATTGCATGAGGACATGCAAGAGTTTTGCAGTGGGGGTATGTTGAGCCCTAGAATTGACTTCTCTTTTGCAAACCTTCACTTCATTTCATCATTTCTTTATCACTTCATAAGCCTAAAAATCAATGAAAAATGATTAAGATTTCTTAAAGGTTACATACAAATGATTAGCATGTTGTATTTTCATGATTTTTGTTGTTTTAATAATTTTGAATAGTTTAGCCACAGAATACAGGCATTATGTAGCCAGTCAAGCGTTCCGCAACTGTTTTTGTGTTTAGGTATGATGCATGTGTCAATTGGAGAAAAGGCGCACATGGGTAGTTCTCAAATCTTCCCTACATGATTCCTTCCTATCCACGAGGATTGAATCGACAATTGGAGGTGTCTAATCCATTGGTCAAAGCAAGATTCAAAGAGACTATTTTCTACAGGAACTAGGACTCCTGATTTGTTTTGCAGCAAATCACGAGTCTCAAAAGAGTCTCAATTCAATTTTAACTTGAAGACTACACCTGTACCTATTTTTGTTCAACATTAGTTATGAATTTGCATATAAATTAAGCTCTGTAGAACCGAGAAAGGACGGTTGATAACATATTTAGAATTACAGTGATACTCTGTTTTCAAGCACTATTTTAATAAAAGGAGATTAGCCTTGATGCTGTTCTAATTACAATTTTAAGGAGCTAACAGGATTACACCGAATTGGTAACAGAGGCCCCTGCTATTCGAGGAGGTTTCATATGTTTTCTAGATAAGTTTACTTCAGTTTCTGTTTAGCATTTCTATTTTTGCTTAAATTACTGCTTTCATAATTTGCAATTGCTGGATCAAACTAAGTAAAAGCTATTGAATAATAGATAAATGAATTATAAGAACAGTGATTGCCTAGGTTTCATTTCTTGTCTTTCATAGTTAAACAGTTACTGTGCTCGACCGAGTAAAGGCCATTTAAATCTTCAATTAAAATGGTTAGTGACTTATAGATACAGTAATTGTCCAGGAGATCCTCATTACACTATAACTAATCTCTTTCAAAAGTTCTTCCAATAAATCATAATTGAATGAATTGGATTCAGCTGTAATGTTTTTGAGTTATTGATTGTTTCAGTATTTTATTCCATATCATAGGAGATCCTCATTACACTATAACTAATCTCTTTCAAAATCTCTTCCAATAAATCATAATTGAATGAATTGGATTCAGTTGTAATGTTTGAGTTATTAGTTGTTTCAGCATTTTATTTCATATCATAGGAGATCCTCATTACACTACAATTAATCTTTTTCAAAATCTCTTCCAATAAATCATAATTGAATAAATTGGATTCAGTTGTAATGTTTGAGTTATTAGTTGTTTTAGCAATTTATTTCATGTCATAGGAGATCCTCATTACACTACAATTAATCTTTTTCAAAAGCTCTTCCAATAAATCATAATTGAATGAATTGGATTCGGTTGTAATGTTTTGAGTTATTAATTGTTTTCATTTCTTGAATTCTCAATTAAGCTACAATATCCATGGATTATGATTTACAGTTTTCATCATTTCTTAATTATAAAATAGACTCCAAAAACTTGTAAATAAAACTCTGCTTTAATTCATTTGACAACATTTTCCTTTCCTTCCTTTTTAATAGATTTAATCTCATCTTTTTAAGTTTAGGATAGAATGTTAAGGATCAAAATACAAAAACTCCCAAAAACATCAACAAAATCTTAAAACAACGAAGTAGGAAAAAGGGACACTTAGGCACATACAGTGCATTACACTTCATCAGTTTACTAGCCTTGGTCGATAATTTATGTTAACAATTTAGGACACTAAATTGACTAAACACCTATAACTTCCTCTAATTATTTCCTAATTGGGGACATCAAAAGGTGATGCACCAATGAAACCTATCCCTTTAACAACTTTACCTAATTTTCATGGGCTTTCCTCTGAAGACCCCAATACACTCCTTTTTGAATTTGATATTGTTTGTCGAGGGTACAACTATATTGCTGATGCTCAGAAATTGAAGATATTCCCTGCTATGTTGAAGGGAACAACCCTGTGATGGTTCATTGGTTTGGGGGGTAAAACTATCTCCTCATGGGATGACATGAAAACTATTTTTCTGGAGAAGTACTAGGATTACTGTAAGTCCCGTGATATCAAGGAAGAAATTTTCAAGTTTAAACAGAAAGAATATGAGAATATGGAAGATTGTTTGGAGTGATTTAGATATACGTTGTAGAGGTCAGGTCATAGTAACCTGGACAAAGATATTCTGAAGATCATCCTTCTCCGAGCATTAAGGGAAGATTCTCTGGAGCTTTTAAACATAGTAGGAAAAGGGGATATATCGAAAGAATATTTCGATACTATCTATGAGTTGTGCATATAGTGTTCGCGAGGGGCTGCGAGAAATAGACAAGGGATTCAGTCATCAAAAACTTCTGATTGTGGGGTCACAAAGGAGGAAATTGGGAATCTGCTGGATAACCTGAAGACTGATATCTTGAGTACACTATCTGCCCATATGGACACATTGCAAGCAAAGCAGAATTAGATGGAATTGGAGAAGACCATGTCCATATTCTGCCCTCAATGTAGAAAGAAACATCCATTGAAGGAATGCCCATTGAACATAGTTGAAGCCTATGCAATTTGTGAACATAGTCATGAAACCATCTCGTGCCCTTCCTTGCCAGGATTGAAGGCAGTCTTTCAAGGAGTAAGCGAAGAGGGCGTAGTGGATCAACTTTATTTCATGGGATCGAAGAAGCCATGGCAGCCACAACAACCGAATATGAATCAAGGTATGTTTTAGGACCCGTCTCAGTATTTCAGTAATTTGAGTATTGGTCCCTAGTCTATTCCTTTTTCACCAGCATGGCCCCAGTATTATCAATATCCATCTTGGCAACCATTGTTCCCTCAGACTAGCTCGAACCTTCATGGACCCAGAACTGGCGTGGACCTTCTCATCTTGGACAATTCCCCCAACCTATGCCACAACAGCAACTTTAGTTTCCTTCCAATATTCCTCCTAGTAATCCACCCCTTCGACCTCAGCTTCCTATCCAACCCAATCCAAATCCTGACAATAAGGGAGTTCAGGAATCTGGCACTCTCAACCTTCCTTCATACAACATCTCCATCGCAGAATTTAATGGAATAAATTTACGATATGGGCGGGTAGTGAATGCTCTAAATTCACACATTATTATTGAACAAGTTGATGGTGAGATCATGGAACCAGAACCAAAAACAATTGGGGATAATCAAAACCAAGACATTGAAAATCAAACACCTCCTCAACCTATTGTTAACCAGGGATGCCAAGTCAATCCACCCTATCCTAAAATATTGGACTTGAGTAAACAGAGCGCTCAAGCAGAATTTGATTTTCTAGGGGAATTACAAAATTTGTTTGTTAAAATTCCCCTACTTCAAGCTATGAGGGATGTACCAATATATGCGAAAACACTCAAATAATATTGTTCTAAAAATCTTGGAAATAATTCAAGGGACCTACTTACCATCCATGTGATCAGAAAATTGTTTAACATCATGCTGGGAAAATTTATGCCTGTAAAATATGGGGACCCAGGGAATCCAATTATGACAGTACAGATTAATGGGGTTGAAATCCCAAATGTACTGGTAGATTTGGGTGCTACCATAAATGTCATTACTTCTGAAACAATGCATGCATTGGGTACTTAGAAACCTTAAAGCTACTCCTACTGTCTTGGAATTGCCAAATAGATCTACAGTAAAACCAATAGGGAAGTTGGAAGACATTATGATTTTAATTGACTCATGGAACTATCCCTTGGATCTCTTAGTATTACAAACACAAACTCGAAAAGGTGGCCATGCCTTAATTCTCAGAATACCTTGGCTTGCAACTGCAAATGTCTATATTGGGTATCGATCTGGAAATATGGTTATATATAAGGGGACGATCATGAAGAACCTCACTCTTTACCCTCCTACAGAACCAACCCCATAAGATAAACCATCAATCAAATGAAAACCTCTACCAGTGGAAGGACCTGAATTTGAAAACGAAGAAATTAGATCGTTCCTTACCATTGGGCAGACCCTTCAATTCAAAACAGAATAGAGGATGATACTATTAACAGTATTATTAATGATCCCTGTTCTGTTTCTGATTCAACTCATCATATTTTGGAATCTTCCATGAGATGTGAAACATGGGAAAATATTAAACCAAAAGATGAAATTGAGAATATGCCTATGACTTCGTCCCACGATAGTATTCCCATTGAAATTAAGCCGGGAAAAACATTGAACATAAATAAAAATCTTTCAGAATCCCAGAAAAAATAGCTCCTAAAAGTTCTTTGAAACTATAAGGAAGCCTTCGCCTGGGATTACACAGACATGAAGGGGATTCCTGCTAATTTATGCACTCATCATATATACATCAAAGAAGATTGTCGTCTTGTAAGATAGCCTCAGAGAAGAATGAACCCCGCCTTAAAGAAAATTTTCAAATACGAGCTTCAGAAGTTACAGGATGTAGGATTCATTTACCCCATCTCGGACAGCCAGTGGGTGTCTCCGCTAGTTATTGTTCCCGAGAAGAATGGTAAATGGCTAATTTGTGTGGACTATAGGGAATTAAACAAAGCAACTTAGAAAGACCATTTCCCTTTTCCATTCATTGACCAAGTCCTAGATACCTTGGTTGGGACGAAGTTTTTCTCATTCCTAAACGAGTTTAGTGGGTATAATCAGATCCAGATAGCCCCTGAGGACCAAGATAAAACCACCTTCACATTCCCCTTGAGAACCTTTTCATATCGATTCCTTCCATTCGGTCTTTGTAATGCGCCTACAACATTCCATAGGGAAATATTGGGGATTTTTTATGATCTAGTCGACGACAAAGTTGATATTTATATGGATGAATTTACTCCATATGGGAATTCATTTGAAGAAGGATTGGAAAATTTAGAAAAAGTGCTCGAAAGATGCAAGCAGAGGCAATAGTTCTAGGACACCTGCTCTCAGCTACTGGAATTCGAGTTAATCTAGCCAAAGTAGAGGTAATTTTTCATTTTCTTGTACCTAATACACCCACACAAGTACGTAGTTTTATTGGTTGTGCTGCCTATTATAAGCGTTTTATAGAATTTTTTTTTTAAATTTCATCCCCACTTTTTCAACTACTAACTAAAGATGCAGAATTTTTGTGGACAGATGATTGTGAAGCAGATTTTAGAAAAATCAAAGAACATGTTTGTGCAGCTCTGATCCTGTGAGGACCAGATTGGGCACTTCCACTTCACATCCATATAGATGCCTCTCAGATAGCAGTTAGGGAAGTTCTAGGACAACAGGAAGATAAGAAACCTATGCAGTTTACTATATTGTTAGCAATAATTTGACTCCTACTGAACTAAACTACACGATAACCGAAAAGGAATTCCTGGTTTTTATTTATGCCATCAACAAATTTCAACTCTATATTACTGGGTATCCTACTTTTGTACATAATGATCATGCAACAATCAGGTATTTGATGAATAAACCTATCACCTCTGGTCGCATTACAAGATGGTTGCTATTGGTTCAAGAATTAGATATTACAATAGTAGATAAACTAGGGAAGGATAATGTAGTTGTTGATTTTCTATCTAGATTGGATAATAATGACGAAGGCACACCCATAGAGGACAACTTTCCAGATGAACATATTTTTGCAATTTCCACTAATCCTCCATGGTATGCAGATATTTCTAACTATCTTGTTATAGGAAAGGTGCCTCGTCATTTCTCATACAGGGAACAAAAAAATATCATTCATCATAGTGCCCAATACTCCTGGATATCATGATATATCTTTCATAGATGGGTCGATCAACAAGTCTGTCGGTATGTATCTGAGGATGACATCTATGAAGTACTAAAGGCTACTCATGATGGTCCTTGCGGAGGCCATTTTGCAAATAAGAGGACATGACATAAGGTATTACAGATGGGATATTATTGGTCGTATATCTTCCAGGATGCTCAAGACTACGTCCATGGATGTGACAGTTGCCAACATATGGGTCAACCTAGTCGATCATATGAAATTCCACTACAGCCCCAGGTAGTCCTTGAACCTTTCGAAAAGTGGGCTATCGATTTTTTTGCCCCGTTCAACCCACCTTCACATCAGAAGTTTCACATTTTTGTCTGCACATACTATGTGACTAAGTGGGTGGAAGCCAAGGCTGTTTTGAAAGAAACAGAGCAGGTTGTTTCATATTTTATATTTAAAGAGATTTTTTCTCGTTATGGTGCTCCGAGAGAGAATGTTTCAGATGAAGGAGCACAATTCACATCACACATGATAGAGAGGCTTATGAAGAAATATGGAATAAAACATAGAGTCACATCTCTGTATCATCCTTAGGCGAATGTTTAGGTGGAAAGCACGAACAAGGTATTGGAAAATATATTAACAAATACTGTAGCAAGACATCATTGGGATTGGGCTAAAAAACTTCCTGAAGCTCTCTGGGCATAAAAAACAACATGGCAGAACACAACAGGGTTTTTACCATTTGAGTTGGTCTATGGGACATCCCCCTTGTTTCCAATAGAATTTTAAATTAGTACACTCATAAAAACTCTTGAGGTAGGACTGGATCTGTCAGATGCCTAGAAACACCGACTGGAATAGCTAAATGAATTAGATGAAATCCATTCGATGGTTGTCCACAAGACTGTTGTGATTCAGAAACAGAGAAAAAAATGGCACGATAAATTTATTAAAAATAAGGTGTTTCACAGAGGAGACTGGGAATTACTCTATGATTCTCGTTTTAATGATTTCAAGGGAAATATTTTCTCTTGTTGGATGGGACCTTATGAAGTGGACACAATATTTGATAATGGAACAGTCAGACTTGTCACAATTAATGATACACATGCTGCTTTCATAGTAAATGGACATCGTCTGAGACTGTATCATCGCCCAGCTTCTAAGGATGCCTTCATTAAACATCTCTTTGAAAAATATGGTATGAAGGTTGTTAGCACAGAGAATTCCTCCTCTGCATCCTTGAATACAAAAAAAAAAAACTACATATATAGTAATATGAATAAAATCATGTTACTACTCAATTGTTTTTTCTTTTGTAGTAACTACTACTGGTGTGCAATTTTGTGGAGATGAAAATTTTTCTAAGTGTTGGATGTTGTTAATCCTTCGATGCTGTTACTTCTCTGATGTTGTTACTTCGAAAAATTTCTAAGTATTGGTTGTTGTTACTTCGGAAATTTTTTCTAAGTACCCAGTGTTGTTACTCCTATGATGTTTTTTCTCCAGAAATTTTTTTCTAAGTGTTGGATGTTGTTACTCCTACGATGTTGTTACTTCGAAAATTTTTTCGAAGTGTTGGATGTTGTTACTCCTCCGATGCTATTAAAAAAAAATTCTAAGTGTTAGGTGCTATTAGTCTGGAAATTTTTCTAAGTGTCCGGTGTTGTTACTCCGTCGATGTTGTTACTCCATTAGTGTTGTTACTCCCTCACTGTTGTTACTATGCGAGGATGTTACTTCGCTGAGGTAACTCACCAGGTATGTCCCTGTCAAATTTTACGGATTTTATTAAATATTCCATTGAAAAGACATTTAATGTGCCCGTGGATGGTCATTTATTAGTTGGGGGGTGTTATCATAACCGAATAACGGCATAATAAAATCATAATAATTATTTTCCAACGTCATCATTAGAACCCGTGCCGATAGTACATCCCACGATTTTCACCATTATTTCGCATAATTATTGAAATGCATTGGGACTCGAAGTAAGTACATTCTGACAAGCTAATCAGTCCTTTCTAAATCTTGTGAAATAATTTCCATTACCATTTATCATTATTACCATAATCTATTTTATTTTCCTCATTTTTCGAAATACTTTCCATTTTTATCTTTAACATTACCCCATTCCATTTTCTACCATGTTATCACCACAAGGGATTAACTGCTGATACTCCCTCCCAACGGTCCTCTTCTCTTCTAAAGTGATGCTACAGAGATTCTATGGGATAGGTGGATTGGCCATGAGATATGAACCCGAAAATAGAGCACTGTTCCGCAGTAATGTAGCTGCATAGAAAGTTTTTATAGACGCAGGTTGGGATGTATATTTCAGCAGATTGCGGGGATTTGATGAGATAGTTACAACAAAATTTGTTGTAAATATGGATGGGAATCATTCCAGAGTGTTGGGCTTAGAATTACTGTCACAGAGGAGATCATTTCAGTGGCCAGTGGACTACCATGGCGAAGGCAGAAATGGTTTTCATGAAAAAATCCCTTGTCGAAATTTCTAGAGTTTTTTCTACAAGATGGAGAGACGGTGGTTCTGAAAGGTAGAGGATACGATCGGAAATATCTGCCACATGCATGGGTAGAGGTGGCATACTTTTTTATGAGATATATAACTTGTGAGGAGAAATTTACCACCCTGGTCAAATATCATTTTAAACTCCTGGCTCACCTCCGATATCGGCAGGCACAAGTTCACTCCCTAGACATGCCTTTCTTTCATTTGAAAAATGTCCAGCTTATGGCACAATCTCCCCAATGCTCGCGGCATGTATTGGAGGTTCTTACAAATCATGGGCTCATTTTTCTACTGGTAATGCATGCATTGTCTCAATTTCATGTTCCCTGGGCACAATTTCTTGAGCTAACAGAGGAAGAAGTGGAAGTTGTGATAGTTGAGAGAGAGGAAAATAAGCTAGAAGAAATGGAGGAAGAAGAGTTAGAATATCTTAATGGATCATCTGAGGAAGATGAGCCAGAAGAAATGGAAGAAGACGAACCAGCATCTCCTGTTGGTTCAACAGAAGAAGATGATGTAGAGGAAATGGAGAAAGAATAACCAACATCCCCCGGTGGTTCAGCAGAATAAGAGGAACCAGAGGAAATCGAGGAAGAAGAAGCCATATTTGATGCTTCTACACAAGAACCAACATCTCCTGTTGGTCCAGTAGAGGAAGAGGAACCAGAAGAATGGATGAAGAAGAAGCCATTGTTGATATTGTGACACAAGAACCAGCATCTCCTGCTAGCCTAATAGATAAAGAGGAAGCAGAAGGAATGGACGTAGAAGAGGCTTCAACCGATGTTGTTACACAAGAAACAACATCACATGTTGGCATGGAAGAAGAAGAAATAATTAATATAGAAGATCGTACAGTCGAGGTCGTTACACAAGAGCCAGCCTCGCCTGTGGGACCAAATGATGTGGGAATTCTGGAAACAAAGGATAGAGATGATGTTGTTCCCTAGGAATCAACATCCACTATTGAGGCACAAGGAGAATCAACACCAATTAGAGGGCTAGAAAGTGATTCTATTACACAAGAACCAACTTTTCCAAGAAAATTTGGATTTTGAAGCAGGTAGTGGTGCTACACAAGAACCACCACTAATTCAGACGAGTTAGGAGATTATGGAAAAGATAAGTCTTGTAGTTGACAATGTTCCACAAGAACCAGTGTCGACTACGAGAAAAAAAGGTGATAAAGAATAAGACTTGGTCCAAACATATAATAAATATGGTGAAGAGAAAGAGGCTGAGGTAGCATACATGACTAGAACAGACATAGAGGAGAATTCCCCTCATTCTCTATTTCTTGTCACTCTACCTAGAGGTGAAAAGAATTTTTGCTCTCCTTGGCGCCTTGTAGAATAAGTCCATGAAGTTTTCAACAAGAAACGGTGAAATTGGCATTAGGAAACAAAATCCATGATCCTAGTGAAAATTAAGCACCTACACTAGGGTGGGGCCCACACAGGCTCTTTTTAGGTGTATGTCTATTTTTATTATCTCTTAATTTAGATGGACAATAAACTGTATTATATTATCAATTTGGACTTGAAAATAGTTAAGTGGAAGTGAATTTCGAGTTAGAGGTTGGTTGGTGGGGCATGCAGGGTAATTCTAGTTGTAATAGAGTTGGAAGTGTAGTGGTGCATTAGTTAATGCAAGTTATAAATCAGTTTAACTCAGTTAAGTTAGTTAAAGTCATTTGTGCTAGTTGTAACTGCAGATACACTAGTGATAGATCAAGTGAATTAAATATTAATTAATTCACATGTAGTGATCTCACATGCAACTGATGTTTTTACTATTACTAACTACATGCATGTCAGATCCAGTGGAGATCCAGTTGATTTCTAGGTGAAATAAAAGATAACTATCAATTGTGACATTATCTGCTTGCACACATGCAATCACACACACATTGGATGAGCCCATGATGTATACATAGTCAAGGCAGGCAAGGTATCCATAATTCAGGGTTCTTTACCATCAGGGATTGCGCAGTGGAGGTAGGTTGTCTGGAGATAGTAAATTGGCTAAGGGATTTGCCAAATTTTTGTATGACAGTGTGAGAAAATTAGTTGATGTACTGAGGGATCTTGTGAGAAGAGTTTTGTATGTAATTGTTTCATGATACATGGTATAATATACAATAGAAGATAGTGGATTTTTTATCTGTAAGATTTCCCGGGAAATTATCTGTGTTGTGTGTGATTGATCTTTATTCATGCTTATGTAATTGGTGATTTTTTTTTTAATTCCGCAAAAGATTTGTAGATGCGATTCAATATTTAACTTTAGTACATTTTTAGATCGGGTGAAGCCAAGATATACATGTATGTTCCATAATTTCTACAGAAGTAGTTGTCCCTTCAGTCTTAGAATTTTTCGGGACAAGTTCTGACACAGTTGATGGTACAACCATTTGTGAGCCAACGCAAGCTAATTCACATCTAGAGCGGCCCTAAGAGTTCAATGTTGAAACACAAGAACCCATGTTGATAGAAGGACAGATGACGGATGATGCCAATCCATATGTGGAGATTACCCAGACTAAAGCTGATCTGCAGGGGTCAAAATCAATGCCCGACCCTTTAGAAGAAAGCCTTGCAGCAGAACAAGAACAAAGGATGGATGTCGAAGGCGTCGCCCAAGTGACTGTAGAAATTCCTGAACTAGGAAAGGAAAATGAAGGGGTTGATCTCGAGGAGAGGGGACAATTTAGGGAGGATTTGCTTAAAAAGGAGCCAGTCGATATTTTTGTTGACAACAACCCACCAATCCCTGAACCAGCTGTGGTGCCATAAGAAGAGGTTTTTGTTAAGCAATAATTTGTAGAGTAGTGCATGAGAAGGAGACCACCTCTCAAGGAGAGATATCAGCTTCAATTCAAGGAAAATATGCAATTGAAAATGGAAATTCGTCGACTAAGGAAGTGGGTATCGCGATTAAATAAGAAGGTGAGGAAACACAAAGGGGAAGCTGTGAAGCCAAGGGCCAAGGTTGTCTCTGCTAATGCATATACTAACCCTATAGAATATCTGTTCGAAGCTCGGGAATTTCTCCTATCTGCTGAAATCCAGAAATGGCAAGTTGTTGTGGCCTATCTCCAGCAAGGGACGATCACATTGAAAGAGCACAGGGAGGAGATGAAGAGGGTCCACAAGAAAGCAGCCCAGACCATTACTGGGTATATAGATCAACTAGATAGAGTAAAGTAGAAGCAAAAGAAAAATATTGAAAGCTTAGAGGAGGAAATGTTTACCTTGACACAGCAGGTAATAGCATGCCGACCTCCTGCTCATAGTTATGCCTTGCTTCTCCATAAAAAAATCCTTTTCTTTTCCCTAGAGAGAATTCATAGTGATATTAGTCATGAAATTGAAGATCCAATAGAATTTCTTGGTATCCTGAGGATTCAGGATGTTGTGAATCATCATTTAATGTGTGAATTATACATGCATTACTATTTCTTGAGTGATGCCCATACCTTCAACCCAGTCCCATTTGTGGGAGACGTCCATTTGAGAGATTTTACCTCCTACGCCATTAATAAGGTTAAGTGGAAAAAGTCTTTTGAGACATTTGAAGAGAAAAAATATACAAGGCCACTTATGATAAGAAGAGAGAATGGCAATTCTGTGAACATCTACAACAAGCATGCCACCTTTTATTATATTCAGGGATGTAAGGAACAAATGTTTGCCACACAAAAATGGTGTACTAATCTCTGTACCAAACAGGAGGTTACTTTCACAGATGATGCTTGTGATGGTTGTCAAAGGAGATGGATGTTGTCATCATCAGCCGTAAGAAACCGGGAGCCTTTTGGGGCACCTAACTTTTCACAATAATTAGAGAGATTGCCACGATACATTGTATGTATCTATACTTGTGGGGTCCAGTGGATGAGACTGGTGTTTCAATTCCCCATTGTTTAGCTACCATCAGAACAATATAATCCGGCATACAACATGGGCAATGATTGGTGGAAGGACATTCTCCTCACAGATGGATATAAACCCCCGGGGACAGAGATGGCAGATAAATATGACCTCCCTCAGCTTCATACCGACTACAGTCGTTCTAACCCAGACCTACGAAAGCGACAAACTTCATGAGGACATTCATAAATATCATTTGGTGGGAGATGTTGGGAGCCAAACCTGTACATCTTTTCCTTCCATTTTTATCCACTTTCTTTACCCATTTGCATCATTAAAATTCAAGTTTTGTTCTAAAGTGCACATGTAAACCCCTCTATATTTCGTCTTCAAATATTTAGTCAATGAAGTAAATTCACAAGGATTATTACCTAAAGAGATTTACTAATTTTACTATTTTCGTAGATTCGGTGGTCAGATGACCATATCCATAATTCCAGGGATAGCTCCGAGTTGGCAGTGCTGCAACAACACAACGACCCCAGATCCTTTCTCTACCTTCTTTAGCATTTAGTTTGTCGATTATAATGTATAATTGTAGGCACTAGTTTTTGTGATTTTAGGAACAGTCATTGTAAACATTTGTATAAGAAGGGCTCTAAAGTTGTGGGTCAGGGGTTGGCGATGTAAGGAATTGAGTTTTGTAACAGAACATTATTATCAAGTTAATGAAAGTTATCTTCCTATTACTTTTGTAAGTTTGTGAGTATACTGCAACCCTGATCAAAGAGTTAGGCCCACTCTCCTGATCAGGTGTTGCGTGATTTATGTTCGTGTGTTGTTAATTCTATTAACGATTTTGTACATTTTGTAGTTGTTGTGATAGTAGACATAATTGCGGATACAATTATTTATGTGAATGCATTGCAATCTTTACGATTTATTATTTTTATTTATTTATTGTTGTTATAGTGATTGTTTCTTTTCTTAATTTATCGAGTCCATGATTGATATCGAAATGTGTTATTGTCATCTACATATATTTTGTGCGTTAGCCTTGTAATAAAAAATGCACCTGGATTGATAATTAATGTGGGAAAGGTTTTGAATAATAATTCACACTTGGACACCAACAACAATATCTAAGATGGTTCACACAATGGCATGATGAACTTGGTGGGGTCAGTGTTAATGTTGTAGAAGATGACTTGGTAATCCTAGCCATTCTAGGCCTTCCTAACAGCTAGTATAACTATCAAGATTTGATGAATGGGAGGGAGAAATTACTAAATTAGGAACGCTTATGGTCAGATTTTGTACAAGAGGAAATAAGGCGGAAGACCAGAGATGGGACTTCATCCAAGGGCGAGGAGGAAGAAAACTTTGCATTGGTTGGAAAGGGAAAGAAGGGGAAAGGGAATACTTGATAGGGTGTAGATATTTTTTCAGTGACCTGGAGAAGAAATACTTGCAGATCCACATCGATATGGGGGACGATGGAAGGTACAACATGACCAAGATTGGTACAATCACCTTTCAAAGGGAGTCAGGATACCCAATTGGACTCAAGGATGTCATGGTCATTCCAAGCCTAAATAAAAATCTCGTCTCTATTACATTTTTGGAAGACCATGGTTATGATGTGATCCTCAGAAAAGGAAAGGCATTCCTGAAACACATAGCCACGGGACATGTTAAGAAGATCAGGGTTTGCATTGCATTAATCACTTAGGCAGTGAAGGTGCAGAGTCACGATGTTAGTGAAATTTGGCACATAAGACTTGGCCATTTGCATCATGGCATCATGAATATTATTAGTAGCTAACCATAGGCATCCCAAAAGGAGCACTTGAGAAACATTATGTATACAAAGGGTGTACCTTGGGGAAGTACAAAAAATACACTTTATATGATCGGGTCAACAAGCACATGCAATACTTGAAAGGATACACTTTGATATTTGTGGACATTCCTTGACATCCTCCACTACCAGACACAAATATTTTTTCATTTTATTGATGACTTCTCACGGAAGTTGGATCTTCTTCATGCCAAATAAGGAAGAGAGATTCTCCATGTTCATAGAATTCAAGGCATTGGTTGAGAAAGAAACTGAAAAGAAGGTGAAGGCTCTTAGAAGCGACAATGAAGGTGAGTATGTGCCGAATGAATTTTAAAAAATTTGTGCAGAATAAGGAATTCGACGAGAGTTTATAGCACCCCACAAACCACAACAGAATGGGGTGGCTGAGAGAAGGAGCCATAACATTTTTGGAGTAGCAAGGGAGATGTTACATGACCAAGGCCTACCACTGCATTTATGGGCATAGGAATGCAATACAATTGTCTATTCGCATAACATAAGTCCTCATTGGATTTTGGGCATGATTACACTCAAGGAGGCTTTCTCAGGGAGAAATTCGGATGTGTCACACTTTAGTATTTTGGGAGCATTTTTTTACAGAAATGTCTCCAAAGAATCAAGGAAGAAGCTTGGTTTTACAACAAAATTGGGGGTATTTTTTGGTTACACAAAAACTTCTCACAACTATTGTGTGTACTTACCATCCCTCATAATGAAAATTGTGCAAAGGGATGTAAATTCTAATGAGGATAAAGTGACATGGTGTTCTCTTGAGAGGGAGATTTAGATCCCAGTAGAGGAGGAGATTTTAGCTCTAAAAGAGGAGCCTTAGGAAGTTGTGGAGTAGCCACAAATTTAGGAGGAGAGAGTGGAGAAAACCACTCAAGTAGAACCATCTAGAGAAGGCAGGAAAAGAATAAGGGAAACAGAGAGACTTGCGCAAGATGTGAGGGAGAATGTGGGAGCTCCTTGAAATTTGCATAGGTAGAGAAGGTCACCTGATTGGTGCATTGGATACATGGATTTAATGACTGAGCTTGTAGAGACTAATCCATCCTCTTTCTAGGAAGCACTAGAGAAACCTATATGGGTTGCTGCAATGGTGGACGAATACGAATCCATTGTAACGAATAGTGTTTGGGAAGTAGTCCCAATACTAGCAGATATATCAGTTGTGGGTTCAAGATGTATCTTCAAGGTAAATCAGGCAATAAATGGAAGCATAGAGAAGCGTAAGGCCAAGTTTGTGGCCAAAGGGTACTCTCATGTTAAGGGAATTGACTATGAGGAGACCTTTTCTCCTTTAGCAAGGTACCCATATAATTGATAAATTCTTTCTTTCGTTGCACAGATGGGGTGGAAGATCCACCCTATGGATGTAAAAAATAAAAATCTTAATGGAGTTATTGAGGAGGAGGTGTACATTGAGCAAATACAAGGCTTTGAGACATTTTATCTGTAGTCTCATGTGTGTAGACTCAAGCGAGCGTTGTATGGTCTCAAACAAGCACCCCGTGCTTGGTACACCAGGATCAATAGCTATCTCACCGGTTTTGGATCCACCAAAAGTGAAGTGGATGCAAACCTATATCATATCCTAGTATAAGGTAAATTCCTCATTATTTTCTTATATGTTGATGATTGTATTTTAGATAGTGATGAACAACTGATCAGATCTTACAAGGAGTAGCTTGTAAGATAATTTTAAATGAAGGACATGGGTCTCATGCATTACTTCCTCGGATTGGAGGTATTGCAAGACGATGGGAAACTATTTGTATCTCAAGGAAAGTATGTAAATGAGATACTTCAAAGTTTCCACATGGATAGTTTCAAAACCATGGAGACACCTCTAGCAACTAAATGGGGGAAGGAGGATACCACTTCAAGTGAAGAAGTGGATGCTACCATTTATCGACAGCTCGTGGGTTCACTGATGTACCTTATCAACACACAACCAGATTTGTACTATGTAGTCAACTATTTGAGCCAAGGTATGGTTAGGCCAACCAAATTATTTTGGAAGGCAACTAAGCATGTTCTACGGTACCTCAAAGGAACTACACAGTTTGGAATATGGTACAAATGGAAAAAGGGAGTGCAATTGTGTGTCTTCACAGATGTGGATTAGGCAAGGATTCCATTGGATTGAAAGGGTACATCAGGTGTAATTTCCAATGTTGGGTCCCTATTTTTTTCCTATTACAGTAGGAAGCAAAGATATGTGGTGCTCAACTCAACAAAAGAAAAATACATGGCTACAAGTCAAGAAACATGTGAGGCAATTTGGATGAGCAAGATAATTGTGGGACTGTTTGGTTAGATGATGGATCCAAATTTTTTCTACTTTGATAATCAGATTTGCATCAATCTTTCTGAGAATGCATTTTTTCATGATCCATCCAAGCATATAGATATCTAGTATCACCATTTACGGGACTATGTGCAGAGGCACATAATGTTGCTAAAATACATTCCAACAAAGGAAAAAGAAGTTGACATTTTGATAAATGCCTTGTGGTTGATAATCCCTTTCTTTGACGAGAGGGAGTCTTGAAAATGCAAAAATAAATTCTCAATTTTATTTTTCCTTGATTAAATTGAGAAAAATTGAATTTCCACAGCAACAGACAACTTGGATGTAGTTAATTAAGGCGACATGGCTCTTTTCACTCAGTCAACTCAGTAAATTTGAGTTGTAGGAGTCATAATTCAATTAAGCATGTGTAATTGCTAATTTGTAGCAATCAAGAATCTCAAGGTTTTTTTAGTTAAACTAGTTCAAATTGTTGGAGGAACTAGTGGAAAGTTAGTTGTGCAGTGGTACTTCAGTCAAACTCAAAAATCGTCCAATTAACTGATCAATCAGCCCAAAATAGCTAGTGCATGCAGATAATTTGAGTTACCCAATTGAGGTGGAGATTCCAAGGTAGTGTAACATTAGTTGTAGATTATTTTAGAGTGTACAAGTGTTGCATGCAACCTGATGATCAACCTAAGGAATTTCACAATCCATTTTGGAGAAATTCCTAAATAATAGGGGCCTAATTTCTCAAGGAATTGTGTAAGGAAATAGGGGCTCAAGAAGAGATGGAAATTGACTAAGTCTGGTTCATTAATTATTAGTGCGCAGAGAGATAGGTTATTCACTTGCAGGTTGTGCTCAGTTGAGCAAAGCAATTATGGTTATCATGCATAGTAGGTCATACGTGCATCATGGTGGTCATTATTGCGGTTTGTGTAATCGTGATGATATTGGTGTGTTATGAGGTTGAGATGTTGATATGTTGGCTTCATTATGTATATATATTATGCTAATATGTAATTAATTGTGTAGACGAGATATCTCACCTGAGAAACACTAAGGTATGATTTTGATTATGTATATATTTGCTTTATCTAACATGACATGTTCGTAGGAAGAAGAAGATTAGAGATGATGAGAAAAATGGTGGATTACAGTTCACGTGAATCTCCTTATAGATCAGTTGAGCAACAAGGAGATGAGTATTCTCTTGATATAGCAAATACACTGAGAAGTCTGAATGCATAAATCAAATTTCACAAGGCGGATAATGACAGGATAAATGAGCCATAGGAAATACTTTCCATAGCTCAGGAAAACCAAGCATAGGTTAATTTAGTGATCTTTCAAAGCTTATCAAAGTCACAAAGAGAGGTAAAACCAAGAATCATTCATGGATAGGAGGAAATGACTAATGGGGCATATGGTAGCAGGTCTCAATCGGGACACAAGTTGGATAGGTATGACACATTCAGAGGTGGCAGATGGTGGATACACCTGAAAGAAGATGTAGCGCTTGGGTTCCATTCTAGTTATGTTTCAGAGAGAGATCATCATTTCCATTACCACTAACATCCTTATAAGAGGAGTAATAAGAAGTAATTTCCATATGAGTTCAAGAAACCAAAGCCTCCTACATTTCATGGAGAGATAAAGAAATCGGAAGATGCATAAGCATAGCTACTTAGGGTGAATAATTTCTTTGAATTGCAATTGCATGATTATACAGAGAATAGTAAAGTTGTGGTAGATATTTTTAGTCTCAAGGGAAAAGGATATATCCAGTAGGAATATGTGAAGCATGTTAGAGGCATCAAGAAAAGGAGTTGAGTTGGCATGAGTTTAGAAGACTCTTCAGAAAGAAGTACTTTCCCGAGATATATTATGATGGAAGGGCTAAGGAGTTTTATGAGCTTAAGATATTTTATATGTCAGATGAAGATTACATGACCAAGTTCCTAGAGTTTTTTATATATGTTACTTATCATAAGAATGAGAATACTAAGGTCCAAATATTCATCAATGGATTTCCATTAAAATTCAAGGATCAAATTGAGTATGATGAGCCTCAGTCATTGGAGGAATTCATCAGAAATTTGAATCATTGTTATGAGTAGTCTAAGCACGAGTCTGGGCCTAAGTGGGATTGGAAAGGTAATGATAATACTAAATGAAAGTGGGTTAATAAGTGAGGAAGACCTCAGGATGCAGTTGATAAGGATATTGTAGAACCTTATAAGAAGTTCAATGCAGTTGACAGAGGACACATATTTCAGCCTAAGGAGCATAACAAAGGCGTTTCAGGAAGATTTTGCAGTGATCGAATTTTTGTGGAGAGCATCATAGGAGATTTTTTATAATCCATTAGGGTGGCAGGAATCATATTTATAGTGCTTAGGAGGCACAAATAGTTGGAGACGTTGGGCATAGCATTCCTCAAAATTATTGTAACCACCTCCTTCCATATTTACCCAATATAACCAGTCCACCGGGGAAAACATGTGACGAAGAGTTACTATGATATGAGTCAACTTTCCAAGTATAGTTAAGGAAGTGGAACCGACATGACAAGACCAATATGACCTTTCACATATGCTACAAAACATTCATGAGCCAACCAACTCTTCTAGGTGATCAACCCCTAAAACAACTTACTATTCTGCTGAAATAGAACCCCAATTACACTGATAACAAGGTATGCATGTTACTGAGACCCTCTAGTAACTCTCACAAAATGGAATGCGACTATAGACTTTTTCAGGCAATTATGAGCCAGCGACCCTAGATTCTGAGCCACTTTTTTAAGGCTAGGTCTCAGGCCTCTACCTTGAACTTCATGAAACTTCTAGAAATAAATAATAACGATGGAATAAGGTTACTAATGCAAAAATTTGATCAAGGACTTGACCGGACCCCTACTAGCCATGACAAGAATTTCATCAAACATATCACAAATATGTAATCTATAGGCCATAACAATGTATTTGAGCATAGTGGTCTCATAATTATATGAGATAGAATTAATTCCTTATCGCAATGGCTGCATTATTATCTATTAGTTCATATATTCATTGTTCACTCATTTTCTAATCAAAACATGATGAGATCCATTCATCTTGTTTTTCATAAAACATTCTCATAACCAGCATCTAACCAACATAAATAGCAAGGATATAACAAACATAAAAACAACATATGAACAAGTACATTTACCCATCAAATACAAGAGGGAAAGAGATCTTATTAACATATGAAACATGTAGCTAGGTCTAGGACTTCCATGTACCACCAGACCATAGATTGGGTTGAACCAAATATTTCTTTCATCCAACCACCCCCATGCCATATTCCAAGCATGAATGTGGGATATCATGGAATAAACCAAATAAAACCAAATGTGGGCTTCTAGAGGCCAAACCACCTCAACCCTAAACTAGTGATAAAACCTTACAATCAAACATCACTAACCATCATTAGATCATTCTCTACCCAAGTTGTCTAGGCCTCGATAGTGTTTTTTCTAATCAAGGCTTCCAGGACTAGTAACTCAACCCACAGCTGCAGTTGGGATTCCAGAGCATTTGTCCAACCAGGGCTTCCAGGACTAGTAACTCAACCCACCAAGGGCTTCCAGAGCGTTTTTATAACCAAGGCTTCCAGGATTAGTAACTCAAACCAAGTTGTTACAAGGCTTCCAGAGTACTTGTCCAACGAAGGCTTCCAGGAACTAATAACTCAACCCACATCCAAAGTAACATGAGCACCAACTAGAAAACAAAGGTAAACCCACAACGCCATGGCTATCCAGGAAATGGAAAGGCTAGTAAAACCCACTACTAATCCAGGAAATACTACATGCAAATGATAGATCATATCCAAGGAGCCACATGCATGTGCCATGCATGCCAAAAATAGCAAGTAAATAATACATTCAACTCGGTACCTGCAAGAAAAACCTGCTTCAGTTGTTAATGATATTGTCCTCTTGCACTTTCCTACTCTTACTTTGTCTTCTTTCTCCAAATCCCAAGTATGCAACACTCATCCAAGAGCTCTCCAAGAAAACTCTAAGTTTCCAAGAGTATAAGAGAGAGATAATAGAATGAGAGCTCTAAAACTAAACTGAAAAAATTCTATGAATTTATCCTCATAAGCCTTTTATTAATGAGACCTGTATTTTCTTCAATTTTCCATAATTTTCCTTCATTTTCCTCCTCACATGCAACTTGTGACCTTTCACCTTCATTTTATCCTATTTTCCTTTATTTTCATAAATAAAATGTGAGTAAATGCCACTTTTCCTTTTGAAAGCCTTTGCCATTGCATTTTCCAATTCCCTTAGCTATAATAAACCAAATGAACACCCACACTAGGATTTGTTTCCCAACATTAAGCTTGGAATACATGTCCCATGATCTTGGTCTTATATTTTGTTTACATGGAAATTAACTAGGGTTGTTACAGAACCCTCCCCCTTGGGGGAACACCGTCCTCAGTTCTCAATGACACATATAGCAAACAAACCACTGAAAATAAAAAAAATACTTTTCATGGCGCTTTATAACACAACTTGTTGCAACATTTACAATGAAATCCTACTAAAAACATGATAATCGTATCATTTGCTGGAGCTTTATAATGCAACTCATTACGTTATTTACAATAACAACCACATAATTATGCACATTTTATTCAGCCAACAAATAAGCATATTATCTATGGAGCTTTAAAATACAACATGATACAGTATTTAAAATAATATACGCATATACATATGCACATTTTCTCAACCAAAAAATAAAAGGATACAATGCCTGCATCCGCAACAAGGGAATCTAGAGGCTCACACCTCCACCCTCAAAATTAGTACCAAGATTCACCTCCTTCCTAGGAAGTCTAAAATCCACTTCTAAGCTCAAAACTACACCCAATGTCCATCGCTACAATCTTGCGCCACTTTTCCTCTCAGTGAACAATTATTGACTCATTGTTTCAGGGCACACTCCCAATGTACACCTGATTCCATTTGGAAATGTTAATGACAAAAAAAAATCCATCCCCGACCTTCTATTCTCTTCTACACAATCCCTCAAGAAATATATTCACCCCCTTCTATGTAGTCACACACCTTCCAAGTTCCACGAGTATCCCCTTCTCTGCTACATAGTCCCTTGGGCGACCCCTCCCTTGGAATGGCTTCCTTGCATCAGAAGGTACTTAAACCAAGGCATATCTCTGCCTCAAACCATCACACTAGTCATAACATGCTCATGGAAATCAATGGACACTATTGGGTACCAGTGTCCCACAATGGCCCTGCTCCTGAAATTCTTTACCAACATATTGTTGATTGTTTCAACTCCTTTGTCATTGCTTCTAATTATTGCAGTCAAATCCAACCACCCAACCAGCAATTTTCATGCTATCCTACACCAAGCACATAACTTCAATTAGATTCAAAATAAATTGAAATAAATTCACATTATACCTCATCGGTGGCTCGTCCATAAGGTTCACTTGAAAACCTCTTTACTTCCCGTCACAACAAGTCAAACTAGTTATTTGATCAAATTATCATGAATAAACATATCACATTCAGTTAGCTCAAAACACAACCATAATAATAAAAATCATAGATTACATGTAACCATCATAAACCAGAATCATAGATCACATGAATAATTAATACTGAAATAAAATACTTATACCTATCCTTCAATTGGTCCTTAGCTTCTACCTTTATCCTTTCCATACACACATCTGATAAGATGCCACACCCAAAAAGTACCTAGTGCCTTCTCTTCAACCACGTACACATACACATAGTGTACATCACACACATAGACCTACACATGATGTAAAACACAACACATACACCTGCACCCGGTGTACGACATAACACAATACATACACCTACATCTGGTGTACAACAAAACACAATACATACACCTACATCTGGTGTACAACACAACAAAATACATACGCCTACATATGGTGTACAACACGACACATATACATACACAGAGTGAAACATAACGACTACACATGTCATGATACCACGACTAGGCAAGGCACATACACAGTACTATAATTACACAATACCACATGTATAACAGTACCACGTGTACAAAATGTACACGGTACCACCTATACACAACACCATTTGCATAAAGTGTACACAACGCCATTTGCATAACGTGTACACAGCACCACATGTACACAACACCACTTACAGAACGTGTACATAGTATCACATGTACACAACACCACTTGAACAACGTGTACACAAAACCACATGTACATAGAACCACATGCACGATGTGTGCACAACACCATATGTACACAACACCACATGCATGACATGTACACAACAACACCAACACACAACACCCCATGTACAACATGTACACGAAATCACATGCACACAACACCAGATGTACAATCAGACACACAACACCACATGTATGTAGCACCATATGTACAACATGCACACCACATCATATGTACACAACACCACATGTGCAACATGCACAAAGCACCATATGTACATAGCACCACATATCCAACATGTGCACAACACCATATGTACACATCACCACATATCCAACATGCGCACAACACCATATGTACACAACATTGCATAAATAACATGTACAAAAACCATATATATATATAACATCACAGGTGCAACATGTACAACATATATACAACAATAGCATTGCACATCCATAGACCTTGCTTCTAGCATATTTCCACCATCCATGCTTGTCCCAATATGTCGTAGATCATATTGTTTTCATTCCGTTGATGTATCCCTCAGAATTACCTGTCCATAACATAAACATAGGCATAGTACAATCATATAATATCAATTCATATTCACATGATACTAACCTTGTGATCTATTAGGGTTACTCTTCCCACTTGATTCCTCATAAACCAGGAACCTCTTCATGCCATTCACCTACATAAGCAACAAGAATGATTCTTGATGACCTTTTTAAAATAACGACCTATATACATACACATATACATATATAGACATCTTCATAATCATAATCACAACATAATTATAACTAGATATCATAAGGTTAAGGTTAAGAGAACTCCCTTTATCCATGCACAATATGCACAACATTGAGAACAATAGTTCCCAATATATCCAAGGCATTTGATCCCTCAGATCCATTTACTTTACATTTCTCATGATTGTCCTACCATTTTTCATTTACCTCAATGGACCCAAACAACTCAACCACTTGTCATACTCTTGCCTTCGGTTTCCATGATACATGCATCAGGCTTCATATGAGTCTTACATTACCTATTGGGTTTCTATCAATGCTTCCCGAGCTCCATTAACTTTCCTCCTTCCCAAACCAATTAACAATATTATCAAAACATAAAAGGCAAGAACAAGAAATAGATAAGAAGAAAACTATGGAAAACCAATAATAATATGACACCATAAACAAAGTGGCATGGCCATGCACCAGACATAATCAAAACTGAAAATCAAGTGCAAACAAATCACAACACACCGAAATCACAAAACTAACAATAAACACCATGACTCAATCCCCATGGTTCCCAAGGAAAGCTCAACCCGAGCCTTCTTCAATATTTTGTGGCAGTTTCTTTTTCCATGCAATCCCCTGCATCATACCACCATAAACACATAATTGTCAATGAATAAATAAACATAATTTACCGGTTACCTTACCTTGTTGTAAAAAGCATGATTCCTTGTAACTATACACATCAATTCCATCTCTAAAGGGACTCCAATTCCCTCGGTAAATCTAGATATAACTAGAAACCATATGTTATACATGTCAAATACATGTTCATGAATATAGAAGACATCCACATAATTTCACATATGTTGTCCTGCAACTACTCATATATGTCAATCACATGTTACAAATATCAAGAGATTATATCTATTAATTTGAAATCAACATTTACCAAGACTAACAAAGAATTAATAATCAACTCACAATCACTAGTCATAATGCTACAACTAGCACCTACTTGCACTCAAGTACATGTCAATTGTCTCAACACATAATGTGTTAGTACAACCATCTTAAAACAAGATCATTCCTTCATGTAATTTTATAGATACAAACTCATATCATGCAACCAGGGAAAATTTTAAGGATGGAAAATTATATTGAAGTTTAAAACATTGGTGAATCTCACTAGTCCCTAATATGTAAATTATAATATATTTGTAAAATTATTCAAATTTATAATGATTTTATATATAGTATCTATATAATGTTGGTGATTTTTAAGGTAAAATAATTTTATATTGTAAAATTTGGGCGAATCATTTTTAGAAAAAATGGAAATTGGCGAATAGTTTTTTTGGAAAAAACATTGAAAATTAGCCCACCTGCGAATATTAGCCCCTAAAAGTTTCCATGCATGCAACTAGTCAAACATTCAAATAATAGATAGAAGAAATAATAGACACCAAACACTCAAACACCAAATAGACAACATAATAAAACATTCAAGCACCAAGTAGACGACATAAGCAAACTCATACCTTAATGTATCTTAGGGGAGGCTATCTTGTCTACAAAATCAATCTAGATTAGCACGAAATAACTTCACAACATATCAAATCAAACACAATATTGTCATGATGTCCATACTACAATAAGTAGCTAACATGTTGACATCATAAACTCATAAACAATTGTCATTAATGTATAGCAATTACATGGACAATCAATCTAGATTAGTACAAAAAAATATCACAAATATGTCGTCTCGTACCTAAATGTCATAAGCCTAACCATCTGCATAGGCCAATCCAAATTAACATGATACATATAACATCAAGATCTTAGTTTCAATGACGATAACCATCATGCATATGACCATAGTGCATATAACAAGTTACTATGCTTATGTTGACAGGAAAATATGTCCAGCCAACAGCAGGGGATCTCCCCGGTAAAAAGTCCCAATTAGACCTTAAACCGTTTGGAATAGGGATCCCGTCCGGGGTGTGGGTTTGGCTACCGCTGATTTCTCCTTTCTTTGGGTCTCCCTTAAACTCTATAAACCTATGGATACACACTTGATCGGATGATACAAGACATATGATTGATGCATTAAATGTACATATAACACTATGCGTAGTGAGATGAAATGATAAAGCATAAGCACCGAAGGAAGTGCTGTTAACAACACATCACTGGGGTCATGTTTGTAGGTTGTTCTGACCATAAAGGAAACAATTATTTATGGCAAAAACACCCTTCACTTCCTGAAAGCTTTAAATGATAACACAAATGCTAATAAACAAATTCATTAGCATTCATTAAGAAAGTGAAAAGAACTCAACCATCATTAACATGTATTCAGCAAACTGTCATGCAAATGTGATATAAATTAAAGGTAAAGTTCCATTAATCTAAAGATGTTTAGGAACTGAAAGATATAATACTCATAGTGCTCATACATATATCAACATCAGATCCACAAAGGGATTTTTCAAAATTCTTGTAGTCATGCTCAAATTGTATAACCTTGGTAATACAGTGTACTCAGCTCGAGTCCCAAACAAAAGATCATTTACAAGTTTCGGAAGGAAATATTTATAGAGAAAAGCTTGTCTTTTGGGCTTCCTTGACTTTTCTTCTTCTTGACCGTTGGGCTGCCTTGCGACCCAGTCTATTCTGCGACTTGCGACATGTGCCACTGATGTGACCTTGCGACTTGTGTCCCTCAGCAATCCGCGACCTGCAACCTTGATAAATTTTCGACTTGCGACCTTCTTGGATTTTGTGACTTCGTGACCCAGTCGCTGGGTCGCTGAGTCGTGTCGTCAAGTGTTTGGCATGGAACACGACTTCGTGACTTGGAGACCTGAGGAAATCTACGACCTAGGGGTTTTATCCCTTCTACATTTCTCTTGTTGAGCTAGTCTTAGCTCCCGCCACATGAACCAGCATTTCTGGGTAAGCGACAAACTTCCTCGTCTAGGTCATCATCATAATCTCCTCATGTTACCTGTGCGTAAGCATATTAGATTATCTGTGTGTAACTTGTTAAATTAGCCTCACGCATACAAACATTTTATGCATGTTGAGAAAGTATTAAATATATAAAACGTAGATGCATAAAAGGCATATTGACACATAAAATCAGGGGATTTTAATGATTAGCTTGGACCCCTGTATAGTCCTATTCTGTAGGCAATATATGAATGATTGTGAATATCTACTATGCATCCATCTACTGTCGCAAAAGAACGCTTGAAATTCCAACCGATATCCCCTCCTTCAATAGGCACGTATGGCTATTCTTTACTTAATATTTTTAAATGGAGACTACCGAAGCCAGGGGAGCTCTCATGTGCTGCTATGTGCTGCTATGCACGACCCCCTCAAATTATTTTGAGGCTGTGACCACCCTCGCCATAAATGATTGTTGTCGTCCTTTTAGTTTCACAGAGCCTTGTAGAGTGTGTACAAATCCGCACAGCGATATGAAACGCCCAGCTTGACGTTATTTGGTTACTGAGCTAGGGCTTCCATGTGTTTTTTGATGCGCTCTCTCAGGCTCACCTGTATCATTACCATTTCGAAGCCAACTACCACATAATCTTTCATTTGAACAATAATGTTCATTTGTTCTTGTGTCTCACTAGTTGGCGCACTCCTATCCCTTGCCTTCATCATATGGGCATCAATTCACTGGTTTTAACTTATTTCTTTCATGACACGATGTTAAATATGCATTGTTCTTCATTTGCAGGGATGCTAGCTTTGCTGCCAAGCACCTTGTAACGTAGTTACATAGCCTAGCCTTGAATTATATGAAGGTGTTGAAACGATTGATACCTTGGTAGGTACTCAGAAGGTGCATCCCATGGACATTTTTCAAATCATCCAAGAAATTATCTAAACTTGGTCTAAGTCCCTTGGGCGTGAGAAACGCCTTTGAGAGAAAACGCAATTCCGAAGCGGGGTCACATAGTTGGAAACTTTCATGGGTTGCAGCCTCTAGTGGACGCACATTTTGCGACCTTGCGACCTCAGAGAGGTCGCATAGTCGCACTTTGAGTAAGGTCGCACCTCCTGGCTGGTAGCAACTGTTGCGACCCCGCGACTTGGGTTGCGGTCGCATAGTCGGCAGGTCTCACTGGGCACGATCTATCTTAGATGCATTCGCCTGTGACTTAGTGACTTGGGTGAGGGTTGTTGTTGACACCAGGAAATAGAGCAGACAACCGCATCAGCGAATTTTTGGGAAAGTGAGACCTCACGACTGGTGAAACTGCAAGTCGTGGACGTGTTATGCAAGAGTCTTGATGTGCGCGTTACTGTGCAGCTACTATTGACTCCACTGTTCTCTTGTTTATAACCTTTTATATGCAGACATGCTCGCCATGCGCCATGCTCCCATGTTTCATGATATGAAATCTCTTAGGTGGCCAGTAAGGCACATGATTTTTTGGAGAGAGACTTGTGCCACTGCGATGTCTGGACCCTTCTCTCACTTCCCACGATGGTCGACTCCCAGAATATTTATTACATCTCGATACAAATGACCCCGACCTCCAGCAGGTGACAGTCTACGTCGATGCACCAGAATCACTGGTTGAAATGTTTTGGATTTATGAGGCGTGAAGATTGAGCTCAGAGAAACGTGTCTCGAAGGGTTTCAATTCTTTGGATGGCCACAAGAATGCCTATTATTTTCTTTTCGTCCTGGGAGATTCGATGAGAGGCGCCCCTTTTTTTTGTTTTAATGCCTCCTCTTGCCTTTTGAAACGTGTACATTTTAAACATCGAACCAGATCGCGATTTTAGCCTCCTTGGTCACTTATACATCTCTTTTGGAATGCGCCAGCCCTTCGTTCTGTTTTGCATGGCCTGAAATCATGGCATGCTGAGATGATGTGGGCAAGCTATGCATTAAAATTTTCTGGTTTTGGTGCATTAACATCAAACGTTACAATATATTTCCAAACTTCTCACCAAAACGGCAGATCGTATCACCATTTCTTCGGCATCCGTTTGGCAAGCTGACTCACCTCCTCCAGCGTTCGTGGCACCCGGCTTGGCATCGGTGGTGAGCTGGATCTGTGATATCACCCTATTTAACAGTCTACACGTAACCACCATCTAGAGATTAACAAACTTGTGGCATGCGAGGAGCGTCTTTGGTGCTGACACGTCCTTTCGTTAACCTGCATTCTTGTTCTTCAATGATATGGTTTAAAACCATAACTGGGCATCGTTTAAAACATAGGCTATGGGTTATCATCATTTTACGACTCCGTCCTTGGTTTGACTGTTATTGCGCTACAGTTATTATACATTGTCATCGTGGCTTTGTTGTAACCTTCTGCCCGCATTTCAAACATACATTTTGACCACTAAATATATGCTCCAAATGTTTTACTATAAAATGCGACCACCATATATGTCTACTCCAAAGAATAGACTTCGGCATAGAAGCATTTGCGCCCATATGTAGTTCTGCTCCATGTTTTAATCGTAAATTTTGACCGCTATATATATATCTGCTCCAAACATTTACCATAGGTTGAAAACCCGCCATCGAAACATTTGCGCCCATTTGTAACGTTTTTTTTTATATGATTTCGCTCCTCCAATCTTATATGGTTTGGAAACCAATTTTTCTTGCACCGCTTAAAACATGGTTATAGATTGTCAGATATCGCACCATAGTTATTATAACATGCCACTATAGGTTTGTCATAACACTCCGCTCCATGTTTTAAACATAAATTTTGATCACTATATCCGCCATAGAAATATTTAAGCCCATTTGTAATGTTTTGTCATATAGTTATGATCCACCATCCCATATGGTTTTGAAACCATATTGTTTTTTATCTTTTTCGTGCCTTGGTTTAATTATATAATGCTTAAAACCGCAACCTTGGTCTTCATATTTGCGTCGACCATGTAGCTCGAGGTTAATAGCTATTTTTCCCAAAGATGTGGTTGACATTTGAAATTTTTTCGTTGGCTTGCCAGCACCAACATGTGTGCTTTCGCACTGCTGCTCAGCACAAAAACGCCTTGAATGAGATTGTCATTCTCTAGGGAAAACTTCTGAGTCCACTTTGTTCACCGAGCTATACTTCAAGCTAGACTTGTCGAAGTGGTGAAATATGTTCCTTTGTGTGCACACATCGACATTGAGCTGGTATTGTGTAGGATCTTCAAAACTTCTTTTAAGGTGAGATATCCGCCATCTCAGAAAATACTCCATCCGGTCCCTACGCAAACTTAGATCATAGCAAATGCTTCTGATTTATGTGAGATGGCATCCGGTACAGACATTTCCAAATGGAGTGTTTCTAAGTATCTAGTGTGCACTAGTGAAGAAAGCCTTTTGCATCAGTGACATAAAAGGTTCTTTCTCTGATAAACATGTATCACACCATCCTCCTTTTAATAGTACCGGTCACTTGCTCCTCCTCCTCCGCTGTTTCGCGACTTTGGCTTTGTTGTTGAGCTAAATTTTATTTCCCTTGATGTCATGACAAAATTGAGGATTTTATCAGTCGTGGGATTGACCTGTGTAAAACATCATAACATTAATTAGTTCGCAGTTATTCTTTGCGAATGGTGCCCCTAGATAAATTATATGAGACCAACGAGCTTAAGAGAAGTACTCAAACACATGCTTAATGATCAATGGCGAGGGGGCTGCTAATGTACATCCTCAATGCACAGAAAGGTTCCTATTCGAGCGTATGTTGGATGATCCCTCCCACATATGGCGTGATTGCAGCAACAACATCTGATCATGATGGTGAGAAAGCTCATGAGGGGTTGGGGATAGGTCGCTTGGATATCACTGACTGCAGGTCGAGTGAAAGACTTTAACGACTAAGCGAGCAGAGGGGGACCCGAAATTTCGAATATGCCCAAAATTTTGGGTGCTGTTGTAGCGGCTACAACAAATGACGAACCACTGGTAGAATCCAACATCTCTGTCGATATCACAACAATATTTTGAGTTCAGATGGTGATGCAAGGGAATACTGAACAAGTTCTGCGGGTACCCTTTGTATTACTTTGGCCTTTACAGATATGACCAATCTTTGTGTCTCAGCTAGGTCTTGCTAATCAAAACACATCAAAGCGGCAGATCACGGACGCCAGTAGCTTGTTGATGCTGTGAAGAGCAAGGTAGTGGGTTTATTATTTTCCGGATTTTTAAAGTAAGTTTCCGGTGTTGCTCCGCTGCCAGCAGGCCTGGACAGTACCCCGACGAAGTCACTGCAAGAAATCATAAGCGTTGCTCCGCTGCTAGCGAGCCTGGTCAGTACCCCGGCGGAGTCATTGCATTACCTCTCTGCGCAGGAATCATTTCTCGATCCTTTACCCTTATTTGTTTTATGTGCTTGTAGCACTTATTTTCATGTGCTCGTGGCACTTATTTTCATGGGCGGATGAGGGATCCCGACTTATTTTACGAGCAAGAGAGGTTATTTATTGTTTTACAGAAACTGAAAGATATCCTGATTTGGGTTTGCCCTTGTGCGAAACCTTCACATCCCATCTTCCACAATAGGCGAAGAGTGAAAAAAAGATCATTAATATGTCCAAGACTATGCTGGGCACAAGGCTTAGGCTACAGTTATTGAACCATTCAAACTCATTAGGTTTCCCAAAACTAACCGGCTCGTATTTCCCTGGCTAATAAATTTAGACTCATAGGCATCTTGTTGAGAATGCGACTTCAATGACTTATCCTGCGAGGAAGCTACCTCTTGAGATAGCAACCACAACCTCATGCAAACAAAGGGATTATTATTTCAGCAATCAGGGCAAAACAAGTCTGTAAGGTGGTAGGGTTTCAATGAGGGCTCGTGCAGTGGCAGGCGATATGACGCAAATGATGTGAGGAAGAGAGTGTGCGACACAATGTAATAGGCGAGGCTCCAGATGCAATGCAACGCCATGTGCGAGAACGACCAACCAGTTGTAGGTGGAAAAGAGGCATAATACAAGCAGTGATTATTTATGCAGCAACAAGCAATTGAAAAAGAAATGAGTGGAAAATACTTGTAACATGATGATGCCTAAGATATTAATCGTAAACACAATTTTAAATTATAACGTAAAAATTTGGCAAGTAAACCTAATTAAAAACTTTGAACTAATAGATTTTTATTAACAGGTCCTAGCTAGCCTACACCTAAAACCCTAGCTTAACCAATGATGCGGTCAGGTTATGTGAAAACAACTTTCCAGTGCATCCACCGCATTAGTTCCCGACTTGCAAGAATGACAATGTTCGCAATCAGAGCCAGCATACAAAATCGTGCACCAACAACAAGACTTACCTATAGAGCATGTGAAATAGCAAGAAGGTCATGGCTACTTACTAGAGAACGTGCCAGAGTGGATTGTGCAAGTTGAATTTCACTCTTATCCTGATACACAACAATATGTTCTCGAAGCTTAAAACTATTTATAAATGACACAAATCCACTCATACACAATCCTAGGTCTGATGGGTGATGGGTGAGCCATTTCCTATTTGCAGGCACATTCACCGGATAAGGTTGGTCAAACAAACCAGCACCCTCATTATGGTGGTGAGGATGATCGATTTTACGGGTTGGAAACAACAAGCAAGTGCCAGGTGAATTATAGATACCTGCGAATCTGAGAGCAAAAACCCTAATCTTGAAAACCCTAGTTCGGAGTTGCTCCTGGAATCCATCAAGGATATGAGGATCCGAATCCACTTTTAGTGGAGGCTGCAATTCCTCACCGTCTTGAACAAACTCTGGACCTTCGAGCAGGGGGTTTCCCAACTTTTATTGCTTGGCGAGACCAACAAGCGGATTGTTGTGATCCTGAAATGTGGTGATTTGAAAAATGTTAGTGGGATTTGAATCAATTTGGCAGAAAGTTTGCACACTGACATATTCGTAATCCAATGTATCAAATTATTTAGCTTTGCCAGGATGGGGTGAATTTACCGTAAGGTTTTTGGGTAGTTGAGGGATTTTCCAAAAATCACATGTTGGTGCTTGATTGCAACTGGTAGTAGCTGGGGAACAACTGGAAAGATTAGAGACAATGGCCGGTGTTTTCTTACCAGTGAATAAATTGGGGTATATCAGTTGTTGCACACCAGTTGCTGGGGGACAGGAATATGTGCTCACGGAAACCTTACTAGAATGAAAGATTTGCCCAGATGAAATGATATCCAACGTGGTTATGCTGGGAGGAGCATGGTACTTGGGAGTCATTATTTCAGAAACCCTAAGCTGAGAAACCCTAGTTGGAGTTGTTTGAGGGGTCTTGTCAGGATCAGAAGGACTAGGGGTAACGGTCGATAGAAGCAGAAGTGCTTTGATTCCCTGATAGGTACTCGGATCTTCATAAAGTGGATTATAGTCGGCAGAGAGATACGAGTGACAATCCTCGACAGTATGAGTGAATATGTTTTCAGACAAGTAGTGATCGCTGGAACCATCGATTTGATCAAATTGGGTACCTGGCATGTTGGGCTCCTCGGGAGTTACCGACTGAGATGGATCAATAAAGAGGACATCTTGAGGTTGCCTAGACAAGAAATTGCTCCTATGGCTGTCTAAAGATTTCGAGTGAGAAAGATCAGATCTAAAAGATTCATCAATTTTGAACTATGATTGTGAAACACCATCTGCGTGCTTATAATTGTCGCTGATACCAGTATAAGGAAATTTTGAATTTTTCGAAGAAATTACTAGTGTGGCGGAATCGTGAAATAAATCGAGGAATAATGAACAAAAAGATTGAGCCGCAGGGGCGTTAACCGTACAAGGTTTTTCAATACGTACATCCGTGTCATTCAAAGAAAAAAATGATCTGGCAGGCCTTGTAAGGGAATCAACTTCATCCGGGATAAGAGTCGATTCATAATCAGTATGCGACTCAGATTCAGGACTGTGTCCAGGGAGACATCGAGTGGGCTCGAGGTAGGTTTCATGAACCGAGAGAGATAATGAGCCACTATGGTTTTCAAGCTCTGATTCGATATGGTGCGTGAAAGATTCAAAGGTAGTACAATAGGCTTTATCCCCATGCACCCATCTATCATTGCTCAGAACTTTCGAGGTCACAACTCCACTACCCGACAACTCAGGAGGAGGAGTGAGAATGTCACAAATAGTAATACTCTCCTCGGGGGCCTGAATGTGGTCTGGGCTGGGGGAGATGGACAAGGAAGCATTAGGGACAAAGTCTGAATAGTCGGCAACCTACGGGTCGTCATAGGAAACACTATGATCAGGCTGGGTTTCTAACTGAAATTGTTCAATGGAAACGAGAATCACATACCTCAACTGTTCACTTAAACATTTCCAATCAACATCCCTTTCAGGGAACTCAAAACAATAATGATAAAATCTGATAGAGAATTCATCTAGAGGTTCCTGAGGTTCCATTCTGATGTCATTTAGCTTTATCAATACACTTTTAAAATCATACATGTGAAAAGCTTTTTGTAATTCACTAGCGAGTTGTTCAAACGAATGGATAGAAGCTTCCGACAATGTGCGTCACCATTGCTTAGCGTGACCTTCGAGAGTGAGGAAGAAAAGAAAACAAATCAAACCTTCATTGTCAATTTTGTAGCACTCACCAAAGTCACAGAAATCTGAAAAGTGTTGGGTTATGGACACTCCATTTTCGCCATCGAATTTAAACTGGGACAAGTGATACATAAGTTCATCAGGGATGAGACATCGAGGCTCATAAAACTCCGACAAACATCTCGGGAGAATGATTTGGGAACGAGCCATTACAGATATGAGATTAACTGCAGGCTCTAAGGGCTCAACTTGTCATCTAGCCCTCCTTCTAGCGCCAATTCTGTTGACGGGAAAATCTGTCCGGCCAACAGCAGGGGATCTCCCCGGTAAAAAGTCCTAATTAGACCTTGAACCATTTGGAATAGGGATCTCGTCCGGGGCATGGGTCCGGCTACCACTGATTTCTCCTTTCTTTGGGTCTCACTTAAACTCTATAAAACAGTGGATACACACTTAATAAAATGATACAAGACATATGATTGATGCATTAAATGTACATATAACACTATGAGTAGCAAGAGGAAATAATAAAGCATGAGTATCGAAGGAAGTGTTGTTAACAACACTTCATTAGGGTCATGCCTGTAAGCTATTCTGACCACAAAAGAAACAATTACTTATGGCAAGAACACCCTTCACTTCCCAAAAGTTTTAAATGATAACACAAATGCTAATAAACAAAGTCATCAACATCCGTTAAGAAAGTGAAATGAACTCAACCACCATTAACATACTCAGCAAACTGTTATGCAATTGTGATATGAATTAAAGATACAGTTCCCTTAATCTAAGATGTTCAGAAACTGAAAACATAATACTCAATAGCGCTCATACATATGTCAACACCAGATCCACAAAGGGATTTTTCAAAATGCTTTTATTCATGCTCAAATGTATAATCTTGGTAATACAGTGTACTCAGCTCGAGTCCCAAACAAAAGCCCTTTACAAGTTCCTGAAGGAAATATTTATAGAGCAAAGCTTGTCTTTTGGGCTTCCTTGAATTTTCATCTTCCTGACCGTTGGCTGCCTTGCGACCCAGTATATTTTGTGACTTGCGACTTGAGCCACTGATGCAACCTTGCGACTTGACTGGATCTTGTGACTTGCGACCCTTAGCAATCCGTGACCTGTGACCTTGATAAATTTGCGACCTATGACCTTCTTGGATTTTGCGACCTCGTGACCCAGTCGCTGGGTCGTGTCGTCGAGCGTTTGGCATGGAGCACGACTCCGCGACCTGGCGACCTGAGGAAATCTGCGACCTGGGGGTTTTATCCCTTCTACATTTCTCTTGTTGAGAAAATCTTAGCTCCCGCCACGTGAACCAACGTTTTCTGGGTAAGAGACAAACTTCCTCATTTGGGTCATCATCATAATCTCCTCATGTTACCTGCGCGTAAGCATATTAGATTAGCCATGTGTAACTTGTTAAATTAGCCTCACGCATACAAACATTTTATGCATGTTGAGGAAGTAATAAATATATAAAACGTAGATGCATAAAAGGCATATTGACACATAAAATCAGGGGATTTTAACGATTAGCTTGGACCCCTGTATAGTCCTATTCTGTAGGAAATATATGAACGATTGTTCATATCTACTATGTGTTCATATACTATCGCAAAAGAACGCTTGAAATTCCAACCGATATCCCCTCCTTCAAAAGTCACGTATGGCTAGTCTTTACTTAATATTTTTTAAATGGAGACTACCGAAGCCAGGGGAGCTCTCATGCGCTACTATGTGCTGAGACTGGCTATGATGCACGACCCCCTCAAAGTATTTCGAGGCTGCGACCAGCCTCGCCATAGCTAATTACTGTCGTCCTTTTAGTTTCATGGAGCCTTGTAGAGTGTGTACAAATCCGCCCAGCGATATGAAACGCCCAACTTGACATTATTTGGTTACTGAGCTAGGGCTTCCATGTGTTTTGTGGCGCGCTCTCTCAAGCTCACCTGTATCATTACCATTTTGGAGCCAACTACCACATAATATTTCATTTGAACAATAATGTTCATTTTTTCTTGCGCCTCACTAGTTGGCACACTCTCGTCCCTTGCCTTCATCATATGGGCATCAGTTCACTGGTTTTAACTTATTTATTTCACGACGCGATGTTAAAGATGCATTGTTCTTCATTTGCAGGGATGCTAGCTTTGTTGCCAAGCACCTTGTAATGCAGTTACATAGCCTAGCCTTGAATTATATGAAGGTTTTGAAACGATTGATACCCTGGTAGGTACTCAGAAGGTGCATCCCATGGAAAATTTTCAAATCGTCCAAGCAATTACCTAAACTTGGTCTGAATCCCTTGGGCGTGAGAAATGCCTTTTAGAGAAGACGCCATTCCGAAGCGAGGTCGCATAGTCGGAAACTTTCATGGGTCGCAGCCTCTAGTGGACGCACATTTTGCGACCTTGCGACCTCAGAGAGGTCGCATAGTCGCACTTCGAGTAAGGTCTCACCTCCTGGATGGTAGCAACTATTGCGACCCCACGACTTGGGTTGCGGTCGCATAGTCGGCAGGTCGCACTGGCCACGATCTCCCTTGGATGCATTCGCCTGCGACTTAGCGACTTGGGTGAGGGTTGCTGTTGACACCAGGAAACAGGGCGGACAACCGTATCAGCGAATTTTTGGAAAAGTGAGACCTCACGGCTGGTGAAACTGCAAGTCGGACGTGTTATGCAAGAGTCTTGATGCGCACGTTACTATGCAGCTACTATTGACTCCACCGTTCTCTTGTTTATAACCTTTTATATGCAGACATGCTCGCCATGCGCCATGCTCCCATGTTTCACGATATGCAATCTCTCAGGTGGCCAGTAAGGCACCCGATTTGTTGGAGAGAGACTTGTGCCAGTGCGCTGTCTAGACCCTTCTCTCACTTCCCACGACAGTCGGCTGCCAAAATATTTATTACATCTCGATACAAATGACCCCGACCTCCAGTAGGTGTGTCGTCTATGTCGATGCACTGGAATCACTGGTTGAAATGTTTTGGATTTATGAGGCGTGAAGATTGAGCTCAGAGCAACGTGTCTCGGAGGGTTTCAATTCTTTGGATGGCCGCAATAACTCCTTTTATTTTCTTTTCGTCCTGGGAGATTCGATGAGAGGCACCCTTTTTTTTTTAATGCCTCCTCTTGCCTTTTGAAACGTGTACATTTTAAATATCAAACAAGATCGTGATTTTCGCCTCCTTGGTAACTTATACATCTCTTTGGAATGCACCAGCCCTTTATTTTGTTTTGCATGGCCTGAAATCGCGGCATTACAGAATCTTGTGGGAAAGCTATGCGTTAAAATTTTCAGTTTTGGTGCATTAACATCGAGCGTTACAATATATTTCCAGCCCCGCTCACCAATGCAATCGGATCATATCACCATTCTCTTCGACATCCATTTGGCAAGCTGACTCACCTCCTCCAGCGTTCGTGGCACCCGGCTTGGCATCGGTGGTGAGCTGGATCTGTGATATCACCCTATTTAACAGTCTACACGTAACCACCATCTAGAGATTAACAAACTTGTGGCATGCGAGGAGCGTCTTTGGTGCTGACACGTCCTTTCGTTAACCTGCATTCTTGTTCTTCAATGATATGGTTTAAAACCATAACTGGGCATCGTTTAAAACATAGGCTATGGGTTATCATCATTTTACGACTCCGTCCTTGGTTTGACTGTTATTGCGCTACAGTTATTATACATTGTCATCGTGGCTTTGTTGTAACCTTCTGCCCGCATTTCAAACATACATTTTGACCACTAAATATATGCTCCAAATGTTTTACTATAAAATGCGACCACCATATATGTCTACTCCAAAGAATAGACTTCGGCATAGAAGCATTTGCGCCCATATGTAGTTCTGCTCCATGTTTTAATCGTAAATTTTGACCGCTATATATATATCTGCTCCAAACATTTACCATAGGTTGAAAACCCGCCATCGAAACATTTGCGCCCATTTGTAACGTTTTTTTTTATATGATTTCGCTCCTCCAATCTTATATGGTTTGGAAACCAATTTTTCTTGCACCGCTTAAAACATGGTTATAGATTGTCAGATATCGCACCATAGTTATTATAACATGCCACTATAGGTTTGTCATAACACTCCGCTCCATGTTTTAAACATAAATTTTGATCACTATATCCGCCATAGAAATATTTAAGCCCATTTGTAATGTTTTGTCATATAGTTATGATCCACCATCCCATATGGTTTTGAAACCATATTGTTTTTTATCTTTTTCGTGCCTTGGTTTAATTATATAATGCTTAAAACCGCAACCTTGGTCTTCATATTTGCGTCGACCATGTAGCTCGAGGTTAATAGCTATTTTTCCCAAAGATGTGGTTGACATTTGAAATTTTTTCGTTGGCTTGCCAGCACCAACATGTGTGCTTTCGCACTGCTGCTCAGCACAAAAACGCCTTGAATGAGATTGTCATTCTCTAGGGAAAACTTCTGAGTCCACTTTGTTCACCGAGCTATACTTCAAGCTAGACTTGTCGAAGTGGTGAAATATGTTCCTTTGTGTGCACACATCGACATTGAGCTGGTATTGTGTAGGATCTTCAAAACTTCTTTTAAGGTGAGATATCCGCCATCTCAGAAAATACTCCATCCGGTCCCTACGCAAACTTAGATCATAGCAAATGCTTCTGATTTATGTGAGATGGCATCCGGTACAGACATTTCCAAATGGAGTGTTTCTAAGTATCTAGTGTGCACTAGTGAAGAAAGCCTTTTGCATCAGTGACATAAAAGGTTCTTTCTCTGATAAACATGTATCACACCATCCTCCTTTTAATAGTACCGGTCACTTGCTCCTCCTCCTCCGCTGTTTCGCGACTTTGGCTTTGTTGTTGAGCTAAATTTTATTTCCCTTGATGTCATGACAAAATTGAGGATTTTATCAGTCGTGGGATTGACCTGTGTAAAACATCATAACATTAATTAGTTCGCAGTTATTCTTTGCGAATGGTGCCCCTAGATAAATTATATGAGACCAACGAGCTTAAGAGAAGTACTCAAACACATGCTTAATGATCAATGGCGAGGGGGCTGCTAATGTACATCCTCAATGCACAGAAAGGTTCCTATTCGAGCGTATGTTGGATGATCCCTCCCACATATGGCGTGATTGCAGCAACAACATCTGATCATGATGGTGAGAAAGCTCATGAGGGGTTGGGGATAGGTCGCTTGGATATCACTGACTGCAGGTCGAGTGAAAGACTTTAACGACTAAGCGAGCAGAGGGGGACCCGAAATTTCGAATATACCCAAAATTTTGGGTGGTGTTGTAGCGGCTACAACAGCTTCATAACTAACCAACACATGTACATGTAATAACATTGAGTAATTAACGTCTATTTTGCATGTAATGAAAACAAAAATAGAATGACATGGATGTATATAACCCTAATGCATATAACAATAAATTAACTAACATACCTGCACACAAAACATACAAACCTATATGACAATATTGCCTTACCCCAAGGTCTAATGTTGCAACCTCGCTCTAATGATCTGCATATCCTGCTCTATCTCAACCAACACATCAACATCATAACATACTATCAGCATCATGATGACATAAACTACATCAATGACCTCATGCACAGCAACCATAACCAAGAAAATGCATGCACAATAACATATAGACATTGACATCCATAACAAATGCATATACAACTAACATGCATTCATGAGAAAGACTTCCCAACATCAACATCGGCAACTTCTACATGACAACACAACTGTAACAATGACCATCACCATGCATACATAACAAGCACGTATACAGCCTATATGCATGCATAACAATCCACATTCTGTCCATCCAATATAAAGGTTGAATCATGCTCTGATACCACTCTATGGTATCAGATATCACACAAAGGGAACATATACCATACACCACCCAAAGAGAAGGAAACCTTCTCTGATATCACCCTGTAACCATCTCCTCCCACATTTACCCAAGCTAACCAATCCACCAGGGTAAAAGTGTGACGAAGAGTTACTATGATATGATTCAACTTCCCAAGTACAGTTAAGGAAGTGGAAACGACATGAGAATACTGATATGACCTTTCACAGATGCTACCAAACCTTCAAGATCCAACCAACCCTTCCATGTGACCAACCCCTGAAACAACTTAATGTTCTGTTGAACTAGATCCCTAATCGAACTGATGACAAGGTATGCATGCGACTGAGACCCTCCAATCACTCTCACAACAAGTCATTCTAGTGATTGTGGATTTTTTCAGGCATTTCTGAGCCAGCGACCCTAGATTTGGAGCCACTTTTTCAAGGATAGATCTAAGACCGCTTCCCATAACTTCATGAAACTCTCAGAAATGAATAATAACAATGGAAAAATATTACTAATGCAAACATTTAATGAAGGAATTGACCAGATCCCTACTACCCATCACAGGAATTTCGTCAAACATATCACAAATTTCATATCCTATTACATCTTTGCAACAAAAAGGAAATAATTTTTAATGGACTAAGTGTGCAACTAGTTTTGAGCAATTGAAGAATTTTCCCAGATATGATGGCTAAGATGGAGCAGGAGATGGAGGTTATTGGCCAAAGAGTTATGTAGTTCAACATAGAGCATTCAAGGATTTTTAGGTTGGGGAGCATGTGTACTTATGCATCAATCCCAAGAGGATCTCCTTAAGGATCAGATCATGTGCCAACATGGAACCTTGGTATTGAGTGCCTTTTGAGATCCTTCAAAGGATTGTACTAGTGGCCTATAGACTTGCACTATCGCCAATAATGAAATTCCATGATTTTTTCCATGTTTCATTGCTTAAGAGATATGTCCAAGATATTAATCATGTGATTTATTGGTCTATATTGGAATTGGAACAAGAATCATAATTTCGGCCAAAACCATAATGCATTTTGTATTGGAAACAATTCCTGCTTTGGAATCGAGCAATAGAGAAAGTTAAAGTGCAATGGAAGCACATTGGGCCCGATGAAGCTACATGGGAGATTTTTGATCATATGCAAGTTATGTATCCTTATTTATTTGTTGCTTGAGAAGATGTGTTTTGTTTATATGTTTTGGTTTACGTCTATGCATATGTGTATTGTATATACTGCAATGAGATGTGTTAAAAAACTCCCATAAGAAGTGTGCTGAAAATACTACATCGAGTTGTGTTATAAAGTTCCAATAAGTAGTATGTTGTTCATGGTTTCAACACTTTGGTATGATTTAAGTGTTGCACCGAGATGGGTTATAAAGCTCCACGAGCTTCATGTTTTTCTGGTTATAAGCGTTATTGAACACAAAGGACGGTGTTCCCCTAAGAGGAGGGGTTTGTAATAGCCCCTAGTTGATTTTCCATGTAAATAAAATAATACCAAGGTCATGGGACATGTATTCCAAGCTAAATGTTGGGAAAAACATCCTAGTGGCCATCACTTGTGATTAATGATGGCTATGAAAATTTGCAAAGGCAAAGAGGAAATAATTGGAATTTTAATTATGAAAATAGAGGAAAATAGGAGAAAATGAAGGTGAAAAGACACATATTTCCATGCAAGGGAAATTAGAGGGAAAATGAAGAAAGTAGAGGAATCAATGATAAAAAGGCATTATAGAATCTATTCACAACTTTTTTTAGTTCAATTTTTTACTTTCTCATTTCATTCTCTCATTCTCTCATACTCTTGCACACTTAGAGCATTATTGGAGCATGATAGGAGCATTCTAGCATTCACTTGGAATTGGAGAAAGAAAACAAAGGAAAGTAGGGAAGTGGGATGAGATAGTGGGATCAGTAGCTACAACTGGATTTATTTGTAGGTAACAGGTTACATGCATGATTTCCATGCTAATTTTTGGATGCATGGTATATGGATGTTATTCTTTGGTTATGTGTTATCATTAGCATGGAGATTTTCTTGTATTGATAGTGGTTTTATCCTTGCCTTTCCATTTCCTGGATATCCATGGTTGTGAGTTGGAACAAACACTCTGGAATCCCCGAAAAAATTTGGGTTGAGTTACTGGTTCATGAAGCCATAGGTTGGGAAAAATGCTCTGGAGCCCTTGGTGGGTTAGGTTACTAGTCCCTAGAGCCACGGTTGGAACAAATTCTCTAGAGCCCTGTAAGGTTGTGGGTTGAGTTAGTAGCTCCTTGAGAGCTGGAAAACTAGGGTAGAAATTGATTTGGTTGATGTTTGTGATTTATGGACCATAGAGTTGGAATCACTGTGGTTGAGGGTTAAGGTGGTTTGGCCTCTGGAATCCCTGGTTTGGTTTTGTTTTGGTTTAACCCATGAGATCCCACATTCATGCTTGGAATATGGCGCGAGAGTGATTGGTTGAAAGAGAGATTTGGTTCAACCCAATATATGGTCGGGTGATACGTGGAATTTCCTGACTTGGTTTTCTTTTTCATAAGTTAATAAGAGCTTTTTTCCTATTGTGATTTATTAACACTTGTACTGGTTATCATGTTAACATTATGGTTGATTTTCCATGGTTTCTATGTTGGTTACTTGCTAGTTATATGATATATTCTATCTATGGCTCTTGACATGTTTTGATAAGTTATTGAATGGTTGATTAATTCATGGGATAACAAGTGTTATTGCAGCTATCTAGAGAGGGCATAAAGCCTTCTTGGTGATTATCAAATGAATGCTACACGTTTATGATCATATATGCATTCATGACCTGTAGCTTATACATTTACTATATGTTTGAAGAAATATCTATCATGGATTAGGCATGTCTAGATCAAGTTATTTCTTCAGTTTGAATGGTTAGCATTATTATTTTCTTTTCTGTGCTTTTGGAAAGTTACAGACATTTATGGGAAGTGGCCTATAGACTAGCCTAGAAAAGTGGCTCATATCTCATAATCATTGTCACTTAACTAGGGATTTTAGGTCATAATTGCATGGAATGAATCCTGTGAGTGTGTTCATAGGCTTCCAACTGCATGGATGGAGTGTCAAGGGTGCAGTTATGGAGCTAGGTCAAGGAAAAAGGGTTTCAAATTTGGGATTGATCACCTAGGGTGATTGTCCAATTTTTGAGTGATCTATAGTCCTTGTGGGATGTCAGTAACTGTTCAGTTTGTATTCCCCACTTCCTTAACAAGAACTTGGAGTTCGGGTCATGTTATAGTGACATTCATCTCATGTTTACCCTGGAAATCTTGTGAATTTGGGTAAATGTTGGAGGAGGCATTACATGTGTAATGCATATAATATGCATTGCACCATCTCTCTTAAGCATTTAATAAGTCTTTGACCCAGCTTGTGAAGATATATATATAACGTTAACCATCCTGATCTTGATAGTACTAAACTAATGTAGGTTTTAACCCTGTACATAAATTATCTGTAAACGAATCTTAAAACAAAAAATAAACAATAGCAAGAGCATAAAACATAAAACAGATAAACACAGAGATTTTCCCCTGGATCCCAAATCGAGATGACCAGCTTGATTTTTCATTATATTCATTTTATTGTTACAACACATATATATACATGCCGAAGCATACATAAACCCCAATCCATTAACCTTGAATTAGAACATAACCGTAGTTCCCTTGACCGGATCTACAAAATACCAAGGGCCGAAAACCATCGTACCCCAAAACCATGTGCAAACCCATGCACAAAACCATGGGCGGATCCACCCACAGGAAAATAAGGACCAAAAAAAATTTACGAGGTGCTGCCCCAGACCCTGACAATGGGGGCTACCGCCCCCCCTCGTGTGATTAGTCGTGGAAAGAATATAACACATACCCAACATTCTCCCACTTGTTTTCTTTCCACAGGGGGCCACAGGAGAGCTGAGTCATTAGCCCAACTTTGCAACACCCATTGTTTCTCTACACCAAGAGAACTTCTGAGTGCTCACAGAATTTGTCAATGCATCTACAACATTCTTTGAAGTGTCCACCTTTACGAGCAACACCCTTTTAGCTTCAACCATATATCTCACAAAGTGATATTGAATATCAATGTGCTTTGTCTTTGAATGATAAGAAGGGTTCTTAGCCAAGAAAATTGCACTTTGGCTATCACGGTCTATCCTTATAGCTTGCTGCACCAACCCCATATTTGAACACAATATCTGCAATAAAACTGCTTCCTTTCTTGCATGAGTGCCTGCCATGTATTCTGCCTCTATAGTTGAAAGAGCCACTACAGATTGTCTTTTACTCATCCAACTGACTGCACCTCCAAATAGGCTAAAGACATACCCACTTGTAGATTTTCTTTGGTCCAGATCTCCAGCCCAGTTTGCATCAACAAAACCACGAATGTCCAACACTCTTTCCAATCCTGTTCTTCCCTGGTAGCACAAGCCATAATCACTAGTGCCACACAAATATCTGAAAACCCGCTTCACTACTGTCCAATGCTCCTTCCCTGGGTTTGACATAAACCTACTCAATACTCCCACTGCATGTGCAATTTCTAGTCTAGTACAGACCATTGCGTACATTAGGCTACCCATTGCACTTGCATATGGAAAACGGGACATATCCTCCTCTTCTTCTTGTCTCTTGGGACACTGTTCAACATACAGCTTTGTACCTACAGGAATTGGAACATTCACCGATTTACTATCCTGCATATTGAACTTCTGCAATATAGTCTCGACATACTTCCTTTGGTTTAACCAAAGCTTCCTCTTTGCCCAATCTCTCTTAATTTCCATGCCCAAAATAGAGTTGGCAGCACCAAGATCCTTCATGTCGAATTTGGAGAACAACTGGGTCTTCAAATCTTGGATAATTTCTTTGTCATTTCCAATCAACAACATATCATCCACATATAAGACCAAATAAATAACACAGTCACCAATTAATTTAAAATAAACACAGTGATCCTCCTTGCTTCTGGTGAAGCGAAGTCCTCGTATATAGGTATCAAATTTCTAATACCACATCCTTGGTGACTGTTTTAACCCATACAGAGACTTCTTTAATTTTCATACCAGCTCTTTCTTCCCCTTCACCATAAAGCCTTTAGGTTGTTTCATGTAGATCTCCTCTTCTACATCCCTATGAAGAAATGTTGTCTTCACATCCATCTGTTCTACCTCAAAATCAAATGCAGCAGCAACAGATAAAAGTAATATAATAGAAGTAACTTTGGCAACAGGAGAAAAAATATCACCAAAATCAATTCCCAGCACCTGGGAATAACCTTTTGCTACCAACCGAGCTTTGTATCTCTCCACCTTGCCTTCTACATTCATCTTCTTCTTAAAAACCCATTTTCTCCCCATGGGCTTCCTTCCAGTCGGCAACTCCACCAGATCCCATGCCTCATTTTTATGCAAAGATGCCATTTCATCAACCATGGCCTCCTTCCAGAGTTTTCCATCATCTAAATCTACTGCCTCTCTGACAGTTCTGGGATCGTCATTAGTTATAGTTAAAGAAAAATTTGAACAGAAAGTAGATGGACTATACCTTTCTGGTTGTCTTCTTTCCCGAGTTGATCTTCTCACAGCTACAGTTTGTGGCTCTTCCTCCTCTGAGTCTTATTCTGTTGTAGAGTCTGATTCATCCTCCTTTAGCTCAAACTCTATCTTCTCAGGTTCCTTTGGTAGGACTTCATGTTTAACAATATCTTTCGCCTCTCTAAACACCACATCTTGACTGTACACAACCTTCCTTGTTTCTGGATTCCAAATCTTGTAACCCTTTAAACCATCTTTATACCCAATAAAGATGCACCGTTCATATTTATTATCCAACTTGTTCCTTTTCTCCTTTGGAACATGTACATATGCATCACATCCAAATACCCTTAGATGTGAAAGAGAGGGTTTCTTACCAGTCCATACCTCATGTGGAGTCTTATCCTCCAACGTTGATGAAGGTGATCTGTTAACCAAATAACATGCAGTCTCCACTACCCCTTCCCAGAATTCTTGTCCTAACCCGGTACCATTGAGTATGCTTCTTGCCTTTTCCATCAGCGTTCTGTTCATTCTTTCTACAACTCCATTTTTCTGAGGTGTGTATGGAGTAGTGTTTTGCTGTGCTATACCACACTTCTTACAGAACTCTTCAAATTCCTTCTTGCAGAACTCCACACCATTATCTGTCCTCAACACCTTTATCTTCTTATCTGTCTAGTTTTCCACTAGAGCCTTAAATTCTTTAAATCTGTCAAAGACTTGAGATTTCTTCCTCAAGAAATATATCCATGTATTCCTTAAGAATTCATCTATGAATGAAACATAGTACACAGACTTACCCAGTGATGGAACTGACACAGGTCCAAACACATCACTATGCACAAGCTCTAATATCTTGTTTTCCCTCTTAGCACCGGAAGGAAAACTCACCCGATTCTGCTTCCCATATACACAATGTTCACAGAAATCGAAATCTAGAGAGTTATTGGACATACCTTCTACCATACCATTTCCATGCAGTATCCGAAGGCCTTTCTCTCCAATATGTCCAAGCCTTTGATGCCATAGCATGGGCTTTTCTCCAGAGACCGCTAGGCTTTTTGCTTCACTTTCGGGAACCACAAAACTATTATACCCATCAATAACAGTCCTGCCCTGAATCTTGTACAAAGTTCCAATGCGAACTCCCCACATTAATACCAGTGCTCCCTGAACCGTCTTACAGGTATCTTTCTCGAACACTATTTTTACACCTGCATCATCCATCTTTCTTACAGAAATCAAATTTATGGCCAATGCAGTAATGTGAAAAACACCAGGAAGTATTCTAATCCTTCCACCTTGCAGCTTCAGCTTGACTTTTCCACGTCCGATGATTTTGGCCTTCTTATCATCACCTAAGAAGACATCACTGCCATCATATTTCTCATACTCGCAGAACCACTCCTTATGAGGAGTGAAGTAAAAGGATGCACCTGATTCAATCAACCATGACTCATGATCTACATGTGTATTTGAAGAAGAAGCCAAATACACATCCCCACCTTCATCCGAGGTGGTTTTTGCCTCTGTAGAAGGAGCATCATCAGATTCCTTTCCTTTCTCAAGAGCTTTAGATCTGCAGTCCTTTTTGTAGTGCCCTTCCTTTCCGCATTTCCAGCATACCTTTACAAACTTTCCAGGAGATTTAGATCTCCCTCTAGATTTGGATCTCCCACTTGAAACCTTATTCTTGTTTCTATTTTGGGACCTTCCCCGTACAAATAAGGCATCTCCATTCTGGCCCTCCATATTTCTCCGTCTCATTTCCTCCGACAGCAAGGCTAAGACAATGTCATCAAAATTCAAGGTAGTTGTATTGCTACCTATTGCAATAACCAGACTATCCCACGAGTCTGGTAGAGAACACAACAAACTGATGCACTTATCTTCATCTGAGATTTTAATATCAACAGATGACAACTGACTTACCATAGTATTGAAGGTGTTCAGATGCTCTGTCACCGAGTCTCCATCCTTCATCCTCGAGTTATACAACTTTTTCCGCTGGAACAACTTATTCACCAGAGACTTAGATTGGTACAAAGTCCCAATTTTTTCCCACAAATTCTTCGCCGTAGCTTCCCCAGATACATTCAACAATACTGAATCTGAGACACACAACCGTATTGTGCTCTTAGCCTTCCGATCTAGTTTCTTCCAGTCTTCATCTGACATTCCCGTTGGTTTAGTACCTGGATCTACCGCGATCCACTGATCTTTATCCACCAGCAGATCCTCCATCTTGAGCTTCCACAACTCAAAACTTTGACCATTAAACTTCTCGATCTCTATCTTCCCGCTACTCGCCATCTTCTTTCACCGCAAGAATCGATCCCGCAGATCTCCCACTGCACAGGGTCTACCACAGGCCCGAGCAAAAAACCCTCAACAACAAAGGCGTCCCCTTGAAGCCGAAACAGCTCTGATACCAAATGTAGGTTTTAACCCTGAACAGAAATTATCTACACACGAATCTTATAGCAGAAAATAAACAATAGCAAGAGCATAAAACATAAAACAGATAAACACAGAGATTTTCCCCTGGATCCCAAATCGGGACGACCAGCTTGATTTTTCATTATATTTCTTTTAGTGTTACAACACATATATATACATGCCGAAGCATACATAAACCCCAATCCATTAACCCTGGATTAGAACATAACCGTAGTTCCCTTGACCAGATCTACAAAATACCAAAGGCCAAAAACCATCATACCCCAAAACCATGTGCAAACCCATGCACAAAACCATGGGCAGATCCGCCCACCGGAAAATAAGGACCAAAAAAAATTTCCGGGACGCTGCCCCAGACCCCAACAGGGGGGGCTACCACCCCCGCTGTGACCCCCCCACGCGTGATTAGTCATGAAAAGAATATAACACATACCCAACAACTAAGTCATGATCTATTTAACTACATAAAAAAGGATTTGATAGAGATATGTCCAGTCATTCATACTTAAGTCAATTAGGCTATAAAATTCAATGTAAATAAACCTTTTGCACAACCATCATGATCAAGAAAAATACATGGCTATGGTACTTTGTAATTCCGACTACATTAGTACTAGACCTATTTTAAAATAGGCTATGAACAACTCCATCATGCCTCTCACCATTTCCATGAATAATGCACTATCTCATTCATTAATCATAAAGTAAAGAAAGAAACATTCAATTTCATACGCAAGGATCCATGTTAACTCCAAATAGACTACAGAAAATCCATTAACAACAAGACTTTGTAATTCTCAAACACAAAGATCCTTCTTTAAACATACAATTAAATCAAGAAGTGTCACACACAACATAGCAATATAATTGAGTCCTTAACATACATTCGAAATCATCTAGTTAACCAAGAGTATATCAACATACATTTGTAATCATCTTGTTAACCAAAATTATATCAACAGTTACAGGGATCTCAAAATCTCTCATACCACAAGAATAAGAATACAAACATATCACACACGATTACACATTTCTCATGCATACAGGAAATCACATTCCCCATTTTAACATAAGCATTATACTAGCACATTGAATTAATAAAATACAATATTTAAGCCAGTTCATCATACATATGCTTAACATTCAAGGTACAAGGCTTGAGTATACACTTATCTTAGAAAATGTGCTCAACAACTGAGATTGGGACTTCAAATCTCCACCCAACCTTAGACACACTACAGTAATAATTTCTTATAGTAGTCAGCCTTGAGCCAAATTCTAGAGCTTGAGGATGGATGCTTAAGGGATTAAACCAATTCTTCCAACTAAAATAGGGACTCCAGAGAACCCTACACCTCCACCGACCAGCTACTCATACAATCAATATCTCACTAAAAATATAGAGGTTTATCACCTCCATACTCTAGCCTATCAAAGGAGTCCATAGATGTCCCACCTCCAACCTTTTAAAAATAAGGGAATCTAGTGATTATACCTCCACCATCAATTCAATAAGGGGATCTAGAGGCTTATGCCTCCATACTCAAATCAATAATGGAATATAGAGGCTTATTCCTCCACCCTAAAACCAACAAGGTGTTGAATCTCAAAAGTGTTTTCCATATTCATACATATTTCCATTATGTCATAACCATTTAACTCTTATTTCATAGCCATCTGACCTAAAACCCTACATCAAGTAACCATTTTCATAAATATATGGGTTAGGATCCTTGTTTTCCAAAATTATTTATTTTATGTATTTAAAGTGAATTTATGATTAGAAACTAGAAAATTAACATAGTTTCATATATCTATATATGTGTTATGAGTTTTGTGACATGTGTAGGTCAAAAGGAGACTTCTAGAAGACCCTTATATGGCACTCTAAGGCCAAATTCGAATTTGGTTGGAGAAGATTATGGGATCAAGAGGATATGTGTCTCACTTCCTTGTTGTATTGAAACTCTAAGAGGATATGTGTCTCATTTCTTAGTTGTGTTGAAACTCTAGAAAGACATGTGTCTTATCATTTCCTATTTTGATTATAACTCTAGAGATGGATGGAGAGATTCATGGACTCCCATTAATGAGATGACTCCTCATATTTTGTATAAATAGGAGAAGCTTTCTCCTATCATAGGTAATGAGGAAGTAATGAAAAAGTAGTGAAAAATAGGAGAAGGAGAGGAAGGAATAGAGAAGTCTTTTGTAACAAAGTTTAAGATGGAATGGGATGTAGATTTGTGAAGTTTTTCAATAAAGAAGTTCCTTGATGGTGTTTTGATTACAATTTTAAGGAGCTGAAGAAGGATTGTGCAGAGGGCCCCTGCACACGCCAATGTTTTGTTTATTGTTGTATAGTTTCATGCTTTATTTCCTTACGTTCATTATGCCATAGCTTTTGTTCCAGATTACAGTAGGCAGCCCGGGCATTTGCACATAGTTTTACAATGACTAATGACATGGAATCAGTCTTGTCCTTCTGCTGATTTATTTTTCTTAGCTTTTAATTCCAGCACTGTTTTATTTATTTTAGTTTTGTACATTTTCTTTATTAGTTAGATTAGATATTAAATTACTCATGTCATTATCAGTTACCTCCGAAAGCCATAGCGAGACTAATGGTGAGGAATTGAAGTATGAGTGTGTAGTTTGATATTAGTTTATTTTTCTGTAAGTTAGATATTAAATTGCTCATGTCATTATCAGTTACCTCCGAAAGCCATAGCGAGACTAATGGTGAGGGATTGAAGTATGAGTGTGTAATTTGATATTAGTTTATTTCTCTGCAAGTTAGATATTAAATTGCTCATGTCATTATCAGTTACCTCCGAAAGCCATAGCGAGACTAATGGTGAGGGATTGAAGTATGAGTGTGTAATTTGATATTAGTTTATTTTTCTGCAAATTAGATATCAGATTGCTCAAGTTGTTTATGATTACCTCCGAAAGCCATAGCGAGACTAATGGTGAGGGGTGAGAATATGAGTTGATGTAATTTGATTTTAGCTTTACTTTGCTTGCAATTCTTGGATTTCTTTGAGCACAGTTTCTTTTGTATTTAGACAGCAGCAAGGGTAATGGGTTTCATGATCAATAGTTCACTGTTTGTTTGACTAGTATAGTGGTACATTTTCATTTTCTTTTAGGAATTAATTTTGTCATTGCATGTTTTAAAACCCTTTTGAAGTTTGAAGTTTGGGAAATCATTATAAAGGACATCATTGCCTTGAACATTTATATCCATACTTATCTTTTAGAATTTCCATCTCACATTAGGAAACCAACCAAGATAAAAACTCCAAGATAAATAAAAAACCCAAAAACGACAAAAAGTAAGAGATAGGTTACTTTGCACATATAGTGCGCCACACTTCGTCAGCTTACGAATCCCGGATTGACAAATTAATGTAGCAATTTAGGACACACTAAATTGACCAAACATTTTGGCGCCGTTGCCGGGGAAGTGTAACTAGGTAGCCAATTTCTTTAAAAAAAAAACAATAAAAAGAAAGGAAAAATTGATAACTTCTTGAAGTATGCTCTCCTCTTGCACCTAGTGTGATCTGGAGGATCAGAAAATAGAGTTATTGGTTCAATAATTTCTTGAGTATGCTCTCCTCCTGCACTTTGTGTGATCTGGAGGATCAGAAAAAGAATTGTGATGTGAAAAAAAAAAGAGACAAAATAAACTTCATCATTTCAATTGATTCAAAAAAAAAAAATGTTTTCATCATTTCATTTGATTTAAAAAAAAAAAATGAAACCCAACTGCTTTGATAGGTTCAGTTGTCCAATATTGACTGGTTATGGTCTGTAGTGGTCCTCAAAACACTATATCCTGTTTTAATAAGATTTTGCAACCTAGCTGCGGAATGTGTCCTGATTCCGTAGCTAATTGTGAATTCCACCGCTGATTTCAAGCTTTAGCAGGTTACAGACATCCAATGAAGAAACTGACCACATGGGCATCTCCAGAATTATCCCGACATGGATCCTATCCTAGTCACCCAGCCCAGACTGATAAAAAAATCAGTTTAAAACCTCAGTCAAAGTCTTGTTTTTAGCATGTTTTTCTTGAAGTCTTTGCTGTCTGAAATTGAAAATCATTAATCCTTCTTATAAAAATTTACAATTTCAGAGAAAAAAAAGAAGAATAGAAAAACAATCTATGGCTATCTTCAATCCTAGCTTTCAATGTGGCCTCAGTAGAAAATTTGCATTCCTGTTCAAGCTTTGGCCTGAAACAAACCTGCAAAATCATTAAAAAAAAATGCATTTAGAAGTGTACAGGCTGATGGCAGGTCTTCAGGTTGCACTGAAGGAAGAGAAAGAAGGAATATTTTTGCAGAAGAAATCAAAGAAGATACTGAAGAATGGTTACATCTGTCTGTGCAGTGATCGCATCCAAAAAAAACTTTTCAAAATCAATTTCACAGCCGAATGTAGCAATTCAGGAAAACGCAAAACAGAGAAAAACGTCAAACTTTGAAAGCACGATTTGGCCAAACGGAGATGAATTTGGAAAAACTAAAACATGGGTTTTTTCGCCAATAGGGTCAATTAGATAACTCAGAAATCGTTTTAAGAAATTCGTGGCGGTCTGGGAGAATGTCTCGGTTATTTGAAGCCCATTTTTGCTTGCCGCATGAAAAAAAACGGAATTTCAATTAATGAACTGACAGTTGATTAAATTCAGTTACTTCCGATTTGAAATCAATGATATACTGATAATTAACTGTCTTTTTCCCATCGTCTAACACCTCCTCTGCCACTTCCCGATTAATAACAAACTCTAATTGGAAACGGCTCTTTGCTGATAAACGTAACACTTGTTAACAGCAGTTCTAATTGGATACGGCTCTTTGCTGATAGATATAACACCGGTGAACAACAATCTTAATTGGATATGCAACCAACCAATCAACGTGGCATGGAGCTTGTTGGCATCCGATGCAGAGGCCATTTGAAAACTCACTCACATTCTGTTCATGTATATTTCGTGTGAGTTAAACCCAGATTTTACTACGGTCCAGGCTGCTGTCAATGCAGTTCCAGCGAATAATATGCACCCTGTTACCATTAATGTCAAACCTGGCATTTATAAGGAGAGGTGAAATGTTATTATCAAGCATGACCTTAGTATCCTTGATTATTTATAGAAATTTATCTGTTGTTTGTATGGGAAGCTCGAGACTTATTAACACTGGCATTTTCAGTTAGAAAAAGGATCAACATCATTTTGGTTGGTTTTGTTTCAATTGAAAATTTCAGTTTTAAAGATGAATCACTTACTTATAAGGTTGCAGAAACTCCACAGGAAAGTACAGAAAAGATAAAAAGCTATGCACAACACACGTATCCAAATATGTGTAAAACTAATGGTTGGCTGTCTTTTAGCTGCGGAATGCAGCCTGATTCCGCAGCTAACTGGCAATTCTGCAGCTAACTGGCAATTCCGCAGCCATTTTATTACTTCTATAGGTTATAGGTGTCAAGAGACAAAACGAGCCACATGGGTAGCTGGGAAAATGTCAGTACATGGATGGTGTCCTATTCATTTGATCCAAGTCGATGAAAAAGACCCTGGTCAAAGGGAAGTCAAGTTGTGTGTTATCACTAAGTCGCCGCATGTCAAAAAAAAATAATAATAATAATAATAATAATTTTGAATCAATGAAATGAATAAGTTATTTGCTCACTTTTCTGAAGGTATTGATTAATTTTGGACTGATGATGAAAGATGAATTGTTAACTTTTTATTCAAGTTTTTTTAGCTACAGAAACCGTCGACATTCTGCAGCTAAAGTCCAATTCCGCAGTTGTTCTCCAATTCTGCAGCTGAAAAACCTCATTGTTCAAATCAGCCTAACTTTCTCATACAAAATCAGATTTTGATGATTTAAGTATCGTTGGAAAGGTCTCAACAAGATCTACACAATGAGAAATCCATCATTAGAGTTTGAAATGGTAAATAATGAAATAAATTGCTGAAAAGAAGCAACATTCAACTTGAGGCACTAATTCCAAAACAGGTATAAATTCTTTTGATTTTTCCTTTGAGAACTTGTTTCATTAATAAAAATTCTTAGTTTTGTGTGTAAATATCATAACTAGAAAGATTGATCACCTCTCTCCTTTGATAATCTTACATTCCATTGCAGAAGAAGTATTAGTTTTTTTTTGCAGGTTCCAGGAGGAAGGACAAATGACTACAAGAGAATAGTGTCTCTCTAAGAGACCAATTTGTTTCATAAGAGGATGATCAGCAACAAAGAGGAAATATGCTAATTCAAAATCAGATCCAAACACTTTAAAAACTTTCAGATACTATTGTCTCCATCACATCCATACCTCATAATAAACCATTCACCTCATTTGACTTCATATTTTCCATTTACATTCACATCCACTTTCCATTTCTTTTTTGTCCATTCATAACCCACAAATAAAAGCAAGAGGCTCATTCACATGCTTATTGCCCATTTCCATTTCTACTCTCCATTGCCATCTTCCATTTTATTCTTCCATTTCTTGTCATTTTCATTCCACAAATAAGCCCTGCTTCAATGCAAATTATTGAGTCCATAGTCCTTTGAGTCTAAGTTCTTTGTAAAAACACCTTGAGGCTTGCATGCCTTAATGGCAAGTTCTCATGCTGACAAACAATGAGAATACATTAATGTCCCTTGTTCGTCGGATCTTCTAGGTGACTCGACATCGGCAAAATCATTCGTACCTAGCAAGATGTGTTTGGGCATCTTGACTCTCATTGTCATCAATGGTGAGAGTTCTCGTGTTGACTAGTGGCATCCATTAATGGCCACTAAGTCAACAATTTCCTACTATGTTCGACACCAAAACATCTTTTCACATATTAGGAATTATGCCAATGAGTTTTGAAGACATGAAGACTATTATTTTCAGCATTTTGGAGCAGATTCAGCAAGTTTTAGTAGGAGCAATAAAAAGTCATCTCATCTATTTATCCATGACTCCTCTTGTTCAGCCACTTGAAGAAGAATATGATCAGAATTTTGCAGCCACCACACATACACAACTCATCCACATTTAAGGTAAGTGAAGGTATGTTGTTTTCTAATTTTTAATCATGTAATTCATTAGAATGCTAAAATTGTAACTTTGGAAAAATTCCTCACTTCCTTTTTCACATTGTCATATCTTTAGTTGGGGGGAAGGGACATCATTTCATATCCACATGTCATACACTATCACACATTTTCATTTCATTTCCACCCATATATACTTCCCAACCAACTATTGTTGCAACATGATCCAAAATATTATATGCCTTGCAAATGATCAATTCATTGATGAAGTAATTGATTCTAAATGTTTTCATGAACTTTGATGCAACAAAGAAAATAAAGCATTGTTACACAAGAACCATTGCTCAAAAAAAAAAAAAAATTGGTTGTTACACAAGAACCAACCATTAAAAAAAAAAAAAAAAAAAATGTTGCAATCAAATGTATTACTTTGCCAAAAAGGAAAATATCAAGAAGCAAAGTTTTGAACGAATCTATATGATTCAAAACTCATAAAAGATCAACTCATGGACAAATGAATCATTGCAATAGTTGCATGAGGACATGCAACAACTTCAGTTGGGGGGTATGTTGAGTCTCAAAAGTGTTTTCCATATTCATACATATTTCCATTATGTCATAATAATTTAACTCTTATTTCATAGTCATCTGACCTAAAACCCTACATCAAGTAACCATTTTCATAAATATATGGGTTAGGATCCTTATTTTCCAAATTTATTTATTTTATGTATTTAAAGTGAATTTATGATTAGAAACTAGAAAATTAACATAGTTTCATATATCTATATATGTGTTATGAGTTTTGTGACATGTGTAGATCAAAAGGAGACTTCTAGAAGACCTTTATGTGGCACTCTAAGGCCAAATTCGAATTTGATTGGAGAAGATTATGGGATCAAGAGGATATGTGTCTCACTTCCTTGTTGTATTGAAACTCTAAGAGGATATGTGTCTCATTTCTTAGTTGTGTTGAAACTCTAGAAAGACATGTGTCTTATTATTTCCTATTTTGATTGTAACTCTAGAGATAGAGGGAGAGATTCATGGACTCCCATTAATGAGATAACTTCTCATATTTTGTATAAATAGGAGAAGCTTTCTCCTATCAAGGTAATGAGGAAGTAATGAAAAAGTAGTGAAAAATAAGAGAAGGAGAGGAAGGAATAGAGAAGTATTTTCTAACAAAGTTTAAGATGGAATGGGATGTAAATGTGTGAAGTTTTTCAATAAAGAAGTTCCTTGATGGTGTTTTGATTACAATTTTAAGGAGCTGAAGAAGGATTGTGCAGAGGGCCCTTGCACACGCCGAGGTTTTGTTTATTGCTGTATAGTTTCATGCTTTATTTCCTTACGTTCATTATGCCATAGTTTTTGTTCCAGATTACAGTAGGCAGCCCGAGCATTTGCCCATAGTTTTACAATGACTAATGACATGGAATCAGTCTTGTCCTTCTACTGATTTATTTTTCTTAGCCTTTAATTCCAGCATTGTTTTATTTATTTCAGTTTTGTACATTTGCTTTATTAGTTAGATTAGATATTAAATTACTCATGTCATTATCAGTTACCTCTGAAAGCCATAGCGAGACTAATGGTGAGGGATTGAAGTATGAGTGTGTAGTTTGATATTAGTTTATTTTTCTACAAGTTAGATATTAAATTGCTCATGTCATTATCAGTTACCTCCGAAAGCCATAGCGAGACTAATGGTGAGGGATTGAAGTATGAGGGTGTAGTTTGATATTAGTTTATTTTTCTGCAAGTTAGATATTAAATTGCTCATGTCATTATCAGTTACCTCCGAAAGCCATAGCGAGACTAATGGTGAGGGATTGAAGTATGAGTGTGTAATTTGATATTAGTTTATTTCTCTGCAAATTAGATATCAGATTGCTCAAGTTGTTTATGATTACCTCCGAAAGCCATAGCGAGACTAATGGTGAGGGGTCAGAATATGAGTTGATGTAATTTGATTTTAGCTTTACTTTGCTTGCAATTCTTGGATTTCTTTGAGCACAATTTCTTTTGTATTTAGACAGCAACAAGGGTAATGGGTTTCATGATCAATAGTTCACTGTTTGTTTGACTAGTATAGTGGCACATTTTCATTTTCTTTTAGGAATTAATTTTGTCTTTGCATGTTTTAAAACTCTTTTGAAGTTTGAAGTTTGGGAAATCATTATAAAGGACATCATTGCCTTGAAAATTTATATCCATACTTGTCTTTTAGAATTTCCATCTCACATTAGGAAACCAACCAAGATAAAAACCCCCAAGATAAATTAAAAAAAAAAACCCAAAAACGACAAAAAGTAAGAGATAGGTTACCTTGCACATATAGTGCGCCACACTTCGTCAGCTTACGAATCCCGGATTGAAAAATTAATGTAGCAATTTAGGACACACTAAATTGACCAAACACTCTCCTGTGGCCCCATGTGGAAAGAAAACAACAAGTGGGAGAATGTTAGGTATGTGTTATATTCTTTCCATGACTAGCCGCACGTGATGTACGTTGCGCCGGGCACAGCAGGGGGGTCACAAGGGGGGCAGCAACCCTCCCTGTCGAGGTCCGGGGCAGCGCCCAGGCGAAATTTTTTTTGGTATGCGGTCCCACTCATAGGCGGACCCACCCATGTTTTGTGCATGAGTTTGCACATGGTTTTTTGGGGTACGATGGTTTTCGACCCCTGGTATTTTTTAGATCCAGTCAAGGGAACTACGGTTATGTTCTAATCCAGGGTTAATGGATTGGGGTTTATGTATGATTCGGCATGTATATATATGTGTTGTAACACTAAAAGGAATATAAGGAAAAATCAAGTTGGTCGTCCCGATTTGGGATCCAGGGGAAAATCTCTGTGTTTATCTGTTTTATGTTTTATGCTCTCGCTATTTTTTATTTTCTGTTATAAGATTCGTGTGTAGATAATTTATGTTCAGGGTTAAAACCTATAGCCACCATCCTCAATTTTTTTGGTTTGGATCACTGGTTCATCTTCCTCAAACTAGATCTAAAGGAAATCCTAAAAATATAACTTTTCACATTGAAAATTTTTGGCTCAATCACCCTTCCTTTAAAGAAAACATTTCAGCATGGTTGTAAGAAGAAAAAATGATTTAGGGCACCACCATGTACCTTTTTGAACAATGCATTAATTTGATTAAATATTGACTCAAGAAATGGAGTAAGGAGGATTTTGGAGAGGTTTTCAAATTTGAAAGTGATTTGGATTACAAAATGTAGCTGTTACAATTTTATTAGGCTAGAACGAATCACTTTTGTAGAAAAATAATCTCTAAAAATCCAATTATAATATTAAAAAAACATTAGGAAATTCTTTGGAAGAAAATATCAAGATTTAAATCACTTAAAGGGAAAATAGCTAATTTGTTTCATAAATCGATGATTAAAAACCATCACCACAACTTCATCTCTTTCCTAAAGGACAACCTTGGAAAGAAAATTTTAGACCATAGGTACATTGAACATGTGCTTGGACTCAATTTATCCCTTAATATAGTAGTCATCGACAATAAAATTAAACACATTAGATTTTTTTATGATAATATTGGACCTGTTGAAAAGTCAACAAGAAATGTGTGTCTAATTTAATTTTCCCTTAATTAAATTGGACAATTAAATGTAATCTTATCTCATAATCACTTTTAATAGTTAACCGAGTGTGATAAACTTAGTTAGCTCATGAATTTAGAGTTGAGGATGGTTGGTGAGGCATGCAGAGTGATTCTATGTGTTTTAGAGTTCAAGTTGTAGTTAGTGCATTGTTTTAATGCATGAGAAATCAATTAACTCAATTAATTGAGTTAAAATAAGTTTTACTAGTTGTAACTGTTCATTGCACTAGTGAGAGGTAAAGTGAATTAAATAAGATTTAATTCACATGCAGTGATCTTTCATGTAACTGATGATTTACTATTAATAGATCCATGCATGTCAGTTCTAGTGGAGACACAGTTGAGACAAATGTTAAAGGGATGTTAACTATCAGTTTTATTATTAGTAGGTTGCTCGCATGCAGTAAAACACCAATAGGATTTCCAATGAGCATTGCATAGTTTTGGAAGGCTAAATTTCCTAAAGAATAGGAATTGCATTCCACATGAATTGTGCAAGAAAGACAGGTTGAGCAGAGGCTGAAAATTGGCTAAGTGTTGGTCGATTTTATCTGGATTAGTGTGAGACAATTGTGAGAGTGCAGGAGACTCTTGTGAGAAGAGTGAATTGTAATTGTTTCATGATTCCTTGGTGAATATACAATAGAATATAGATGGGTTTTGAGTAGTAAGCTTTCCCCGGGAAAATATTTGTGTTGTGGTTTGATTTGCTTCTTTCTTTACTTGTTGTGATTGGCGATCGTGTTTATTTTTCGCAAATGATTTGTAGAAGGATTCAATATCTTTCTTTAGTATATCGCATGATCGGATTTAATCCATTGGTATACATATTGTTTGTATAATTTGTACATGGTATCAAAGTGCAGGAAATCACTATAGTGGAGAAGAAATTGAGGTTGAGTTGAATAGCATTCGAATTTGAAAAAATATTCTCTGGTGTGACAGGCGGATCAAGATAAAGTTGGATTTCAATGGCTTGAGATTGGAATATGCACTCGAGGGTATTTCTAATTATATTTCATTGAAATATAGGACAAAGGAAGTTCTGGAGGACAACGGGTTGAAAGAATTCATTGATAATGACATTCCCAAACCCGCAACAGCAGATGTCGCTATTCTTGATGCTTGGCAAAAGAAGGTTGAAAAGACGAGAAAGATCTTATTGGAGGGAGTACAAGACCACATTGTCTCAACTCTCCATGGAAAATTGACTCCATATGCAATGTGTAAGGCTTTGACAGATCTGTTTCAGAGTAGCAGTGACCACAGAAAATTGGCACTAAAGGACAAGCTCAGGAAAATCAAAATGGAGAAATGTGAAACTATTCCGAAATATTTAACCAAGTTTTTCCAATGTAGAGATGAGCTTGGGAGTGTCAGAATTACTGTAGCTGATGATGACTTGGTGAGCCTAGCTCTTCTAGGCCTTCCCAAGAGTTGGAATAGTTATCAGGATTCTGTCAATGAGAGGGAGAAACTGCCATATTGGGATCGACTTTGGTTGGATTTGGTGCAAGAAGAATTCAAGCGGAATACTAGGGATGGATCCTCATCTAAGATATATGATGAGGAAAATTGTGCCTTAGCTGGTAAGGCAAAGAAGGGTAAGGGAAAGAAATCCTATTCCAAATCTGAGATCGGCAAAGAAGGCAAGAAGCGTGACATTTCTAGAGTGAAATGTTTTCACTGTCGCGAGAATGGACATTATGCCACTAATTGTCCACAGTAGAATAAGAACAAGAAGGCTTCAGGATCTATAGCTGGTGAGGCTTTGACCTCGCAATTTGAGTTGGACTTATCACTCATCACATGCATGGTGTCTAGTGCGATGGGATCAGTGTGGTACTTGGATAGTGGTGCATCTTTCCACATGACGGGAGACAAAGAAATTTTTAGTAGCTTGGAGGAGAAGGATCTCCAGATGCATATCGAAATGGGTGATGACGAGAGGTATAGTGCTACCAGGATCGGTACAGTTACCTTCCAAAGATAGTCAAGTAAACCCTTCTTATTAAAATATGTAATGCATGTACCAGGCTTGAAAAAGAATTTAGTTTCAGTTGCAATGTTGAAGGATAGAGGTTATGATGTGGTTTTCAATGAAGGGAAAGCATTCCTTCGTCACAAAGCCACATGACAAGCCAAGAAAATTTGGATTCATGTGAAGAATATCTACAAACTTGATGTAGATGGCTGCGCAGCATTTATGGGTAAGGAAGACAAAGTGGTGAGTCGGGATGAGGGTGAGTTATGGCACAGGAGATTGGCCCATCTACACCACGGAGCCTTGAAGGTCATGCAACATATTTCTATGGGGCTTCTAAAGGGTACTCTTGCACAAATAGACACATGCAAGGGATGTACCATGGGTAAGTATGCAAAGGAAACTTTTCATGAGAAGGAGAACCGAGCAGCAGAAATCCTTGAGACAATTCACTAAGATGTGTGTGGACCATTCTCTACAACTTCGATAGAAAATCACAGGTATTATGTGATATTCGTTGATGATTTTTCTAGAAAGTGTTGGATCTACTTCATACAGAAGAAAGATTAGACGTTCTCAAAATTTTGCGAGTTCAAAGCACTGGTTGAGAAAGGCACGGGGAAGCATGTGAAGGCTCTTAGGAGAAATAATGATGGTGAGCACATATCCAATGAATTCAAGAACTTCAGTAGCAAAGAAGGAATTCAGAGAGAGTTGATTGTGCCTCATAACCCACAATAGAATGGGGTCGCAGAAAGAAAGAACAGAACAATTGTGGGTGCAACACGAGAAATTTTGCATGATTAGGGCCTACCGTTGCATCTGTGGGTAGAGGTATCCAACACAATGGTATTTTTGCAAAACCATAGTCCTCATAGGATACTTGGCATGAGTACACCCGAGGAGGAATTTTCTGGTAAGAAACCTGATGTTTCATATTTTAAAATTTTTGGCTCATCTGTCTATTTCCATGTGACCAAGGATTCCAGGAAGAAGCTTGAACCAACAACTGAGATTGGGATATTTGTGTGGTACAATAATACTCCCTACAACTATCAGGTGTATTTTCCAAACATCAAGATGACTTTTGTGAGACAGGATATAAAATTTGATCAGGAGAAAGCCATGCGATTTTCCTATGAGAGGAAGCTTTATTTGCATGCATATGAGGAATTCTTAGTTCCAAAGGATGAACCTCAAGATGTGGAGAAGCCACATGCAAAGGATCATGGAGTGGTAGAAAACACTCATGCAGAGCCATCCACCAAACATAATAGAAGGCGCATCAAAGAAGCTGATAGATTGAGATTTGATGCGGCAGAACATGTAGGAGCACCTACTTCACTGCGCAGACAAAGACAATATCTAGACAGATTTATTGGATACATGGCTCTTATGAGCAAGTGTAGTGTGACAAAACCATCATCTTTTGAGGAAGAATTGCAGCAACCAATTTGGGTTGACGCCATGGTTGAGGAGTATGACTTCATCGTCAATAACAGTGCATGGGAAGTTATCCCAAGACTAGTCAGAAAATCAATGGTTGGATCTAGATGGACCTATAAGGTGAAGCAACCAGCAGATGGAAGTGTGGAGAAGTACAAGGCTATATTTGTAGCCTGGGGATTCTCACAAGTTGAGGGGATTGACTATGAGGATACTTTCACACCAGTTGCGAGATACTCATCGATTAGATCTATCCTTGCACTCTCAATGCAGATGGGGTGTGTTGTAGCCCCTACAACACCCTCCAAAAATACAAGAAATAATAACACTCACTTCAAAATTTTTGGAGCCCCTTTGAAACTAAAAGGAAAAAAGCTAAGTGAAGTTTTGAAGGGCAAGTCGCTAAGTCGCGAATCCATACTTTAAAACAATTGCGACCCCTGCGACCTATGCGACCCCGCGACCCTAAGGTTGCCAGGTCGCAAGGTCACATGGTTCGGAATTAAAGAAGTTGCGACCCCTGTGACCTATGCGACCCCGCGACCCTAAGTTCGCCAGGTCGCAAGGTCGCATGGTTCGGAATTAAAGAATTTGCGACCCCTGCGACCTATGCGACCCCGCGACCCTAAGGTCGTCAGGTCGCAAGGTCGCATGGTTCGGAATTAAAGAAATTTGCGACTCAGCGACCTTGCGACCTTAAGGTCGCCAGGTCGCAAGGTCGCACTCTACCAACTTGCGACCTCATTAAGTGCTCGCACGTGCAACCCTTTTTTAAAAGGGTAGGTCGCTAGGTCGCATTTGTCACTTGCAGCGAAAATTTAGAAATTGCTCTGACAGGTCGGTTGGCGCGTTTTCTTCCGGGTGAATTTGGAACAGACACGATACCGGTCCTCTCTGACTCTAGCGACATGGCACCCCCAGTGTCCCGAAAGAAAGGCAAGCAGGTGGTGGAAGAAGAATCAGACACTGACGCGCAAACATCTCCTCCACCAATATACAAAGATACCCTTTGCACCTTCGCAAAAGGGGACAGCCTGAGATGGTATGAAGTATACCACAAGTTCGCTATACCAGAAGATGAGTTTCCAGAAGATCTCCCGGACCGGGAAGTATACCTAAAGGTCAAGAGATCCAAATTACATCTAGCAGGGGCACATCCAGCCATCTTCCCATGACCAGAAGTATTAGACTGGATCATACAGAAAATGGATCCCAAGAGGTTCGTAATCCGAGATAGCGAAGGTAAAGCTTTCGCAACGTTGGAGGGCTCAGAAGCCCAGGTCTACTACTCACTGCCCCAACCGGAGGAAAACTTTACCCCGAGATGGGCTTCTGCCAATGAAGTACCTGTGGTTGATACAATCAGGAAATGGTGGGCGGAACCGGACAAATTTAAAGTCAAGAAGGACCAGGAGTACCTGGTGGCCGGTCTGAGGAAAGTGTATAAACTAGTGGCCACCATGCTTTGCAGATTGTACGGACGTCCGGACGCCACCACCTTCAACGGCGCATGGGAAACTATAATGGAATATGTAACGGTGCACGGCAGTCGTTTCAACTGGGCTGGTATATTAATGGGCTCAATGCAAACGAATTTGGCTTTCGCTTTAGCCCCAGATGAAGGAACGCCGTCAGAGTTTTATATGGCTTCGTATCTGTTAGATGTTGTCTGTGCCCAGTTGCATTTCGAGGGATGGCCACATAACTGGGACTCCGCACAGACCCGAGCAATTCATTTGCAGACCAAGGTTTTCTGGGAATCCAGGTACAAGCCAGATATTGAGCAAATCTCTCAGATATTCATTCCCGCCCTTTACCGGAAGCTTTTTGGCCAAGACACCCCCTGCATGTCTTGGCGGGCGATGGAGACACTAGGCCAGGTGGCGCACTGGTTTCCATTCGCTGAATATACATTCATTCGAGTATTTGGCAAATTCAAAGCACCACATGCTCTGCCTAGGTTTATTACCGACAAGGTGCTTATGCAGGAGGTATGTTTCCAGATGACCTCGGGTTTCTCCAATGTCCTTTCCAAAGGAAAGAAGAAACCTTGGCCCGCTCTGCCCCTCACCATCGGTGCTTATACAGTCAAGGACTTCAGAGAAGTAGGGGCTCAAGGGGAAGAGATAAAAGGTTATCACTTTAAAAATCTGGATTACCGAACATATGACCCGGTCAAGATAGTTCCTGAGCACTGTAAGAGGGCCAAGTTTAAATGGAGCTATCAGCATGTCGAACGCCTGGCGGAGGATGAGAAAAGAAACTAGTACAACGCAGACAGGCAACTAGCTCCAGGGATTGACTCTGACCAAGAAGAGGAGGATCGCCAAAATTTAGAAGACAGGAGCCATAAACTAGGAGGCTCTTCTTCCTCCAGAGATAAGAAAATCCAGACCAGTACAGGGCCTGACACCTCGGATCAGCTAAGAGGAGCAGAGGCCCAAGCCAAGAAGGAAGAGGAAAAGAAAATAAAAGAAGAGGAAGAGAAACGTAGAAGAGATGCAAAGACGGAGCGGAAAAGGAAACAGGCCGAGGAAAAGGAAAGACAGGAAAAGGAAGCACAGGCGGCGGTAGAACAAGCACTTAAGGAAGAACTTGACAAAGCCGAACGTCAAAAGAAGGCAGACCAAGCTGCCGCGACAGAGCGTAAAAGAAAAGCCGAAAGAGAAGCAGAGGCAAAGACAGAACGCAGGAAGAAGGAGGAACATGACAAGGCGGAAGTCGAGAGCCGGCAAAAGGAGGAAAGAAAAGGACAACGACAGGATGAAGAGGATGAACTAATAGAGGACATCGACATATCTCCCCTAGAGATTCCTCCAAGTGGCACGAGAAGTATCCTCTCTGGTGACGACCTTCCTAGGGAACAAGAAGAAGAGGTCTTCGACCTGACTATATTGACATTTGACCAATTCTCTTTCAAAATACGGCAAGAGAAAAGAAAATCCTTGGCGCAAAGCCATCCCGCCATATCTACGGTCGCCACTGAAAAGGACATAGTCCTGGATACAAGGACTAACCCTGTAATGATAGCATCAACAGGTACCGCTTTTTCCGTGGCCACGGAGGAGAATGTCACTAGAATGAGCAGGGAGATTATTTCCCTACAAAACAGGCTAAAAGCAGCGGAACAGGAGAGATCAGTACTGGAGAGTGAAGTGCGACAGCTCCAAAGTAAGCCTTCCCAAGTCAATGAGGTCCCACTGGCAGTCATGAAAGAATGTGATGTATTGGAAATGACCATGAGGCAAGTAAATAGAGAAATGCTCACCCTAAAAAAAACAGTGGCCCCATTGGCAGAAGCACGAGCGGAAACCAAAGAGAAGCATGAGCAGCTCAAGGAGGCCTCGGTAGCTTTGGACAGAATGATAAACTGGACAGCGCAGTACCATCAAGCTCCCGAAAATGTGCCTAGGAAGGATTGGAGTCACAAACAAGATGCCAAAGTACAAATCCGGATGAAGATGCAGTCCAAAGACAAGCTGGCCAAAGATTTGGACAAAGTGATGTCTGCATATAATCACCTGATCAGTGGTATAGACTCCATGAACGCTCTTCATCACATTCCGTCGTTAGGGTCACTGGACGAAACTAAAGATTGGGAGCAAGTAGATCAGGAAATTAAGTCTTTTCTACAACCCGTGAGACAAGCTGCTGCCGCACCAGAATTTGAGGCATCACAAGAGAACCTAAGTCGGTTGCTTGTCACTCCAGTACAAATCTATACCAAGCTTTCCTCCCTCTCAATCCAGATCTCCCAGAAGAAGGAAACTCTGATACCGAATGCCTTGGAATGTATGCATCGATTAAAAGAGGAAATCCCTCTAGTCTCCCCTATAGCAGCGGATTACCAGACCTGGCAAGATTTTCTCAAGGGGAAGAAGATTGACGCTCCAGATCTCTCAATCACATGACCACCTCCATAGCTGAGTTCTTTTGGTCGCAGGTCGCAACTGTCCCCAGGTCGCAAGTCGCACCTGCACCCAGGTCGCAAGTCGCACCTGCACCTAAGTCGCAAGTCGCAATCACTTCCGCAGGTCGCAGGTCGCATGTTCTTCCAAGGTCGCAGGGCAGCTGAACCGTCGGGAAGTCGAAGCGTCGGAAAGCCCAAAGGGAGTTTCTTGAATCTATAAATACCCCTGCGGGGTACATAGTTAAGGGCTTCTCTTTTGTGGATTGAAGGGCAATATTGCATTGTAATTGAAGGGTTATACTCTTGCACATATGTAATTCAGATACTTGTTAAAACCCCTTTGTTGGATGATGTGTTTAGCTGTGACAAAACTGTGTGTATTCTGCGTATAGTTTCAGAATATCGTATGATTAATGAAGCTGTGTTCTTAATAGTATCATTTGTACTCCATAGCTATCTGTGATTGTGCTTGATGATGCTCAAGTTTACCATGTGTTCTTATAATGAATGTTAATGAACTATTTTATTAGCATTTCGTTGCATCTTTCGGAAAGTTAAGGGATATCCTTGCCACAAAGAACTGTTTCTTTAGTGGTCAGATTATCTTGCATGCATTACCCCATAGATGTATTGCTAACGACACTTCCTGGGCGTATGCATTTTGTTCATTACCTTGCTACGCACAGTGTTATATATCAGTTTGATACATCAGTCATGTATTATGTATCATGAGAATAAGTGTATGTCTGCAGGTTCAATCAGGTTCTTCAAGACCGAAGAGAAAGTCATTTAAGCGGTAGCCAGACCCACACCCCGGACGAGATCCCTATTCCAAACGGTTCAAAGTCTAATTGGGACTTTCTACCGGGGAGATCCCCTACTGTTGGCCGGACATATTTTCCCGTCAACAGATTTTGGCGCTAGAAGGAGGGCCATGGCATCCTCCCAGCATACAACCGACATTCCATCACAAACTCCCCACCGGGAGGTCATAAATAACGAACCTACTCTTCCCCCCTTGGAGGATATTCCAAGGGAGGAGGCTCGATACTTTGAAATCACTAACGAACAGTTGAGATCCTTACGCCCAGTTGCCCGTAATCTTGTCAGGGATTTACGATATGCCCCAATCATGGATTTTCTAGCCCACACTAGGACCCCAGCTGAGAACATCACTCCTAATGGTGTGTTGGTCAGCACCATACCTGAACTTTTGAACACCATGATTGAAGACCTCGGGCGGGCTGTCCAGGAAAATGACCCCGTTGTCCAAGATAGTGAAGGCTTCTCTGATACTGAACCTTTCCCCGAACCTCAGGCTGACTTACATCAGTGGAACAACAACCAAGTGTATTCCCCGCGAGAAGAAGGAGAAGGGGGTCGAAGAAATGAAAGAGAAGGTAACACAGCCCAAAGAAATGCAGGGAAAGGAAATAGGCCTCCAAGAAATGAGGGTGGGGTCAACAGAGGTCACGGAGATGGAGGTAGAGAAGATATGGTTCATGGCCAGAGACACCACGCTAACCATCATCACGACCAAAACCAAAATAGGCCCCCTCCCCGCAACCGGGAGTATCTTAGGAACGTGAATAACCGTGAAAGACACCGAGATGAACACTATCGCCATCATGAAGGAGCATCAGTGTCGGGGACGGGAAGTGAGTCTGAGGCGGAAGCTCGATATCATCAGCACCCCAGGAGGGTGCAGCCACTAGCCTGGATGGCTCAATCCCCGTTGGCTCTTTTAGGTCCTCTCCATGATATGCCTAGACACCCGGAGAAGCATCTTCCTAAGTTCGATCCTGAGAAAGGCACATCAGCGGAAGATCATATTAGTAGTTTCTATCTGTCTCTACAAATCATGAGAGTTCAGTCCGATGATGTCGCATGTCGACTGTTCCCACACACTTGAAAATCATGTAGCCACCTGGTATCGTTCCCTACCCAGTGCTTCTATTACATCATGGGACCAGTTCCGTTGCGTGTTCCTGCAAAAGTTTGCAGAAGATAAAACACCCTCTATGCTCCTCATAGAGTTAAGCGCCATCAAGTATCATAGAAAAGAGAAGGTTAAAGACTTTAACCAACGCTTCGCTACAATATTACAAAAATTTCCCCCAAACTTAGCATTGGACGACTCTATCACCATCGACTACTATACTAAAGCTCTCCCCAGGGATATCGCCGTTTTCGTCAAACGTGAAGCCCGCGCTACCCTTACAGCAAATTACGCTGCTGCTCTCGCTGTAGAGAAGGACATGTTGTCGATAGGAGTCATGGACCGCGAAGGAAAGGATGATCACAAACCAATTGCTAAAAGGGGCCACTCTTCCACCCCTAATAGAGAGAAAGAAATTTTGGATTTCGAGAGTATGGCCAAGACCCTCAAACTACTAACGAATGAGGTCTCTGACTTAAAGAGAAAGGGCATTGAAACCTCAACTACTACTAAACCCCCAAAACCCTTTTTCAGAAAAAGTAATCCCAACACCAGCAGACCTCCATCGAACTCCAGCGCCGCTCTCAACGTGGAAGAGATAGGGAAAGATAATTTTTGCTCTTTTCACCAAGCTGCCCACTCTGAAAAAACGTGCCCGCAATGGATTGGCAGCATGACCGCGGTGGTTAACCAACTGTTGGATGACCAAATCCCAGGAAATCAGACAGAGGATGATGTCTCTGATCAAGATGAAGGTTCGCTCCTAGATGGGGAACCAGGGGCCTCTGTCCTAACTTTTGATATAATCCACGGGGGGGGGGGGGAAGTCTTCTTCCCATTGATATCAACATGGCAGGCAGTCCCAAGGCTCAACCCACTCGAAATTATAGTCTTAGAAGCAAAGGACCTGTCCCCGAAAAATCATATGAAGACAAGAAAAGGGCTTTTCTGAGGAAAATTCTTCCCCCTGGAAACGAAGGACAAGCTATGTCGGAGAAGCCCACAAATAGTAATAGCAAAGCAAGTCAAAAGAGCAAGCTCCCGGTAGAATCCCTGAAAACCACTACCGAACCTAGTCCCCAAATTGATACTAGCTACAACATCGTGGAGGACATGAAAAAGACCAGAGCTAATATCTCACTCTACGAGCTGGCCCGCATCACGAATCAAAAGGAGCTTATTCTAAAAGCTTTCGCCCACAACCCAAATACGAAAACTGTCAGCAACACATCTGCACAAACCAGTCCAGATATCCAGTCTATAGTGAACGCTGTCAACACGAATTCGAGAGGATCCACCCCTCCCTTCCTCTTGTCCTTTAAGATGTTTAACTTCAACGTTCACAATTGTCTTATTGACTCCGGTGCATCCACGAATGTCATGCCTCTATCTGTGTGCAAGAAACTCAACATCCGCCTGGAGAAAATTGACTCAAAAATAATTCAACTTGACAGATCACAAGTACCAGCCATTGGAGAACTAAAGAATGTCATCATCCGCCTCTCATCCGACTCTAGATTCCATCAATGTATTGATATTGTGGTTGTTGACATCCCTGAAGCCTATGGTGTACTGCTTAGGAGAGACTGGTCTAGCAAGTTGCAAGGATACTTTGCCACAGATTGGTCCCACTTATGGCTACCTTACAAAGGGAGAAATAACCAAATCAGAGTCGAAAGTGAACCATACATGAAACACACTGTAACTGATTTGGATGCCACAAATGAACCCATCAGCTTTGCCCAGGAGGAACTTGGTATGTGTTTTCTAGATTCCATTTTTGGATGTTACCGACCTCCTCAGTCTTCGGTAGGCTCCGAGGTCCAATCTGAAATGACACTCGTCACAGAGGAACAAGCCCAAACTGTCTCACACCAAGCCGAAATTCCTCCGCAATCCACTACCCCCAAGGGCCCTGAAAGCGACTTATGGACCTTGTATTACGACGGTTCCAAAAATCTCGATGGTTCTGGCGCTGGCTGCGTTTTGCTTGATCCTCATAAGAATAAATTCTTAATCTCCTGTCGGCTGGAGTTCCAATGCACCAACAACACTGCCGAGTATGAAGCTTTGATCCTTGGGCTTAAAAAGGCGCTGGATTTGAAGGTAAAATGCTTACGAGTCATTGGAGACTCCGAGATTATCACTCGGCAGGTACGCAATACTATTCACTGTTTGTCTCCACATTTAAAGGCGTATCAGCAAGAGGTATGGCGACTAATTTCTGCTTTTGACACTTTTGGAATTAAATTTGTTCTTAGAATACATAATGCAGCGGCAGATACTCTGGCTAATGCTGCTGCCAGATTTACCCCTTTGAGGGATGGTTTTTCTATTGAAGTTATATATAAACCCTCCGTGCCAGACAATATCACTAATTTGCGCGTTTTCGATGATGATCAACAGGTGCTGGATTTTATGTGTAACTCAGAGATATTCAAAGACGCTGCTATAGATGAAGATGAGCACGACCAAGCTATGCAAAAGGAGTACGAGCAAGTCAAAGGAAACACCATGCCTAAAGGGGTGGTATCACTTGAGAATCTTTTCGATTTGAAAAATCGTTTCCGTGGGCCCCCAAATGCCAAAGTACAGAGCTCTATCTTAGCCCATCGACAAGTGAACTTGGGATCAGAGGATAATCCTAAATTCGTCAACCTTGGGAAGGACTGCACCCCCCAAGAGGCTCAGGATTTCACTCAGCTATTTCGCAAATATTGTGACGTGTTCGCTTGGACATATGAGGACTTACGCACATACGATACTTGAATCATACAACATGTGATACCCATCAAAGAAAATATAAAACCTTTCCAACAAAAGCTCAGGAAAGTACATCCTACGATGGAACCATTGATTCTGAAGGAACTCAAAAAACTTTTAGATGCACGCATTATCTTTAAATTTCGCCATTCCACATGGGTGTCCAATTTGGTTCCGGTACGGAAGAAGTCAGGTGAAATTCGCTTATGCGTGGATTTCCGAAACTTAAACCGGGCCTCGAATAAAGATAATTACCCGGTACCCCCTATGGAGAAAATATTACAAGCAGTGTCCGGGTCAGAAATGTTCTCTCTGTTGGACGGATTCTCTGGTTACAATCAGGTACTGGTGGCTGAACCAGATAGGTTAAAGACTACCTTTCGGACTAAGTGGGAAACCTTCGCATTCAGGCGTATGCCCTTTGGATTAATCAACGCAGGGGCAACTTTCCAAAGAGCTATGGATATAGCATTCAGGGGTCTGATAGGCCAGAGTGTGGTGGTCTACTTGGATGACGTTACTGTGTTTTCTAAACATCGGGGGGATCATTTGCGTCACCTCAGACAGATCTTTGAAAGGTGCAGAAAATACGGTATCTCGCTCAACCCAAAGACGAGCATTTTCGCCGTAGCGGAAGGAAATCTGTTGGGTCATATCATAACTAAGCAAGGCATTGTCGTTGATCCAGAACATGCGAAAGCCATTGCTCAGATTCCTCCCCCCAGCAGTAAGAAAGCAATGCAGTCCTTTTTGGGAAAGATCAATTTTGTACGTAAGTTTATATCAGATTTCGCCCAAATAGTTAAACCACTACAGGGAATGATAAAGAAAAATGCTACCTTCAAATGGAATCAGCCCGAAAAGGAAGCTTTCGATCAGATCAAGAAAGCTATAGCCGAAGCACCTTCCCTCCAGAGCCCAGATTTCGGCAGAGATTTTAGCTTGTATACTTTCGCTTCGGTTAGTAGTTGCAATTGCTCACACAAGACCGGACATAATTGTTGAGCCTCAGTTTGTGCTTTCCTTCACCTCATTTTACCTCATTTTTCCCTTGTCCATTTCCATTTTAAACCCAATTGATCAATAAAAATAGTTAAAATTACTTCTAGAATGGTTTAAATGACTGACTTGTTGAATTTTGTGATTGTTGCCATTGTTAAACATTTTGACCGGAACTAGCTGCAGAATGCAGGCATTCCGTAGCTAACCGGCGATTCTGCAGCTACCTTTATGTTTGAGTATGTTCCAGGTGGCCTCTGGAGGAAAAACGCATATGGGCATGATCCACGTCGTGCCTACATGGTGTGTTGATCGTCATGGAAGAAGAAATGAATTCTGGGTACGGTTATGCACGTGTGAACACATTTGTGAAGGAAGACTCCTACTAGGACTGTCACAGTCCAGGTGTCTTTTCTCCTTCACGTAGCCACCTCAAAGACTCCTAGGATGATTTGGATAAGGAAAGACATCATTCCTAAATTATTGTAATTATTGTTACTTGCATTTACTTTATAAACTCTTGAGTAGGCCGAGAGCTTAGTTAGAAATTTTGTGTTAGATTTGCTGCTAGATTTGGTGTAAACTCTGTGTTACGTCTTTGAAGACACAGAGCATTATGTTCAAACTATTGCATCGTTAATGGAGTAGACAAAATTATCTTGAAGGCGTGATTTAATTTGGATTTGAATGCCGTCAAGTGGTAGAGGGCCCCTGCCCCTTGAACGGATTTCTTTTGCGTAAACTAGATAAGTTTTTCCTAGCTGTCTTTACGTTCTGCATATTGAATTAGTAGTTGTTTTGTTTTATATACTGTAGTCGTACTCATTCTAGTTCGTCCATAAGAAGACACTCTTCCAACAGACTAAAATGATGAATGTTTAAATGACTATGGTATTGTAGATAGGAGTTAAATTTGTATTTGTTTTTAACTAGCTACTGTAGTCATATTCGTTCCAGTTCTTCCACAAGAAGACACTTTTCAAATAAATTAAAATGATGAATGTTTAATGACTATGGTACTGTAGGATAGGAGTTGTATTTGTTTTTAACTAGATACTGTAGTTATATTCATTCCAGTTCTTTCACAAGAAGACATTCTTCCAACAGATCATAACAATGAATGATAAATAGCTATAGTATCATAGGAATTAGTTGTAGTTTTTAGTCTTCAATATCACAGTTGCACTTGTCCTAATCACTCTTCCACAAGAAGAAATTCTTCCAAGACATCCTTAAGAAGTTCAAGATATGACCGTGATGTGATAATTTAGTTTTTAATTGCTTTCAGTTCATTTGCTTTCATGCATACAAGTTCCTGATCCAATTGTTCTACCTCTTCCTGAAGAACTTTCCAAAAACCCTATTGATGAACAAACGAGAATTGTGTAACCTCATGAATAACACATGTTAATTAGAGGCAACTCAGGTTTCATTTTGCATTTAATTCATGTCCGGCTACTTGATTTCAGATTTGATAGTGGCTTTTGGTTTAACATTGTTATAGTTGAAACATCTTAAGCTCATGTTTAAATGATTCATTGCACTTACATCTCATAGTCACATTGTCACCCTGTGCACAGTAGATCACTTTAGTTGATAGGATTCATAAGACAGCCTTCATTATTTACAAATATCTTTTTGTTCTGAAAACCACTAGTGATCCATAACCTTAGGAACAGAAGATAACATCATTACAAGGTCTGAAATATCTCTGCAAATTCCTCACCATAAACAGAGCTCTTCCTCAACAGAACTACCTTGAAAAGAAACCAATAACTCTTTGAGTATAGGCTCTGTGACATTCAATTGAAATTGCAGAATAGAACCAGGAATTAGTCATGGAATAGATGAGCTTAGAATAGAATGTTGCATCATGATTAGTGTCTAACTATCTAGTTAGAAAACTTGCATATTTAGTAATCATTTCTCAAAGTCTAGTTTGTGTCATTTGTCATCATTAAGCTCTTGTTTCTATTCAGTCATAGTTTAGATGTTGCTTCAGTGTTTTTGATTACATTTGCCATTCCTTACATTAGGCTCAACTATGTTCTTGACCACCAATTTCTTTTCATTAGTTTTCTAGGCATTTTCATTGTAAACATAAAACTTCAAAAGACCAAAAACATCATAAATCAACATAAAAGACCAAAACATCACAAAAAACTACACACAACGCACTAGGAAACAAGCACCTAGGTACATATGGTACATTTCACTTCAGCAGTTTACAAATCCTGGTTGACAATTAAATGAACTCAGTTTATGAGACTAGATTGAGACACAACATTTTGGCGCCGTTCCCGGGGAAGTGAAAACTAGGTAACCTTTGTTTCTTAGCATCCAAAAACAATTTTATGCGTAGGGAGAGAGATTCAAGGGGAAGATTTATAAGCAGCAGAGGCAGAAGTTTGACATCTAGAACACCACTTGTTTCACCTAGATCCAGAACTAGTACACCTTCAACTCAAACCCATCTTCCATCCTTTACTGATCCTGGACTTCTAGAAGATCTAAAGTCACCTATTCCATTAGAGAAACCTTCCACTTCATCCATTGAACCTGCCATAGAAGAGGATCCAAAAACCTTTGTTGAGGATACAAACCTTTCTACTTCCACAGGAGAGTCAACCATGGCAGAAGAAGGAGGAGGAGGAGTTGTTAATGGAGAAAACACATTTGGAGGAGGTAGAGGTAGAGGTAGAGGAGAAGGAGGAAGAGGAGGTAGAGGTGCAGATGGAGGAAGAGGTAGAATAGGAAGCTCTTTTGGGTTCCCTATACTTGATGGAGAAACCAATGCAACCATGAAAAACATTTCACCTTCTGTCCTTCCGAACTTCTATGGACTTAAAACTGAGGATCCTGAAACTTTCTTATTCGAATTTGAAGTACTGTGTAGGACTTATGACTATCTTCAAGATGCTCAAAAATTGAAATTATTTCCTTCAACTCTGAAAGGAGCAGCATTGAAGTGGTTTATGAGCTTAAACAGTAGTTCCATTAGGACATGGGAAGACATGAAACAAGCATTTCTAGAGAGATACTTGGATTATTGTATGTCGGTTAATCATAAGGAAGAAGTGTTCAAGATGTTACAAAAAGAAGATGAAAACTTAGAAGATTTGTTGGAAATATTTAAATACAACATAAAAGGGCACAAATGGAAAACCTAGATCAAGACACTTTAAAATCTCTTTTGTTGAAAACCATTAGGGATGAATGGTTGGATATCCTTAACATGATGGGAAAAGGGGATATATCACAACTCACATTACCTAAAATATCTGAGTTATGTATCAACCTTTCCAGAGGGAAATCCAAAACTGTCAAAGGTCCAAGAGATCCTGCTCTTGCAAGAGCAAGTAAATCTGCTTCTGGGACTGTAAGTAGATCAGAAATAGGACACATGCTTGATGATTTTAAATCTGACATCTTAGGGAGTCTTAGTGAACAAATAGACACCCTCAAGATACAAAACAAGCAAAAGGCTGAATCTGATGCCTTGGCAATCTTTTGTCCCAAATGTAGGAAGAAACATGCCTTGAGAGAGTGTCCTTTAGATGTAAAAGTTGTAGAAACCTATGTTATTTGTTCTGAGAAACATGAGACCAAGAATTGTCCTTCTCTTCCTGGTCTCAAGGCTGTTTTTCAAGAAGAAACTCCTACAGATTCCACATAATATCTTAACTTTGTATCTAGAAGACCTTGGCAGGGATCTCAGACACAGGGATTTCATGATCAAATGTATAATCAACCTCCACCTTGGAATTCTTGGCAGCAATCTTGGCCCCAATTTCAAAATCAATCTCAAGCTTGGGCACAAGGATCACAAGGTCCCTATGGAAGATACTCTCCATATTATCGGTATCCACCATCCTATCCACCATATCCACAATTTTATCCTCAAAATTCTCAACAAAATTTTCCTCAAAATCTTCAACAAAATTTTCAACAGAATTCTCAACAACATCATTTGAACCAACCTCATCAAAATCAACCACTTCCATTACCAGTCCCTCAAAAATCCAATCAATTACCAGCTCAGCCCATACCAAACCCCAATAATAAGAATCCTCAGAATACATATATGATAGAAGGACAACAATTTCCAACTTACTTAATTACTCCTCTGACCTTAGTGATGTTCAACTTAGGTCTGGAAGGATACTTGAGAAGAGAAAACCTTCTGTGATCATACAAGAACAAGATAATTCTGAGGAAGACTCCCTACAGGTTAATAAAAGTCTTGAGGAAGAAACATCCTTTCAAGGCCAAAACATTGAAAAACTGAAACAAAAAGATCCAATAAGCCCAACTCCAGTATTAGAGCAACCATCCACATCTACTTCTATACCTCCCTTTTCGGAAAGATTACAAATTGACAAAGGTGTAGAAAAACAAATAATGGTGCCTAATTATGATTTCTTGGATGAATTGAGAAATGTTTGCATTAAAATTCCATTATTGCAAGCCATCGAGGAAATCCCAATTTTAGCCAAAACAATAAAGGAGTTGAGTATGAAGACAACAAAGAAAAGAATAAGAGAAACCAAGAAAATTCAACTGGTAGGACAAATAGCAGACATTATGATGGGTAAGACTACTATTCCAAAGTACCTTGACCCAGGAAATCCAGTTTTCAAAATTCACATCAATGGAATTGAAATTCAAAACACACTCATTGACTTAGGAGCAGCAATAAATATCATGAGTAGACAAATCATGGACAAACTGAAACTTCCTAATCTTCTCTTTACACCCACACTATTACAACTAGCAGATAGATCTGTGATCAGACCAGATGGGGTAATAGAAGACATTCCAGTGTTCCTAGACTCTTGGGAGTACCCTGTGGATTTCATGATCCTGACACCCAAGAATAATCTAGGAGGCCATCCTGTCATACTAGGAAGACCTTGGTTGGCTACAGTTGATGCTTTTATTAGTTGTAGGTCCGGTGATATGTATATTTCTGATGGAAGTTCAACAAAGAAATTCACTTTATATCCTCCAGCTAGGACAATTACAGATCTAGATGACACTCGATGGATAGAGGATGAAGAATATTTGCAACCACTCTTCACAATTTCAGAAATTAGTGAAGATAATCAAATTCTGAATACTCTAGAAAATTTTGAATCTTCTCCAGAGCACAAACAAGAATCATTTCAAGAGAGATCCAATATTGAGTTCTTGTCATCTAGGCAGATGTCTCTTCATTCTATGGACAAATTTGGCAGTTCTACAAGTGAAATTTTTCCAGGCAAAACCTTGAACATAAACAAAAACCTGGAAAAATCTCAACAAGAAGAACTAGTCAAAGTATTACAGAGACATTCTTCTGCATATGCATGGGAATACACTGACATGAAAGGGATAAGTCCCAAGACTTGTACTCATCACATCTATATAGAGGCAAATTGAAAACCAATTAGACAACCTCAAAGACGGATGAATCCAAATCTTAGGGAAATTGTCAAGGAAGAATTACAAAAATTGTTAAATGTTAACTTCATTTATCCTATTTCAGATAGTCAGTGGGTTTCCCCTTTAGTAATTGTACCTAAGAAAAATGGAAAATGGAGGGTGTGTGTTGACTATCGAGAACTGAATAAAGCTACTCTTAAATACCATTTTCCCTTACCTTTCATAGATCAAGTATTAGATACATTAGCAGGTAAAAAGTACTTTTCATTCCTGGATGGATTTAGTGGTTACAATCAAATCCAAGTAGCACTTGAAGACCAAGATAAAACCACATTTACTTGTCCTTGGGGTACCTATGCCTACCGAGTATTGCCATATGGATTGTGCAATGCACCTGCAACATTCCAAAGGGCAGTATTAGGAATTTTTTCTGATCTGATACATGACTGTGTAGAGGTGTACATGGATGATTTTACAGTTTATGGGGATACATTTGAAGAGGCTTTAGAAAACTTGGAGAAAGTCTTAAAAATATGTCAAGAAGCAAACCTTTCTCTTAGTCATGAAAAATGTTTTATGATGTTCACTGAAGGTATTGTTTTAGGGCACCACATTTCGGGGGATGGGATTAGAGTTGATGAAGCGAAAGTTGAAGTTATTTCTAACCTATCCATTCCAAGTTGTCAAAGAGATGTAAGAAGTTTTCTAGGATTTACGGGGTACTATCGGAGATTTATAGAAAACTTCACCAAAATAGCATCTCCTCTCTTCAAATTACTCACCAAAGATTGTGAATTTAAGTGGACTTCGGATTGCCAGTTAGCTTTTGAAACCCTGAAAACCAAAATTTCTGAAGCACCTATATTAAGGGGACCTAACTGGAAGTTACCTTTTCATATCTCGACAGATGCTTCCGATACAGCTCTAGGAGCAGTATTGGGACAGAAAGATTTAATTCCCTATGCCATCTATTATATCGGTAAAAATTTGACTCCTGCAGAGTTAAACTATACTGTAACTGAAAAAGAGTTTTTAGCTGTTGTTCATGCCATTAACAAGTTTAGACACTATATAACAGGCTATGAAACTTTTATTCACACTGATCATTCTGCCATTAGATATTTAATGAATAAATCAATCACTAATGGTAGAGTTATAAGATGGTTGTTATTATTGCAAGAATTCAACATTACTATTCTAGATAGGCCTGGAAAACAAAACACTGTGGCTGACTTCCTGTCTAGAATTAAAAATATTAAAGATGACACTCCGGTTGAAGATCAATTTCCTGATGAATATCTTTTTGCAGTTTCTACTCAAACTCCATGGTTTGCTGATATTGCTAATTATTTAGTTTCAGGAAAATTTCCCTCAATTATGAATGCAAGGGATAAAAGAAAAATCATTAATGATAGTGCAAGATATTCATGGGTCGCTAATGAGTTGTACAAGACAGGTTCAAATTTGATCATTAGAAGGTGTGTTCGTGAAGATGAGATGCCTGAAATTCTCAAGGCATGTCATGATGAACCTTGTAGCGGACACTTTACAGATAAGAGGACAGCCTATAAGATCCTTAACTTAGGATATTATTGGCCATCTTTGTTTAAAGATGCAAGGGAATATGTCAAAAGGTGTGACAGTTGCCAAAGGGTAGGGAAACCTTCTCCTTCAGGTGAGATGCCATTACAACCTCGGGTACACATTGAACCTTTTGAAAAATGGGCTTTGGATTTTGTAGGACCTATTAGTCCTCCATCAAGACAAAAGAAATATATATTAGTTTGCACTGATTATGTTACTAAGTGGGTAGAAACTAAACCATTACTTGTTGCTAATGAAGCATCTGTAGTTACTTTTCTTTTTGAGGATATTTTTACTCGTTTTGGTGTCCCAAGGGAAATTGTTACAGATCAAGGAGCTCAATTTACATCAAGGCTAGTGGAGAAAATGATGGAGAAGTACAAAATCAGACATAGAACATCCACTCCTTATCATCCACAAGCAAATGGTCAAGTGGAATCCACTAATAAAGTCATTGAAGGAATCCTAACAAAGACTGTTCATCTACATAGAAGAGATTGGGTAGATAGGCTTTCTGAAGCCTTGTGGGCCTATAGAACTACATGGAGAAACACAACAGGCCATACTCCTTATGAGCTTGTTTATGGAAAGCAAGTTTTGTTTCCTATAGAGTTCCAAATCCAAACATTCAAGATGGCAGTTCAGCTAGGACTTGATCTAACGGAGGTACAGAAGCATAGACTGGAGCAAATTAATGAATTGGATGAGATCAGACAAGATGCAGTTCAGAAAACAAGTCTAGTCCAACAGCAAAGGGCTAGATGGCATGACAAGTACATCAAAGAGAAGAAATTTAAAGAGGGTGATTGGGCTCTCTTGTTTGGTTCAAAATTCAAGGATTTTCAAGGGAAATTTCAGACACATTGGCTTGGGCCATATGAAATTGTTCGAATTTTTGATAATGGGGCGGTAAAAATCAGAACTATAGATGAAGAGGAGGTCACTTTTCTTGTGAATGGTCATAGACTGAAGCTATACCACAAGCCACTCTCAAGAGAAGAGTTTGTCAAGAAGTTCCAAGGAGACAATGATGTGAAGTTAATGAAGAAGAGTCTCTCTTCTTCATCAACTTGATTAAATTTTCTGAAGCATTTCTCTTTTGAAAAAAAAATAAAAATAAAAAATAAAAAATAAAAATAAAAAAAGGTATAAACATGAAAACCAATCACTGATTGGCATGTTTATGCAGAAAAGATAGGGTGAAAATCAGAGTCTCTCTGACACTCTAACTTTTCCCATTTTTGTTTCTAAGCAGCTGTTATAAAAATCATAAGTTCAGTGCCATAGTACTTATGATTCATTTCATCTTACTCCATTCACTATCCATCCATACTTCATCTCATCCATCATTCACATTTCACTCCATTCCACATCTCATTCATTTCACTCCATCTTCCATTCACTTCATTTTCATGTCAAAACATAGAATTTGATATCTTGCTGCAAGTGAATAAAAATATGCCATGAATTGTAGTACAGCCCTTATGTTCCTTCATTCCATGAACTGAATCCATTCTTATTCCATTATCCACTTCATAATCCATCATCCATTTTCATCCATTTTCATAAACATTTCACCCATTCTCCAGAAACATTTCATTTTCATGTTTGAAGTGTTCTACAGGAACATTCTGCAGCTCAGTGGACATTCTGCAGCTGATCACCTTTTCTGCAGCCCGACAGTCTTTTTGGCAGCTGTAAACCCTGAAGGCATCAACCAGCAGACATCAGAATTACAGCAAAGTGATCCAGTGAATTCATGAATCAAAAATATCAAGAAAATTGTGAAAGATTCCTCCAAAGATGAGCAGAGAAGACAAAGGCTACACAAACATCAAATAAAGGGCAGAGGTAACAAATTTAAATTACGATGGCAATTCATAAAAATTTAGCATAGTTTAGTTGTGGATTATTCGAAAGGTTTTTTTAATTATTTTATTGATCAAACACCAAACAAAACCCTCTACAGACTTTGTATTAAATCTTCCAATTCAAATTTTCTATCCGATAGCATTTGAGCGGTGAAACGGCCAAAGCATTTGAAATTCCCACGACTCTTAACCAAGTTATTTAATGATGAAGATTTTCCTGCCGTCGTAAATCCTCCACCGTCTCCTCAAATCATTAATACAATCCTCCACCTCACTCCACCACTCTATGCCATGACCATTTGCCATAACGTCATTCCGTAGCCAGTATTCCATTCCGAGGGCAGAAGCATTATTATCATCAGGAGCAGAACAGAAGAGGTAAATTGGAAGCATAACGGTGTGAGAACTCAATGAACAGATAGCATATCACTAAGAACGAAGTTTGGAGCATTTTCACTGTTAACACAGAATTGTGGCCGTATAGAGTTTAAAGCCTGTTGCTACCAGAAGACAGAGGTGCTAAAATTGAAGACTTTGCTACCAAAGACAGAGGTGTGGTAGTGATTGAAGTTTGAAGTCTGTTGTTACCCGAGACAGAGATGCTGTAGTGTTGAATTTGAAGCATACCATTTGCTATCAGAGACAGAGGTTGAGTTTGAAGTTTGTTGTTACTAGAAACAGAAGTGTTTTTCAGTGATTGAGTTTGAAGTCTTTCTGTTATCAAGGACGGAGGTATTGCACAAAAAGAAACTTGAAACCATCTACCATTGTCTATCAGAGACATATTAGCTCGAAAATTGAAATTGCTTTCATATCTCTCCAAAGTTCAACAGAAGTACATCAGTCCGAGGTTTCGAAGGCATTCTTCATTATCAAACAGAGACATACAAACCAGAGATTTTGAAGACTGTTGCTATTATAAATCAAAGGTATGTCCTTCCAAAATTGAAGCCATTTTCATTTAGAGCTTGAAGCCATTTTAATCCGAAAGTAAAAGACATTGTTTTGTGGGTAGAGTGTTAATTTGATATTGAAAAACATCATGGGTTTCATCGTAAGGACTGAGCCTGTGGGATCAAAATATTTATAAGGTTACCCACAATGCAAGGAGATGTTACAACAAATAGGATGGCTTCAATTCTTGGAAAAATTTAATGGCTTCCATAAGGAAGTCACCAAAACATTTGCCAGATCATTCCAAGGTACTGAAGTTGAAATAGGAGATGTCAAGTTTACTGTTACTGAAGTTTTTATAGCAGAGGCTACAGGATTGTCCAGAACCGGAGAAAGATGGTTTAAAAATAGGGAATTCCACAATGACTCCTGGAAACAAATTTTGAAATCACCAAATATGGATGTTAGTGTGTTCAAGAAAGGAATTCCCAGTACAGCATTGAAAAGCAAATGGAGAAACATACTACTTCTTTTACAAAAAATTGTTACATGTGAGGGTAGATATGGGACATTTTATGTCTACCATATTAGACTAATGTTGCATTTTCTAGGAGAAGATTTGAATTTACCATATTTCTTGTATCAAATTCTGAAGAAAATGGCTTCCTGTGTTCAGAGAAGAGTTCAGTTTTTAGAGACAACCCTGTATCATCATGGGTTGGTCAAAATTTTAATTGAGCATCATCTATCTAAAACAAATGATACATGGGATGATTTCTTAATAAGAAATCATTTTGAAGAAGCAAAAGAACTATCACCTGAACCACGACCCACAAAAAGAAGTAGGAAATGGAGGACTCCAAAAGGTAAAAATGACAAACCAGTTCAAGAAAGCAGTGAGGAAGTCATTTTGGAGAAGTTGACTCGAATCAAGAGCCAACTAAAGGAAAAGAAGATAATCAAGGAATCTGTTATAGAGAAAGGAGAGGGGTCCTCTCAACTTAGGAGAAGCCACAGATTAAAAGGAAAAATGAAGAAAACATCAATCAAACAAACAGGGGTAATCAATATTGAAGATGAAGAAACATCCATGGAAGAGTATGATGATGAAGATTTTTATGAAGGCACCCCTGAGATTGATCCTGCTCAACAGGAAATCTATGATTATGTGGAAACTTTAGAGAGAACAGCTTCAGAAAGAGAAGAGAGAACCCCTAGTCCTCCACTGACTGAAATTGATATATTAAGGAGGGATAGGTATGAGTTGGAATTGTTGAATAGACACATCAAAAATGAGAATGAAATTCTCAAAGATCAAATCAAGCTCAAGACTGACATGAACTCAACCTTATCCCTGCATATAGACAAAGTGGAGAGGACCAATGAGAAGATGAAGACAAGGAACAAATCATGAGAGTTCAGTCTGATGATGTCGCATGTCGACTGTTCCCACACACTCTTGAAAATCATGCAGCCACCTGGTATCGTTCCCTACCCAGTGCTTCTATTACATCATGGGACCAGTTTCGTCGCGTGTTCCTGCAAAAGTTTGCAGAAGATAAAACACCCTCTATGCTCCTCACAGAGTTAAGCACCATCAAGTGTCATAGAAAAGAGAAGGTTAAAGACTTTAACCAACGCTTCGCTACAATATTGCAAAAATTTCCCCCAAACTTAGCATTGGACGACTCTATCACCATCGACTACTATACCAAAGCTCTCCCTAGGGATATCGCCGTTTTCGTCAAACGTGAAGCCCGCGCTACCCTTACAGCAAATTACGCTGCTGCTCTCGCTGTAGAGAAGGACATGTTGTCGATAGGAGTCATGGACCACGAAGGAAAGGATGATCACAAACCAATTGCTAAAAGGGGCCACTCTTCCACCCCTAATAGAGAGAAAGAAATTTTGGATTTCGAGAGTATGGCCAAGACCCTCAAACTACTAACGAATGAGGTCTCTGACTTAAAGAGAAAGGGCATTGAAACCTCAACTACTACTAAACCCCCAAAACCCTTTTTCAGAAAAAGTAATCCCAACACCAGCAGACCTCTGTCAAACTCCAGCGCCGCTCTCAACGTGGAAGAGATAGGGAAAGATAATTTTTGCTCTTTTCACCAAGCTGCCCACTCTGAAAAAACGTGCCCGCAATGGATTGGCAGCATGACCGCGGTGGTTAACCAACTGTTGGATGACCAAATCCCAGGAAATCAGACAGAGGATGATGTCTCTGATCAAGATGAAGGTTCGCTCCTAGATGGGGAACCAGGGGCCTCTGTCCTAACTTTTGATATAATCCACGGGGGGGGGGGGGAAGTCTTCTTCCCATTGATATCAACATGGCAGGCAGTCCCAAGGCTCAACCCACTCGAAATTATAGTCTTAGAAGCAAAGGACCTGTCCCCGAAAAATCATATGAAGACAAGAAAAGGGCTTTTCTGAGGAAAATTCTTCCCCCTGGAAACGAAGGACAAGCTATGTCGGAGAAGCCCACAAATAGTAATAGCAAAGCAAGTCAAAAGAGCAAGCTCCCGGTAGAATCCCTGAAAACCACTACCGAACCTAGTCCCCAAATTGATACTAGCTACAACATCGTGGAGGACATGAAAAATACCAGAGCTAATATCTCACTCTACGAGCTGGCCCGCATCACGAATCAAAAGGAGCTTATTCTAAAAGCTTTCACCCACAACCCAAATACGAAAACTGTCAGCAACACATCTGCACAAACCAGTCCAGATATCCAGTCTATAGTGAACACTGTCAACACGAATTCGAGAGGATCCACCCCTCCCTTCCTTTTGTCTTTTGAGATTTTTAACTTCAACGTTCACTATTGTCTTGTTGACTCCGGTGCATCCATGAACCTCATGCCTCTATCTGTCTGTAAGAAACTCAACATCCGCCCAGAGAAAACCGACGCAAAAATCATTCAACTTGACAGATCGTAGGTACCAGCCGTTGGAGAATTAAACAATGTCATCATCCACCTTTCATCTGACTCTAGATTCCATCAATGCATCGATATTGTGGTTGTTGACATACCTGAAGCCTATGGTCTACTACTTAGCAGAGACTAGTCTAGCAAGTTGCAAGGATACTTTGCCACAGATTGGTCCCACTTATGGCTTCCTTAACAGGGGAGAAATAACCAAATCAGGGTCGAAAGCGAACCGTACATGAAACACACTGTAACTGATTTAGATGCCACAAATGAACCCATCAGCTTTGCCCAGGAGGAACTTGGTATGTGTTTCCTGGAGGCCATTTTTGGATGTTACCGACCTCCTAAATCTTTAGTAGGCCCCGAGGTCCAATCTGAATTGGCACTCGTCGCAGAAGAGCAAGCCCAAACTGTCTTACACCAAGCCGAAATTCCTCCGCAATCCACTACCCCCAAGGCCCCGGAAAGTGACATATGGACCTTGTATTACGACGGTTCCAAAAATATCGATGGTTCTGGTGCTGGCTGCGTCTTGCTTGATCCTCGCAAAAAAAAATTCTTAATCTCCTGTCGGCTAGAGTTCCAATGCACCAACAACACTGCTGAGTATGAGGCTTTGATCCTTGGGCTTAAAAAGGCGCTGGATTTGAAGGTAAAATGCTTACAGGTCATTGGAGACTCCGAGATTATCACCCGGCAGGTACGCAATACTATTCACTATTTGTCCCCACATTTAAAGGCGTATCAGCAAGAGGTATGGCGATTAATTTCTGCTTTTGACACTTTTGGAATTAAATCTGTTCTTAGAATGCATAATGTAGCAGCAGATACTCTGGCTAATGCTGCTACCAGATTTACCCCTTTGAGGGATGGTTTTTCTATTGAAGTTATATATAAACCCTCCGTGCCAGACAATATCACTAATTTGCGCGTTTTCGATGATGATCAACAGGTGTTGGATTTTATGTGTAACTCAGAGATATTCAAAGACGCTGCTATAGATGAAAATGAGCACGACCAAGCTATGCAAAAGGAGTACGAGCAAGTCAAAGGAAACACCATGCCTAAAGGGGTGGTATCACTTGAGAAGCTTTTCGATTTGCAAAATCGTTTCCGTGGGCCCCCAAATGCCAAAGTACAGAGCTCTATCTTAGCCCATCGACAAGTGAACTTGGGATCAGAGGATAATCCTAAATTCGTCAACCTTGGGAAGGACTGCACCCCCCAAGAGGCTCAGGATTTCACTTAGCTATTTCGCAAATATCGCGACGTGTTCGCTTGGACATATGTGGACTTACGCACATACGATACTCGAATCATACAACATGTGATACCCATCAAAGAAAATATAAAACCGTTCCAACAAAAGCTCAGGAAAGTACATCCTACGATGGAACCATTGATTCTGAAGGAACTCAAAAAAATTTTAGATGCACGCATTATCTTTAAAGTTCGCCATTCCACATGGGTGTCAAATTTGGTTCTGGTACAGAAGAAGTCAGGTGAAATCCGCTTATGTGTGGATTTCTGAAACTTAAACCGGGCCTCGAATAAAGATAATTACCCGGTGCCCCCTATGGAGCAAATACTACAAGCAGTGTCCGGGTCAGAAATGTTCTCTTTGTTGGACGGATTCTCTGGCTACAATCAAGTACTGGTGGCTGAACCAGATAGGTTAAAGACTACCTTCCGGACTAAGTGGGGAACCTTCGCGTTCAGGCGTATGCCCTTTGGATTAATCAACGCAGGAGCAACTTTCCAAAGAGCTATGGATATCGCATTCAGGGGTTTGATAGGCCAGAGTGTGGTGGTCTACTTGGATGACGTTACTGTGTTTTCTAAACATCGGGGGGATCATTTGCGTCACCTTAGACAGATCTTCGAAAGGTGAAGAAAATACGGTATCTCGCTCAACCCAAAGAAGAGCATTTTGCCGTAGCAGAAGGAAATCTGCTGGGTCATATCATAACTAAGCAGGGCATTGTCGTTGATCCAGAACGTGCGAAAGCCATTGCTCAGATTCCTCCCCCCAGTAGTAAGAAAGCAATGCAGTCCTTTTTGGGTAAGATCAATTTTGTTCGTAAGTTTATATCAGATTTCGCCCAGATAGTTAAGCCACTACAGGGAATGATTAAGAAAAATGCTACCTTCAAATGGAATCAGCCCGAAAAGGAAGCTTTCGACCAGATCAAGAAAGCTATAGCCGAAGCACCTTCCCTCCAGAGCCCGGATTTCGGCAGAGATTTTAGCTTGTATACTTTCGCTTCGGATTCGTCCCTAGCAGCTGTACTCACACAAAAGGACAGACATAATTGTTGAGCCTCAAATTTGTGCTTTCCTTCACCTCATTTTACCTCATTTTTCCCTTGTCCATTTCCATTTTAAACCCAATTGATCAATAAAAATAGTTAAAATTACTTCTAGAATGGTTTACATAACTGACTTGTTGAATTTTGTGATTGTTGCCATTGTTAAGCATTTTGACCGGAACTAGCTGTAGAATGCAGGCATTCCGTAGCTAACCGGTGATTCTGCAGCTACCTTTATGTTTGAGCATGTTACAGGTGGCCTCTTGAGGAAAAACGCATATGGGCATGATCCACGTCGTGCCTACATGGTGTTTTGCTCGTCATGGAAGAGGAAATGAATTCTGGGTACGGTTATGCACGTGTGAACACATTTGTGAAGGAAGACTCCTACTAGGACTGTCACAGTCCAGGTGTCTTTTCTCCTTCACGCAGCCACCTCAAAGACTCCTAGAATGATTTGGATAAGGAAAGACATCATTCCTAAATTATTGTAATTATTGTTACTTGCATTTACTTTATAAACTCTTGAGTAGGCCGAGAGCTTAGTTAGAAATTTTGTGTTAGATTTGCTGCTAGATTTTGTGAAAACTTTGTGTTACGTCTTTGAAGACACAGAGCATTATGTTCAAACTATTGCATCGTTAATGGAGCAGACAAAATTATCTTGAAGGCGTGATTTAATTTTGAAGTTGAATGTCGTCAAGTGGTAGAGGGCCCCTGCCCCTTGAACGGATTTCTTTTACGTAAACTAGATAAGTTTTTCCTAGCTGTCTTTACGTTCTGCATATTGAATTAGTAGTTGTTTTGTTTTATATACTGTAGTCGTACTCATTCTAGTTCTTCCATAAGAAGACACTCTTCCAACAGACTAAAATGATGAATGTTTAAATGACTATGGTATTGTAGATAGGAGTTAAATTTGTATTTGTTTTTAACTAGCTACTGTAGTCATATTCGTTCCAGTTCTTCCACAAGAAGAAACTTTTCCAATAAATTAAAATGATGAATGTTTAATGACTATGGTACTGTAGGATAGGAGTTGTATTTGTTTTTAACTAGATACTGTAGTTATATTCATTCCAGTTCTTTCACAAGAAGACATTCTTCCAACAGATCATAACAATGAATGATAAATAGCTATAGTATCATAGGAATTAGTTGTAGTTTTTAGTCTTCACTATCACAGTTGCACTTGTCCTAATCACTCTTCCACAAGAAGAAATTCTTCCAAGACATCCTTAAGAAGTTCAAGATATGACCGTGATGTGATAATTTAGTTTTTAATTGCTTTCAGTTCATTTGCTTTCAACTGCATACAAGTTCACAGTCAGAATTGTTCTACCTCTTCCACAAGAAGGAACTTTTCCAAAATATCATTAATGATGAACAAACAGATTGTGTAACCTCATAGAATAATGCATGTTAATTAGAACGCTCCGGAGTTTCATTTTGCATTTAATTCATGTCCAGCTACTTCGTTTCAAAGTTTGATGATGGCTTATGGTTTAACATTGTTCTAGTTTAGAAGCATCTTAAGCTCATGATTAAATCAATTCATTGCACTTACATCTCATAGTCACATTGTCACCCTTTGCACAGTAAATCACTTTAGTTGATAGGACTCATAAGACAGCCCTCATTATTTACAAATATCTTTTTGTTCTGAAAACCACCAGTGATCCATAACCTTAGGAACATAAGATAACATCATTACAAGGTCTGAAATATCTCTGCAAATTCCTCACCATAAACAGAGCTCTTCCTCAACAGAACTACCTTGAAAAGAAACCAATAACTCTTTGAGTATAGGCTCTGTGACATTCAATTGAAATTGCAGAATAGAACTAGGAATTAGGCATGGAATAGATGAGCTTAGAATAGAATGTTGCATCATGATTAGTGTCTAACTATCTAGTTAGAAAACTTGCATATTTAGTAATCATTTCTCAAAGTCTAGTTTGTGTCATTTGTCATCATTAAGCTCTTGTTTCTATTCAGTCATAGTTTAGATGTTGCTTCAGTGTTTTTGATTACATTTGCCATTCCTTACATTAGGCTCAACTATGTTCTTGACCACCAATTTCTTTTCATTAGTTTTCTAGGCATTTTCATTGTAAACATAAAACTTCAAAAGACCAAAAACATCATAAATCAACATAAAGGACCAAAACATCACAAAACACTACACACAACGCACTAGGAAACAAGCACCTAGGTACATATGGTACATTTCACTTCAGCAGTTTACAAATCCTGGTTGACAATTAAATGAACTCAGTTTAGGAGACTAGATTGAGACACAACAATAATGACGAGCGCCCCATTTCATTCATGAGCACTGGTTTGCAGGGAGCTGAATTAAATTATCCTGAAATCGAAAAACAGGCCTATGCGGTATATAAAGCGGTCAAACATTCCAGACCGTACATCTTAAAAAACCATGTCACGGTTTACGTTCCCCACCCAGCTGTTCGCTCATTGTTCATGCAGCAGGAGTTGGGCGAGAGACGAGGGAACTGGGTTGCGTGTATGCAAGAGTATGACTTAGAGTTTAAGCCAGCATGCACAGTTAAAGGGCAAGGTCTGTGCCAAATGGCTGCAGAGGCCGTAAGTTCCCACCAGATTGAAGAAGATAATTGGGAGCAAGAAATTGATATGTACCAAACTGACGTCACGCCTCAGATAAGGCACCCTTCTTGGTACTCGGATATTTCAGGATATTTGGCACACGGTGTGTTGGACCCAGCTCTAAATGCCCGTCAGAAACGTGCAATCAGACTCAAAGTTGCGTCTTACCAGATAATCCAAGGAAAGATTTTCAAGAAACATTCCGATGGGGTCAGGTTACGCTGCCTGGAACATGATGAAGCTCAGAAAATCTTAACCGAGTTGCACGATGGACCAGCAGGGGGTCATTTTGCCGGGGATACCACTGCCCATAAAATAATGCGAGCAGGTTATTATTGGCCAACCCTTTTCAGAGATGCCCACGCATATGTTCGGAAATGCATTCAATGCCAGAAATTCGCAAACCGAGAAGCGCGTCCCGCCGCCCCTTTGTTGTCAGTAGCAGAAGAAGAACCATTCCAACAATGGGGTCTGGACGTCATTGGTGAGATCTTATCGCACTCTTCTAAGCAACACCGGTACATCCTAACGGCTACTGATTATTTCACCAGGTGGGTTGAGGTAGTACCGTTACGCCAAATCAACGATCAGGAGGTAATGCAATTTGTCACTCATTCCATCATTACCAGGTTTGGCATTCCAACTTCCTTGGTTTTTGATAATGCAACGTATTTTTCATCTTTTAAATTATATGATTTTTCTTTGGAAAATGGCATTGTTCTTAAACACTCTGCAAAGTACTATCCCCAAGGAAATGGTCTAGCGGAATCAACAAATAAAAAATCTGATTCGCATCATTAAAAAGACCCTTCTGTCTCACCAACGCAACTGGCACAATGCCCTCCAAAATGCACTCTGGGCTGATCGCGTCACCCCTAAGTCCTCAATAGGCACCTCACCATATTTTCTCGTGTATGGGAAAGAAGTTGTCCTCCCGCCCAATTTATCTCTTCCCGCTCTGCAGTTATCTCAAGAGTGTCATGGTACCCCTTGCCCCGCCTTGCAAACCCGCATTGACACCCTGCTGAAGTTAGAAGAGGAAAGGCAGAAAACCCGGGAAAAATTCGCCATCCACCAGAGTCGAATCAAGAAATGGTTCGATAAAAAGTCTGCAGGAGATAAAAAATTTGAAGTAGGAGATCTTGTCCTAAAGTGGGATAAAGCTCACGAAGAAAAAGGGAAACATGCCAAATTTCAAGCACTATTGATAGGTCCCTTTCAGGTTAAAGAAAAGGTGGGTCCCCATACGTTCCGATTGAAAACTCTGGAAGGAAAAGTCGAGGTCCTCCCGGTAAACGGGCATGACCTCAAACACTATTTTACTTGAGTAACCCTCAAAGGGCTGTTTCTGCCCGTGTATTATAAAAGTCGTGTTTTTGTTCTAATAGTAAAGAAAAAAAAAATATCTTTCTCTAAATCTATAAGGAAGACCTTGTCTAAACTGCTCGCAACTGGCTCACTCCTTGATAGGTTCTATGCTGATGAAAGGCCCTTCCCGCAAAACACGGGGCAGTCAAAACTCGCTTGTAATGGGCACCAAGGGATAGTGCACGGCCTTACTGGAGTCTTCAAGCATAAGGAACCACCTAGCGGCTTTGAAAGGTGCAGGCAGAAAAGGTCTTACATAGCAGCAACCGGATCGTGAGGGAACAGGGCTAACTCAAGAAAATTTCAGGTCATCCGGGAAAAACCCAAGTCCTCATATAAGACCAGGAGCAACCTCTCTGCAAGAAAAATAAGTCGGGATCCCACATCCGCCCAGGAAAATATGCCCATCTAAATAAGTGCCACAGGCACATTCTCAAATAAGTGCAATCGCACACAAATAAAGGGTAAAGGATTGAGAAAGGCTTCCTGCGCAGAGAGGTGATGTAACAACTCCGCCGGGGTACTGACCAGGCTCGGTGGCAGCAGAGCAACGTTCATGACTCCTTAGGCAGTGACTCCGCCGGAGCCGAGAGTTTCCCTGGCAGCGGAGCAACACCATGAGGACGAAATAATTGTACCGGACCCTGCAATTGTCCAAGGTTTCCCCGACCCTCCCGGTCCTGGAGCACGAAGAATTAAAATTCAGTTGATCTGCACCCAATAAGCCAAAAGGCCAGGCAACTATGCGAGGTGGCAAAGGAAGGAAGGTGTAAACTCTGAGGTAAAAGAACAAGCTAGTATTAGGCCCCTCCCTCCTCCCTCATCGACCATTCATCGACAGAGACTCTGAATTCATCCAGTGAATCGCCATTTGTTGTAGCCCCTACAACACCCTCAAAAAATACAAGAAATAATAACACTCACTTCAAAAATTTTGGAGCCCCTTTGAAACTAAAAGGAAAAAAGCTAAGTGAAGTTTTGAAGGGCAAGTCGCTAAGTCGCGAATCCATACTTTAAAACAATTGCGACCTATGCGACCCCGCGACCCTAAGGTCGCCAGGTCGCAAGGTCGCACGGTTCGGAATTAAAGAAGTTGCGACCCCTGTGACCTATGCGACCCTGTGAACCTAAGGTCGCCAGGTCGCAAGGTCGCATGGTTCGGAATTAAAGAAGTTGCGACCCCTGCGACCTATGCGACCCCGCGACCCTAAGGTCGCCAGGTCGCAAGGTCGCATGGTTCGGAATTAAAGAAATTTGCGACTCAGCGACCTTGCGACCTTAGGGTCGCCAGGTCGCAAGGTCGCACTCTACCAACTTGCGACCTCATTAAGTGCTCGCACGTGCGACCCTTTTTTAAAAGGGTAGGTCGCTAGGTCGCATTTGTCACTTGCAGCGAAAATTTAGAAGTTGCTCTGACAGGTCGGCTTGCGCGTTTTCTTCCAGGTGAATTTGGAATAGACACGATACCGGTCCTCTCTGACTCTAGCGACATGGCACCCCCAGTGTCCCGAAAGAAAGGCAAGCAGGTGGTGGAAGAAGAATCAGACACTGACGCGCAAACATCTCCTCCACCAATATACAAAGATACCCTTTGCACCTTCGTAAAAGGGGACAGCCTGAGATGGTATGAAGTATACCACGAGTTTGCTATACCAGAAGATGAGTTTCCAGAAGATCTCCCAGACCGGGAAGTATACCTAAAGGTCAAGAGATCCAAATTACATCTAGCAGGGGCACATCCAGCCATCTTCCCATGCCCAGAAGTATTAGACTGGATCATACAGAAAACGGATCCCAAGAGGTTCATAATCCGGGATAGCGAAGGTAAAGCTTTCGCAATGTTGGAGGGCTTAGAAGCCCAGGTCTACTACTCGCTGCCCCAACCGGAGGAAAACTTTACCCCGAGATGGGCTTCTGCCAATGAAGTACCTGTGGTTGATACAATCAGGAAATGGTGGGCGGAACCGGACAAATTTAAAGTCAAGAAGGACCAGGAGTACCCGGTGGCCGGTCTGAGGAAAGTGTATAAACTAGTGGCTGCCATGCTTTGCAGATTGTACGGACGTCCGAACGCCACCACCTTCAACGGCGCATGGGAAACTATAATGGAATATGTAACGGTGCACGGCACTCATTTCAACTGGGCTGGTATATTAATGGGCTCAATGCAAACGAATTTGGCTTCGGCTTTAGCCCCAGATGAAGGAACGTTGTCAGAGTTTTATATGGCTTCGTATCTGTTAGATGCTGTCTGTGCCCATCTGCATTTTGAGGGATGGCCACATAACTGGGACTCCGCACAGACCCGAGCAATTCATTTGCAGACCAAGGCTTTCTGGGAATCCAGGTACAAGCCAGATATTGAGAAAATCTCTCAGATATTCATTCCCGCCCTTTACCGGAAGCTTTTTGGCCAAGACACCCCCTGCATGTCTTGGCGGGCGATGGAGAAACTAGGCCAGGTGGCGCACTGGTTTCCATTCGCTGAATATACATTCATTCGAGTATTTGGCACATTCAAAGCACCACATGCTCTGCCTAGTTTTATTACCGACAAGGTGCTTATGCAGGAGGTATGTTTCCAGATGACCTCGGGTTTCTCCAATGTCCTTTCCAAAGGAAAGAAGAAACCTTGGCCCGCTCTGCCCCTCACCATCGGTGCTTATACAGTCAAGGACTTCAGAGAAGTAGGGGCTCAAGGGGAAGAGATAAAAGGTTATCACTTTAAAAATCTGGATTACCGAACATATGACCCGGTCAAGATAGTTCCTGAGCACTGTAAGAGGGCCAAGTTTAAATGGAGCTATCAGCATGTCGAACGCCCGGCGGAGGATGAGAAAAGAAACTGGTACAACGCAGACATGCAACTAGCTCCAGGGATTGACTCTGACCGAGAAGAGGAGGATCGCCAAAATTTAGAAGATAGGAGCCATAAACTAGGAGGCTGTTCTTCCTCCAGAGATAAGAAAATCTAGACCAGTACAAGGCCTGACACCTCGGATCAGCTAAGAGGAGCAGAGGCCCAAGCCAAGAAGGAAGAGGAAAAGAAAATGAAAGAAGAGGAAGAGAAACGTAGAAGATATGCAAAGACGGAGCGGAAAAGGAAACAGGCCGAGGAAAAGGAAAGATAGGAAAAGGAAGCACAGGCGGCGGCAGAACAAGCACTTAAGGAAGAACTTGACAAAGTCGAACGTCAAAAGAAGGCAGACCAAGCTGCCGCGGCAGAGCGTAAAAGAAAATCCGAAAGAGAAGCAGAGGCAGAGACAGAACGCAGGAAGAAGGAGGAACATGACAAGGCGGAAGCCGAGAGCCGGCAAAAGGAGGAAAGAAAAGGACAACGACAGGATGAAGAGGATGAACTAATATAGGACATCGACATATCTCCCCTGGAGATTCCTCCGAGTGGCACGAGAAGTATCCTCTCTGGTGACGACCTTCCCAGGGAACAAGAAGAAGAGGTCTTTGACCTGACTAGATTGACATTTGACCAATTCTCTTTCAAAATACGGCAAGAGAAAAGAAAATCCTTGGCGCAAAGCCATCCCGCCATATCTACGGTCGCCACTGAAAAGGACATAGTCCTGGATACAAGGACTAACCCTGTAATGATAGCATCAGCAGGTACCGCTTTTGCCGCGGCCACGGAGGAGAATGTCACTAGAATGAGCAGGGAGATTATTTCCCTACAAAACAGGCTAAAAGCAGCGGAACAGGAGAGATCAGTACTGGAGAGTGAAGTGCGACAGCTCCAAAGTAAGCCTTCCCAAGTCAATGAGGTCTCACTGGCAGTCATGAAAGAATGTGATGTATTGGAAATGACCATGAGGCAAGTATATAGAGAAATTCTCACCCTAAAACAAACAGTGGCCCCATTGGCAGAAGCACGAGCGGAAACCAAAGAGAAGCATGAGCAACTCAAGGAGGCCTCGGTAGCTTTGGACAGAATGATAAACTGAACAGTGCAGTACCATCAAGCTCCCGAAAATGTGCCTAGGAGGATTGGAGTCACACACAAGATGCCAAAGTACAAATCCGGATGAAGATGCAGTCCAAAGACAAGCTGGCCAAAGATTTGGACAAAGTGATGTCTGCATATAATCACCTGATCAGTCGTATAGACTCCATGAACGCTCTTCATCACATTCCGTCGTTAGGGGCACTGGACGAAACTAAAGATTGGGAGCAAGTAGATCAGGAAATTCAGTCTTTTCTACAACCCGTGAGACAAGCTGCTTCCGCACCAGAATTTGAGGCATCACAAGAGAACCTAAGTCGGTTGCTTGTCACTCCAGTACAAATCTATACCAAGCTTACCTCCCTCTCAATCCAGATCTCCCAGAAGAAGGAAACTCTGATACCGAATGCCTTGGAATGTATGCATCGATTAAAAGAGGAAATCCCTCTAGTCTCCCCTATAGCAGCGGATTACCAGACCTGGAAAGATTTCCTCAAGGGGAAGAAGATTGACGCTCCAGATTTCTCAATCACATGACCACCTCCATAGCTAAGTTCTTTTGGTCGTAGGTCGCAACCGTCCCCAGGTCGCAAGTCGCACCTGCACCCAGGTCGCAAGTCGCACCTGCACCTAAGTCACAAGTCGCAATCACTTCCGCAGGTCGCAGGTCGCATGTTCTTCCAAGGTCGCAGGGCAGCTGAACCGTCGGGAAGTCGAAGCGTCGGAAAGCCCAAAGGGCGTTTCTTGAATCTATAAATACCCCTGCGGGGTACATAGTTAAGGGCTTCTCTTTTGTGGACTAAAGGGAAATATTGCATTGTAATTGAAGGGTTATACTCTTGCACATATGTAATTCAGATACTTGTTAAAACCCCTTTGTTGGATGATGTGTTTAGCTGTGACAAAACTGTGTGTATTCTGCATATAGTTTCAGAATATCGTATGATTAATGAAGCTGTGTTCTTAATAGTATCATTTGGTACTCCATAGCTATCTGTGATTGTGCTTGATGATGCTCAAGTTTACCATGTGTTCTTATAATGAATGTTAATGAACTATTTTATTAGCATTTCGTTGCATCTTTCGAAAAGTTAAGGGATATCCTTGCCACAAAGAACTGTTTCTTTAGTGGTCAGATTATCTTGCATGCATTACCCCATAGATGTGTTGCTAACGACACTTCCTGGGCGTATGCATTTTTTTCATTACCTTGCTACGCACAGTGTTATATATCAGTTTGATACATCAGTCATGTATTCTGTATCATGTGAATAAGTGTATGTCTGCAGGTTCAATCAGGTTCTTCAAGACCGAAGAGAAAGTCATTTAAGCGGTAGCCGGACCCACACCCCGGACGGGATCCCTATTCCAAACGGTTCAAAGTCTAATTGGGACTTTCTACCGGGGAGATCCCCTACTGTTGGCCGGACATATTTTCCCGTCAACAGGGTGGCAGATACTTAAAATGCATGTGAATATTGTGTTTCTCAATGGATTTATTGAGGAATAAGTGTACATAGAACAACCGGAAGGTTTTGAGACCTTTGACAGTGAGTTGCATGTGTGCAGACTTAAGAGAGCATTATATAGGCTAAAGCAAGCACCTCGTGCTTGGTACACCAGCATTGACAACTATTTCACCGGGTTGGGCTTCATGAAAAGTGAAGCAGATGTGAACCTATACCAGATTGTGGTTTATGGTAAGTTCTTAATTATCATACTTTATGTTGATGATCTAATTTTGACAGGTGATGAGCAGCTCATAACTTCTTGCAAGGAGGATCTTGCAAGAGAGTTTGAGATGACGGATATGGGACTCATTCACTATTTCTTGGTTTGGAAATATGGAAATGGGATGGTCAGATATTTGTTTCTCAAGGCAAGTGACAAAGAGATTCTGAGATATTTTTGCATGGAGAGTTGTAAACCCATGGAGATTCCTCTTCCAAGAAACTGGAGGAAGGAGGATGCTACTTCATGTGAGGTAGTGAACACTACTATTTACAGGAAGCTTGTGGGTTCACTGATGTACTTGGTGAATACCATACCATACATTTGCTACGTAGTTAACCGGTTGAGTCAAGCTATGGTTAAGCCGACCAAGCTCTTTTGGAAGGTGGGGAAGCATGTCTTGAGATATCTCAGGGGAAATATAGAGTATGTATTATGGTACAGACGAACAGAGGGAGTGAAGCTTCAAGGCTTCATCGATGTAGATTGCCAGACAGTCCATCAAACAGAAAGAGCACATCAGGAGGGATCTTCAGCATAGGATCGACGACAGTTTCTTGGTACAACAGGAAGCATAGATCTGTGGCACTTAGTTCAGTCGAGGCAGAGTACATGGCAGCCAGTCAGGCTGCATGTGAGGCCATCTGGATGATGAAGATTCTGGTTTGTTTTTTTGGTCATCAGATGGATCCGATGGTGATACATTGTGATAACCAGAGTTTCATAAAACTCTCGTTTAATCTAGATTTCCTTGGCAGGTCCAAGCATATAGACATCCAGTACCACCATCTCAAATATTGTGTTCAGAGACACATTATGTTACTTTAGTACATTCCCACGGAAGATAGGGATGTAGATATTCTGACGAAGGTGCTCACCAAGAGGAAATTCGAATACCATAAGGGTAAGATCGAGGTAGCTGATAATCCCTTTCTTGTTGAGAGGGATTGTTGAAAAGTCAACAAGAAATGTATGTCTAATTCAATTTTCCCTTAATTAAACTGGACAATAAAATGTAATCTTATCTCATGATCACTTGTAATAATTAATTGAGTGTGATAAAATCAGTTAGCTCATGAATTTTGAGTTAACCGTGGTTGGTGAGGCATGTAGAGTGATTCTGTGTCTTAGAGTTCAAGTTGCAGTTAGTGCATTATTTTAATGCCTAAGAAATCAGTTAACTCAATTAATTGAGTTAAAATTAGTTTAACTAGTTGTAACTGTTTGTTGCACTAGTGAGAGGTCAAGTGAATTAAATCATATTTAATTCACATGCAGTGATCTGTCATGTAACTGAAGATTTACTATTAATAGTTACATGCATGTCAGTTCCAGTGGAGACCTAGTTGAGACAAAGGTTAAAGGGATGTTAATTATTAGTTGTATTATTAGTAGGTTTCCCGCATGCAGTAAAAAATCCATAGGATTTCCCATGACGATTGCGCAGTTTTGGAAGGTTGAATTTCCTAAATAATAGGGATTGCATTCCACATGAATTGTGCAACCAAGGAAGACAGAGTAGAGGCTGAAAATTGGCTATGTGTTGGTCAATTTTGTCTGGATCGGTGTGAGACAGTTGTGAGAGTGCAAGAGACTCTTGTGAGAAGAGTGCATTGTAATTGTTTTATGATTCCTTGGTGAATATACAATAGAAAATAGAGGGGTTTTGAGTAGTAAACTTTCCTTGGGAAAATATCTGTGTTCTGGTTTTATTTGCTTCTTTTTGTACTTGTTGTGATTGGCGATCATGTTTATTTTCCGCAATTGATTTGTATAAGGATTTAGTATCTTGCTTTAGTATATCGCATGATCATATTGAATCCATTGGTATACATATTTTTAGTATAATTTCTACAGGACCTTCACGTTAACATTTTGATAATTACACAAATCTTATTGGAAACCCCATAGTTCAAGAAGAATAAAATTTCAAGAAGATACTCATATATTTTATGGAAGCCTTAGGCACTTCTATCAACCAACGTAAGTCTCAAATTTTCCTTTTTAAAATCTCTCCTACCACCCAATTTAACATTTCCACAATGATAATTACCTTCCATCCAAATATTTGAGTACCCCCATGGTGGATAATTTCATCTTTGATGTCACCTAGGAGGCTCTCCTCTTCAAACTTGATAATAAAATAGAAATCTATAACTTCTTTTCTTTAAACATGGTAGACTAACTCATTTTGATTAAATTGATTCTTCAAGTAATTCCCTTGTATTTATTTTATGTAGTATCAGTCCCTAATTTTAACCTGAAGGATACTTATAATCCACAACACTTCTTCCTTTGGGGGGAGCCAATAAAGATAGAAAAATGGCTCTAGTTGTCTAGTTCAAACACTTCCTTCTAAAATGTGCAAGACACATAGTTATGGGAGATCCTGAAATATTAAGTTCAATCCTTGGTGATAAAAAAAATTGGAATTAGCTTTAGGGTGGCAACAAATTATGGAAAAAGATATCATGACAAAAATATGGATCCCACGTTACTGAATCTGGCTTCATCGGAATGGAAAAGGCCAATATTGGCTCCTTGATATGGAATGTATCTTGGAAGAATCATAACCTAGCTTTGAATCATGGTTTTCAGAGATTTAGAGTGGAAACCACACCTTATTTTGGGGTGATTCGTGGTAGAAACTACCCAAGTGGAATGATTACCATGAATTTTTAGCACTCAAGAAACACATGATTGACTTCAACACAAATCAGATACATCAATATTAGACATATTAAAATCTGGATAGTAAATGGAGGTATTGGACGCCCAAAGAAAAATGGAACCCCTTATGACTAACCTTAATTACCACAACTTTGGCAAGATCTTATAGCAAGAAAACTAAAAATTCACTACAAAAAGGAAAACTTCAAATGGGAAACAACACATAAGTTATATCAGCTAGTAGCTAGGTGTCTCAATCTTAAGAATTCATTTGGGCCAACTCTCATCAAATTTTGTACATATCCTTTGAATCTTTGATGCTCTATGTTTGCTCGAGGGGTCCTGACCCAAGTTCGAAGGTTAAGATTTGCCAACAAACCCCTATAATACTGGCCCTTTCGGCAGTGATCTGCTTGCACAGGCCAAAGTCTCGAGAGAGAGCAGGTAAGTCAATCAGGGTTGTGTTCCCAACTTAACAGCTTCAGATCTAGTTACAGACTTATATCGTAGAGCTCGTATATACTATTATCTTCGCATCCACGTGCACAACACTGATATATCAGTACAACAACTATAATCGCAATAATCAACAGATCCTAGGAACAAGGATGTTCTCGCAACTATAAAACAGATCTAGTCACAGGTCAGTAGTTAGAGTTACCATCAGTCATAGATTAAATCAACACCTTCGCATTAGTAATATCACGAGTAATATCATACACACATAAAAAATAGATCACATGAATAATCTGTATCATAACAACGAATATTAAACCATAGATCCAACAGTTTGCATCAACAGTAATACATAAACTCACATAATGATCAGGGGCTCAAGACTGAGCTTGGAAAAAAGGTCAAAATTTTAAGTGCTCAAAATCACTTGGAACCTGAGCGATCGGATAGGCCTTGGCGATACGATCTCAACGCTGTAAATGGCACTCAAATCTAACTTCACATGAGAAATTTATGAAGGTTTGAAGTTTACAATATCCTTCAAAAACTGAGTTTGACCAAGATTGACTGCACTTTGGAAAATTATTAAAAAAGGAATATTCCACAAAATATACCATTTGGACCAATCAACACTTGACGCTTGGCATATGGAGGTTGGACAGTGGTTTTACTTTTGATATTTCGAACCAATCAGAGGCTACCACATGGCCCCAGGTCACATTGAATGGCGTGGTTTATTTTTTTTTGCAACTTTCGGAATTGAACCCACGACCTATTAGCAAACACACCCACGACTTACCACTAGGCCACGACATTGGTTCTTAATCGGTATGGCACGGCGGTTGTATTTGAATTTCAAATTGTGTTTGGGCAGGGCCATAAGGGGGCCATCCCCCTCTACCATGAGACCACTTGTTGTGACCACAGGTCTTACCACCGATGGGAATTCAAATAGTTAACCGTTAAACCATAACCACCCGCCAAAATGTGACATGTGGCCATGATCTAATATTTAATGCCATGTTTTGTTAACGGGTTGTGTGGACCGGTTTTCTCGGTGGTTCCGATGGTTCGGTCCATGTGACCACCTCTAGAAATATTAAATGCCAAGCTAATTGCCCGCCGAATTTGGAGTGCGCCCACCAATTTAGGTGGATTTGCCAATTTTATCTCCCAGTTAACTAAATTTGGCCCACCTTTTGTGGGATTTTTTGCCTAACATTGGGCAAAAGACTGTTTTGGCCATATCTTTTTGATGGGAGATCCTTTCTGAGCGATTTTTTTTTATTTTTTTATTTTTTTTATTTTGGGTCTCTTCGACCTTCTGAACTCAATGGAGCAGGTTTGAAATCTAACAGAGGTCGTTTTCAGAGTTTTAAGCATCGAATAAGTCGATGTGAAGTCGTGGGCAGCCCTGGTCAAACCGTGGAGGAGAGCCATTTTTGGAGATGTTGTGCTTCATGTAAGCAATTTATCAGTTGGTATTGGATGTATGATCATTATTGGATGCAACAGTAGTGGTTTCAGGAGCAGAAATAGAAATCTGAGGGAGTTTGTGCCATTTAGAAGCTCAGAGAAGCTTAGTGCACCGACAGAAGGATGTGTGTCCATGGAAGCCTAAAGCTATTTGCAGGAATTGGACAGCCATTAAAGGGATTTAAAATGGTATTCTCAGCCCTTTGAATCATTTTGTATTCATTGTGGTTAAGTGTGGAGCTTGTAAAAGAATTTAATTATCTTAATCCCAAAGAGTCTAGTCATGTTGACGAAGCTCAAAGGAGATGTAGCCCAAGAGTTGGGGTGAACTCCTATATTATATTGTTGTTGTGTTTTGTTATTATATGGCTGAATTATGTTGCTGATATACATTTTAAATTTTAGCAAAAACAAACAAACTTAAAACACATAAACAGAAGAAAATACATACACCTCTTTCAAGCAAAAATTCTGCATAACGTCAAGTTTGAGTAAGGTCATTTTAATTAAGTCTGAGTGTTTACTTCTATTATTTCTTTAGGTAGAGTCTGTAAGAGGGCCAGGTAGCTTCTGGATTCATCCTTTCTTTGAAAGGTGACATATCCGGTATATGCCCCTACAGTCTATCTATGTATTAGAAATAAGAAGTTCTCACATTTTCAGATTTAATATTTGGAGTATTTGCACTCATTTACATAAATGAAATGGATACCTTGCACCCTTTTCAACTACATTCCATTTTCAGATCAAATAATGAAGAGATACTCTAACCGGATTCACACATATTAACATCCAAAACCCAAATACAATCCAGCACAGCCTACGCACACAGCCAGTAGGGTCTGCACACAGCAGGACTGAGGATCTTCGCGCACACAGCTAGCAGGAGTACTTGGTTCCTAAAATTCTTATGTGATTTCCCGGAAGTTTTTTAATTAAAAATTACTTACCCTATCAACCCAAACAGATCTAACACTTCGCCACTATCATCAAGCTTTATTATTTCCTACCTATGACTCAAAAAAGGTTCATCTACTTATACCGATTTAGCCTATGCATCCAATGGTTCGCAAACCGAGCTTTGAAGACTCTTGGTCTACCCTTGACTCGTTAAAATTCATTAGGGGCTTTGACCCACCCCAAAAACCCTGTGTTAGATTAATTAAGACCAAAATATACAAAACTTATACAAAATCGCAGCTTTTTAGGGGACCTTGTTCCAACAATCCCCCAATACAATCTTGTGACTCGTCCCAAGTCACTGAGATGGGGGGTTCTCCACCTGTTCCTGCAACAATTTGGTCGTCATGTCTAATGGAGGTAGCATGCCTTCACTCTGAGCAGCAGAATTCTATGCAATGTCGACCAATGTTTCTGAAATCGGGCCTTCCATCGCGGCCGTGACACTCTCCAGAATCTGGTCAACTACTTAACCGCAACATCCACATCTTGTGAAAGTTTGAGGGCCTCAGTAGCCCAAGGCTTCAGGTGATCACCGAGGGCATTCTTATTTTGCCAAATTTCATCAATATCAGCTTGGAGGGCATGACTGGGGCACAGCTGTATCAAGCGTTGAGCAAGAACTAAAGTGGGAGGGGTGGCTTCTAACTTCTCAAACTCTTCTTCTTTATGTCGCGGGTCCTGATTGATGCTACGTAGGAGCGGGTCGCGTTGGACCTTGGTCCATACCTATGTGGCCATTTCTAATAATTGGGCACCCTGCGCGATTTTTCCTGTAATGGTGTTTGTAGCCTCAATGACCAGCGCAGTGTGCTAGGCCCGTACCTCCGGAGGTGTTTCAGGCTTAAACTTAGCCTGGAGGTTGGCAATCTATTGCTCCATTCATGCTTGGATCATCCGAACTTCCTCGTGGGAGGCCTTCAGGGCTGCGACCAACCGTTAAACCTTCTCATGAGGGGTGGCGGTGGTTAGGATCTTTGTGGTAACATCTGCGAAAAGTTGATGAATCATGTTTTCAAGCTCCGCGTGCTTCACGGTGGTCTGTAATGTATTTGTCTTCATCTGGAGCGCCTGGAGCTCGGCCTAGATTGTGTTGACTGCAGCTTTCTACTGCTCCTCCAAGTCTACCCATCTGTCCTCCGTAGCCAGAATGATTGCATCCATGATTTGTTCAAGGTCTCCACTAGTCAATGTGACTGTTTCGTCACGTGCCGTCTGCTGGGAGCACTGCTTCTTGCGAAGCGTTTTGATAGGTATGCTTGTTCTCTTCATGCTGCGGGGGGAGGCAGCTCCTCCGACATTTTGTCCTTTAGTTCCTAGTGCTGGCTGTAAATCTGCCTAGGTCTCCGCCTCGACGTCCTTCTTAAAGGTTTGCATCTGCTGCGCAACCTTTTGTGCGACCGCAGTTACGTCTTGTCGGGTACTCTTGGTTGCACTTCTGGTATTCGTGATGACAACGGAGGGGGTGACTTTTGATGTGTTAGTCCCTTCGACACCCTTCACGCCATTTTTGAAGCCCATCTTCCAGTTAGGAGGCCAGAGCGCAATGATGTTGTCAATTTCTGCATCCACCACCATATAGGGGAGTGAATTCCAGGCTTTATCCCTGTGTGCTTTGATCTGGACGTTGTGCATAGTGATCTGAAATGCTGCAATGTCCTTGTATTTGTCATACATGGCAAGGGACAACCGTGGCCAGGAGTGAATGGCTGTAGCTAAGTTACTCTGAAAGAGGACCCAGAAAACTTGGATGTCCTCGAGACGTTGCGAGTCCTTATAATCCCACAAGTGTGCATAGCGAGCCCCTTCGCACATGTCCGGGGTAAGTTCAGGAAGGACTGACTCCGCAGGGGCTTCCCAGGCAACCAAAACTATGAGGAATAGTAACCAGGAATAACAAAAGGCGTGGTCCTGCTCCTGGGACTCGTGAACATTAGTCAGAAACTCATCACACAAATACTGGGCCCATTTAAAACATACCCCTTTTCTGCATTGGCATGCTAACTGAATTACGTAGGCTGTGACAGAGGAGACCTGACATTTTCTCATCATTTTGCATGCCAAAACCATCGTTCCCATATGCGTGCCTTGGTCACTAATAGACTTTATTATAAAAGCCCGAGTATTGTGCTCAACATGGTAGGTCTTGCGCACATACTCAACCAATTTTGCCTCATACTTTTTACCCACGCGCTGCAGAGGGTTGGGGCCATGCATGGGAAGGCCAGTAATTTTGTGCACCAACGCAGCATCGATGGGGATCCTGTCTCGAATCCATAGGAAACCATCATGAATTAAGGCAAGCAACTGTTGGGCTAGTTGGTCCGCCACATTTTAGTGACCGAAGTGAGGCATCCTTAGCAAGTTCAGGAACCCAGACCCGACCAATCCACGCACCCAGTGCTGAGGAACAATTTGGATCCCATTGTCTTCCTGAATCGTGTCAAGGTATAATTTAGGCGCCAGCTCAGTGAAGGCCTCCAGACTTTCCAAGTCATGATCATCAAATTTGATCTCGTGCAGCCTTCCAACAGGTTCACCCATGATATGGACTTCTCCCGAGCTCAGCGGCGTCTGTAAATAAGTGATCAGGCCGTCGAGGTTCTTGGGCGTGCGCGTCGAGGTTCTGCGCGGCTCGAAAAAAGGAGGTAACCAGTTGATTGGTCTAGTAGGCTGGGCCTCCTCCTAAACAGCTCGCACCTGGGGTGCCACCTTAGGGGATGTTACATTCCGCGGGGAAGCACGAGGTGTCCCCTTAACCCACTTCGCGGGTTTTGGAGGTTTCCCGGAGTCTTCAACCTTTTCCTTGCCCTTCTTTGTGACTGGGGTGGAGAAAACTTATTCCGCCTCAGACTCAATTTCTACCACTTTTTTAGTGCCTGGTTCCACCGATATGACTGGTTCAGAGGGTTCAGCAGGATTCATAGCCGACATTCTGGTGCGAAAGACAAACTCGGAATTGCTACTGTCCAAGGGGGCAGATTTCTCAGACAAGAAAGAGACGCTAGAGGCACATAAATTATTACAGCACAAATTTGTCCAGGACAAATATGCCAAGTACAAGCTATTCAAGCGATACAGAACCCTTGTCTGCTCTAGCCCACCTGTTTTATAGCTTTGGCGATCACCCAATGGTAGGGTAGACTTCACGTGGAACTTACCATCAAGTAAACGCTAAAAAATATCCAGAAATCTCCACATTAAATGTCTGTTGCCCATCCCATCCAACGGTAATTCTTCCTTTTTACCAAATTTAATTATTCCAATGGCTATTTTTCGCACCCTGGGTGCGCTCAACGTACCCCTGTGCTCCCAGCGCTCCGGCTGTCGCCTGAGCTTTTTCCTTCCAAACGTAATTCTATGTCGCTATAGCCCAGCCCAGAAGATTTTTTGTTCCGTTGTCTTGCCTGTGTAGTGACCTCCTAATATGCCTTCATGAACGTCTGCCACGATAGCGTGCCCTTCGTGCTCCAGAATGTATTTACACCACACTTCACCAGCGGCGAGTTTATATAAAGGACGGGCAGTAATGGTAAAATCCGTCGCTTGGGTAACCGACTCCTCCTTTTGTCGTACCAAACATCCTGCAGATGCCATGCCTGTAGTCAGGAGGTGAATGATATCAGTGAAGTGCACATCAATGACCCTAATGGCGAACCGCTGCGCATCAGGAAATCCTTCCCTCAAGTCAGTGGGTTCCATGCCCGTCCCATGTCAGGACCAGTGATCCAACCCAACATTCAGCTTTGCTTGATTGACCATGATTTCAAAATTGTATCTCCGAATCTCCAAAAGCCACTGTGGATTTTCCCCCCTAACACAGTCTTATTCACTAGGAACTTTAAAACCGAATGATTTGTAAACATCTTAAAGTGTCCTGCCAACAAATAGTGCCAAAAATTCTGTATTGCATGGACCCAACCCTTCCTTCTTCGTGGTGGCATAATTGTTCTTCGTACTCGGGACTTCGCGACTAGAAAATGCGACTGGGTGATCAATGTCTTTAGCGCTAGGCCGCGTAAGGACCATTCCTAGGGCAATCCCCCATGTGTCAACACATACATGACATTCCTTCACCCTATTGGGACAATTAAGGATAGGCGCAGATATCATTCCTTCCCGGAGTAGTTCAAAGCTCTTCTGGCACTTGTCATCCCAAAATAATGGAACATCTTTCTTAAGCAGTTTGTCCAGAGGTACAGTGGTTAGTGCATATCCCGAAATGAATCTTTTGTAGTAGGCCGTATGTCCAAGGATCGAATGCAGCTATTTATGATGCTTTGGCACGTCCTCAGTCTGTAGTGGAGGTCTCGCAACTGCATGCTCCCCCTCTGACTCAGGAATAGAGACATTGCGCAAATCCTCATCGCACTCTTTTATACTACTGGAGTCATCAAAGTGGGGCAGTTCTCGTACCTTTGAAGATATGTAGCGGAAGTACTTTGTAATTCGTAGGTAGTGCAGCGCAGAGACATCATGCAGCCGATTTTGCCAATTTTCCATTTCCTCATTGGAGTCGGAGAAGCCTTCGCTATCTCTTTCCTAGCAAAGCATACCATTGGCCGTAGGATTGACCCAGTCTTCATCCCTCACAGTTAGCTTATAGATATGATCCACCTCTTCTTCCTCACCCACTAACTCTGTATACCTTTCTCCTTCTACGGGATCTAGCGGCATTATCACCCGTGTTCCTTCACTTTCAAATACCATGATCCTCATTTTTAAGTTGATAATACTGCCCATATCTATGGCCCAGTCCAATCCTAGGAGCGCCGGGTAAGGGTCTGCATATTCTACAATCTGAATGACTTCAAAGTCAGCCTGAACCTTAACTCCTGTGATATCTACCACGATCTTTGACAATCTTCCTAGCGGGATGATCTTTTGTTGGTTGGCCATGCGCAGCTGGATAGTGGACCACTCCAACTTAGGTTCCCCCATTCGCTGCCAAGTCTGTTTAGGGAGGACGTTCGCATCCGATCCCAAGTCTAGAATAACCTGATCCATCTCATAATCACTGATTTGCGCGTTCAGCCGCATCTCCCTACCAGTGCGTCTCTTATGCTTATATAGTTTGTGTACATCCTTAATTTCCATGGCCGGGGTTGTCTTTTCTGCGCAGCTATCTTTTAAAGCTTTTAGGTTCTCTACGGCCCTTTGGTTGCACAACAACTTCATACATGCCTGCAGGAATGGGTTGACCTCATCATCTGCTCTGAGGTTTGCAGGGGCTTGATGAGTAGGTGCCTCGGTTTTAGCAAAGTCCTGGTGAGCTGCGACAAAGGTTTCTTTTTCTTTCTGTAAATCCACACCTTCTAGTTTAACATCCGCTTTACAGATGAGAGGCTCCGCCTCAACTTTCTACGCAGCTCCTTCGGTGGCCATGCCACTACATGTTATAACATTAACACTTGGTCCTTCATCTTGAGGTTCTGCTTTAACCCTTTGTACATTTTGTGTAGGTGCCTACTGCTTAACCTGCATCTTGGCTATCAAAATTGGGCAATATTCAACCATGTGGTCCAACTGCCTATAGTATCTGCAATATTGTCTTGCAGGGTTCGTGCAATCCCTTGCAAAGTGGCCTATTTATCCACAGTTATAGCAAATCAGTTTCCCTCTCCCCCTACTCGCGCTTCCACCTCGACCCCCTCCCCTACCCGGAGAACCACCTATGCCTGAGGGGGATCTTGGTGATGAAGGATCTGCCTATATCTTATACAGATTTCCTCGATCTATTATTAGATCGTACATTCGGCAGTTTTGTTTGTCATGGCCTACAGATCTACAGAACCTGCACCAATGTTGCTTTATTTCTGGGACATATGCAGCAAGGCGGGGGCAGTTGTTGGTATTGTGTAGCCCAGAAACAAAATAATCATTGCAACAAAGCACCAAACTAGGTCATGTAGCTTCCCTAGGTCACAACGGACTGGGTCCCCCAGCCTGTATGTAGTCTGCTAGCAGAGGATAGTTATCCTTGGTGTGTCCATTCACCCTACATCGTATGCACCACCTTTCAGGGCTAGCCTCCATTCTTCGCTCCTTTCGTAGATTCTGGATCTCCACATGCATTGCTTCTAGTTGGCCTTGTATCTGATGCACTCCTAATTGGGTATCGTCTTGTGGCGCAGCTTCTAGCTTCATCGCAATTTCCAAGGCCTTTTCCTGCGATTCAATGGCTTGATGTCCCATTAGCATGCGCAGGTGGGGCAGCAGCATAGCAATGAACCACTACGTGTGCTACCTGTTGTCGTACACAAATTATCCTTCTCTAATTACCTTCTTTAATTACCTTCTCTAATTATCCTTCTCTAATTGCTCAGCCTCCCATATGGATTCAGATGGTCCTTGTTTGAAATCCTTCAGACCGTTCACTATCTGCGAGTAGGACTTGGGATTGTTGAATTTTTGTTTCAAAGAATTTTTAATTTCTTCAATGGTTGCATTCGCATGCTGGTTGATGTACCCCATATACCAATCCAAAGCCCTTCCTTCAAAGGCAAGGGATAGCTGCGCCCTTTTCACTGCATCACTAGCTCCATTTTGTGCAATCCATACTGATTTTGCGACGAACCAAAACCGATCCATATCCTCATCTCCTACGCACTTGAAGGTTGGTAGCTTCATGTGCGAAGCCATATTGTCTTTCGGTGGCAGAGGTGGTGAGTTCTTACCCCTATGAGGTTTCGATAGTCGTGTAGATAGAGAGCTATGCGCAGCAAAATTTCTTACTGGACTGTAGACAGATCGATCCCCTTCTTGTTTAGTTCTGTTGTATTTACCACTGCGCGTTGTACCCTCACTTTGATCAGAGCTCATTCACTTTGTATGACTACACCGGATACTCTCTCTCAAAATTCTCCTGGTCCCGACAAGGGAACCATTTGTTGGCTCGAGGGGTCCTGACCCAGGTTCGGAGGTTAAGGTTTGCCAACAAACCCCTATACTACTGGCCCTTTCGACAGTGACCTGCTTGTGCAAGCCAAAGTCTCACCCAAAGTAGTATGGGAGGGTGTTGGAAGCAGGTTTTCACACCATGAGAGAGAGAGCAGGTAAGTCAATCAGGACTAGGTTCCCAGCTTAACGAATTCAGATCTAGTTACAGAATTATATCGCAGAGCTCATATCTACTAACTATCTTCTCATCCACATGCGCAACACTGATCTATCAGTACAACAATTATAATCACAATAATCAACAGATCACAGGAACAAGGATATTCTCGCAACTATAAAACAGATCTAGTCATTGGTTAGTAGTCAGAGTTACCATTAGTCATAGATTAAATCAACACCTTCGCATTAGTAATATCACGAGTAAGATCATAAACGCATAAACAATAGATCACATGAATACTCCATATTATAACAACGAATAGTCAACCATAGATCCAACAGTTTGCATCAACAGTAATACATAAACTCAGATAACACAAAGATACTCTAACCAGATTCGCATATATTAACATCCAAAACGCAAATACAATCCAGCACAGCCTGCGCACACAGCCTGCAGGGTCTGCACACAACAGGACTGAGGATCTCCGCGCACACAACCAGCAGGGTCCACACATAGCAGGACTGAGGATCTCCGCGCACAGAGCCAGCAGGAGTCCTTACCCTATCAACCCAAACAGATCTAGCACTTCACCACTCTCATCAAGCTCTATTCTTTCCTACCTATGACTCAAAAAAGGTTCAGCTACTTATATCGATTTAGCATATGCATCCAATGGTCCACAAACCGTGGTTTGCGGACTCTTGGTCTACCCTTGACCCGTTACAATGCATTAGGGGCTTTGACCCACCACAAAACCCCTGCGTCAAATTAATTAATATCAAAATATACAAAACTTATACAAAATCGCAGCTTTTTAGGGGACCCTGTTCCAACACCCTATCATCAGACAACTCTCATCGAATTTTGTACCTATCCATCAGATTTATGACTCCAGATCATTGGAAAACTCTTGTCTTATTTTGTACTCTTCGATGCCTTATCGTCTGAAAACTCTCGTCAAATTTTGTAAATATCGTCAGATATCCTATGCTCTATTGTTGGACAACCCTAGTGGGATTTTGTAATTATACGTTGGATTTTTGACTCTATCACCGGAAAAAATCTCATCGTATTTTTCACTCTTCGATGCCCTATTGTTGGAAAACACTGTCGATTTTCCCCTTATTCGTGGCATCGCCGACATCGTATCGTCAGAAAACTTTCATCAGATTCTCTCATTATGTGACGAATCTCCGACACGATATCATCGACTATTCGATGTGGCTCCGTCACATTACATCGCAGGCTCTGTCACATTACATCGCATTACATTATAGATATTGACAAAACATCCATCGAAGATTGGGTAATTGATTCATCCCATTTCCGTTGGTTACCCGATAAGGGACATGTGTCGAATATCTGACAGACGTTTTTTATTAGAATGTTTGACTAAGTTTCATCGATGAAACTGGGAAACAAGGTGCATTAGAGTGAGGACACAAGTCTGTCTAATAAATGATGAATGGCCATTGGATTTTAGTACATTATGCATTAGTAGTTGTATTGACTTCTCTTATGTGAGTACACATGTGTGTTGCACTGGTACCAATAACCTAACTCTAGGTTGAGAGGGTTGTGCTTATGAACATCGTTGTGATGTTCATAGGCTTCTCTTAAGTGAGTATACATGTGGGTTGGCTTAGTTCCAACAACCTTACACTAGGCTGAGAGGGATTTCTTTCCTTAGATAAATGTAGGTAATCAAATTTAAAATGTTCTAAAATTCCACAACATTGAATATTTGGGTAGTTGAGTAAATTTACTGGAATTTAAAATCCAACCCTATCACCAAGTTCCAAATAATATCAAAATTTTATTTTCATATTAATTACTAATTATTATGCTTAATAGTTTTTTAACATGTAGTATACTTGTTATATGTTTTGTATTTTTTCATTAATTTTGTTCAAATTTGGTATGAAATTGTAATTTTGAATTGTGTAGTTTACAAAAAAATTCTCACCATAATTTTGAATCATATACACATTTAAAAGCACAATTTAAATAACAAAAAATTCTAAATCCATTTATACATTCAAACACAATTTTTACAAGTGCTACATAGTAGCTAGTCCTGTCGCTTAGTTTAAATATAACTTAATAATAGTGAAAATACCGAATTCAAATTAATGTTAAGGTTTAGAATTCCACCAATTCGAGTTTTACCTATTGGTAAAGTCCTTATCTGTGCAATTAAAGAGCAAGGCCATGATTTCAATGCCTATGCAAACATAGCTTTAAAAAACTATAATATGTTGCATTTACATTTGAACTACATTAGTGGTCTCAATCAAGGTTCTCTCTCCGCGTCAACAATTATATATTTTATTTCTTAAAATTTGAACTACAATATTTAATAAAAAAATATTTTAATATAATTATTAGTTTATAAAAATAAATATATTTTATTTTTAAAATTTGAATTTATATTTGAAAAGAATAATAATAATATTGTTTATTATTTAGTTTATAAAAATGGGTATGTTTTATCTTATTAAAATTTGAATTTAGATTTTATATATATATATATATATATATATATATTTATTTATTTGTATTAAAAAATTCTATTAATTTTTTTAATATAATTATTAATTTATAAAAATAATGATATGATAAGAATGAGTACATTGCATTAATAAATGGTAATGATTGTAAAATCACAATTTACCATGTATTGTATAATAAAATGTTCAAATTCTCAGCCAATAATAATAGAAATAAATATTAATTAAAATATTATAGAAAAAAAAAATTATATAATTAAGCTTTATTAAATCAAAACAAATTTTATAAATTTAATCTCAAAACAATAATTATTAAATCAACAAAAAAAATTACAATCTCTCCATAAATTTTATCATCAAAATTTCAATCACAAATCTAAAATTTAAAACATTTAAACCATATCATTATTCATATTACGAACAAAAAAATGATATATTTAAAATAATTTTAATTTAATTATTTAAAACTAAATACAGTTTTATTTTTATTTATGTTTTTTTCGATTTATTTTCAAAAGACAATAAGATGCATTCTTCTTTCACTTTGTGGATGCGTGAAATTAAAGGCCAATAACGATGCGAAATATTATAGCCGTAGTCTTTCCAGGCAACGTTTTGGCCTAGAATCCTGTAAAGATTTTTAAAAAATTCGGCAAAGATTTTATCAGAATCATGTTTACAGTTGTTAAACTTTAGTATTTTGAGTGCCCTAAGGGTTTTTGGTAGTGCTGAATCCATTTCCACTGTCAAAAATAGATTCCAAACACTCCAACTACCTGATTTCTTGAATTTTAATTGCCCAGATTCTGGCAAAAAAACTGCGTCCAGGCTATTTCGTTGCCTAAATAAAAAACTCCAATATTATAAGGCGGGAAAATGATAGAAAAAATAATTGAGTTGACCAGACACAGAGATGTGGGTGGTGAGAGCGGGCGAGTCACCATCATACCTGCCTGTTAACACTAATGACAATCGGCAATTCCCATGAAATGCGTCCCACGTTTTATTTTCAATGGTGAATGAAAATCGACCCTGCGAAAGTCTCCTGCCATTTGCTCCAGAGTTCACATGATGATAAGTTGATATTCGCAGGTAATAAATAAATATGGTACGTCCTAGGAGCTGTAAAATGTCCCTGGTTTCATTTTCCATACAACGTCGCTATTCATTGTAATGGGTAATCAATAATTACGGCTATATATTATATATTTTTGAATTTGAAATATTAATAAAATGTGAGGTTTTTAAAGATAGTAGGGAAAATTATGTAGATATTTTGGCAACTAGTTTTTGAGATAATTGGGAGCATTTATTGCAAGACTGAAAAAGGCTAAATACAAGAACCACATGGAGAAGCAATATGTCTTATAGGCTATTTTTAGTCTTGTGGACGTGAAAATAATTTCTTTCTTTCTTTCTTTCTATAATAAGTGAAATGGTTATCATTGGGGAAAAAAGTGAAATGGTTATCATGTTGCATTCAAAGAGGGGTTGGTTTCAAGGTCATAACTTTTTACATCTTTTAGTGTTTTTAGAGGCTTAACAATTTTGGTACATCCACAAGTTCTACATTGATATCTACCATAGTCTTAACAAAAAAATCATAAATACCAAACATATTTGTAAAACATTTTTCAAACCTTGCAATTTTCATACTCGAGATGGCCTAGCTTTTGTTGTTATGTCCATTTTTTCTTCTATTGTTGTGTGCACGGTTGCTTCTTTCACATCTTGTTGTATGACCTTTTTCCTTGGGTAGTCTTCATTATGTTCCAGCTCCTCCGGCTTGAGTGCACTCACTTTGTTTGAGGATGCTTCCACTTCATTTAATCTTAGCTTTGGGACTGCCATCTCTACCTCCATAATTGCCATTTCCTTATCCAGTTTTTTTGCAACCACTCACATTTTTTCTCCAATGACTCCATCTTTGCATCCTTTGCCTACTATGTCATTTCACCTCTCTCGTTTGTTAATTCCATCAGCGACATCACCATCTTCATCAGGTTTTCAATGGAAAGGCACAAGCGTTCTTGGTCACGCACAATCAGATGTTCCTCTGTGGATGTCATTTCCATTAGCATGTAACTCAATACTCCCGGCAGTATGTAGAGATAATTCCCTACTAAAACTTGCATTGCACTCATAGTTGAACTTGCTATATAAATAGACAAGATTCGACGCCTGAGTTGATGTCTCCCACAAAAATAATTTATTGCCACAACTTCCCAAATCAAATCATCGTTGAGGAAATATATTCCTACTAAGGGATTCAATTCATAACCTGTTTTGAATTAGGTGTCATTTAAATCATGTAGGATTTAACCTTGTACATAAATTATCTGCAAACGAATTCTTAAAAACATAAAGTAAACAATAGCGAGAGCATAAAACATAAAACAGATATACATAGATATTTTTCCCCTGTATCTCAAATTGGGACTACTAGCTTGATTTTTCATTATATTCCTTTTAGTGTTACAACACATATATATACATGCTGAAGCATTCATAAGCCCCAATTCATTAACCCTTGATTAAAACATAACCGTAGTTCCCTTGACCGGATCTATAAAATACCAGGGGCCGAAAACCATCATGCCCCAAAACCATGTGCAAACCCATGCACAAAACCATAGGCGGGTCCGCCCACTTAAAATAGGGTCCAAACAAAATTTCCCAGGCGTTGCCTCAGACCCCGTGCAGGGGGATACTCACCCCCTGCTAAAACTTGGACAGGAAGGGTTGCCGCACCCCCCCCCGAATGAGACTATTCATGGAAATAATATAACACATACCCAAAAAATCAAATGCGTGAATTCCAAAGGTTCCATTCCAAGCGATTAACGGAGAGTGTAGCCTATTCGCTACCCTTCTCCATGTATGTCCTTTCCCTCACCGTTCGATTTTTGTAGAGAATGCCAACGCTCATTCTATCGCATACCTGACGTGAAATAGTAAATACCAAGACATTTTGTTAAACAAACACTGACCAAAATTCGAATATATGAAGTGTCAAATTCTTTGGGCCCCCTAATCACTTCCTACTGGCTTGTTTGCCATTTGTTATGCTTGGAATGACCATCTTTGGAAACTATAAACCATTTTGGACTCCTCGTGGAAGAGGGGAAAATATGATTGTTGAATAATCTATTTCCCTTATACCTTGATCCATAATTGTTCCCTTATTAGCTAGCTCATTTGGTTTTGAATTCAAATGCATGTATACATGATATAGTTCTATCACTTCAAATTTGTCAACTACAAGGAACTCCTTTGGGGTATTGTGACATTGGCATCTCCCCTTCTGTTTAGCTTGTTGACTTGTTTTATTACGATCAGTGAGTCTCTGAAAATGAACAATATCCTTATAACTTTGATAATTGCTAATTCCAGTCCTCTCCAAAGAGAAAAATATTCAATATGATTGTTTGTTGATCTACTCAATCCCTAGGCGAATTGAATCACTCTTTGATCATTTGGGAAAATACCAACCCCCCTCTCTCCTGCCAACCCCGGATTTCCCTTCAAAGAACAATGTTGAATACTCCTTACTTCATCACCAATTGTGAAAATCCTCAGATTCCAACCTTATGCTAGCTATATTATCTAAGGCATGACGATAAATGAAGCTCATATCATGATTTGGAACTTTATTCACTTCAATCCAGCTCTTTTCCAGAGGAGATAGTTCCTTTATATGTTAGGTTTAAATCCTCATTCTCATTAGTTTTGAATAATAAATTTAATTCTTTGCCTACTGCTCGAGATGGAAGGGGTTTGTCTCTGTTGAAAATTGCTCCAGTGTGGGCTAGCCAAATTTCCCAACATAAGAACTCAGTCAGAGTCACCCAAGCTCTCATGGATAATGAGCAGGGTTTCTGAACCCAAGGGAATTTTTTTTTCCACATTTCAAACATTTTCGATCAACGATCAAGGATGGAGTCCACAAGATAGATTTTTTGAAAAGACATTCACCAAACAAACAAAGAGAATGGGCATAATATGCACCATGACACGTTTTTTATTCTACGTCGCTTTATATTCTCTGTCATTAAATTGTTTTCCATGAATTAGGGTCCAACAAAAGATATTGACTTTTTGAATCGCATCCTTATGCCACACCTTCTTCTATATCTTTGAAGGAGAAATATGCAGGATCCTTCGCATTAACAGGTTATAACCAACTTTGACCAAGTATCTCTATTAAATACCTGGTGTTCACGAGTGAAGTTATTTGGACGATGTATCTATGGGCGTGAATCCTTTCAAGGAATTAATTAATGTTTCCCATTTCGTTTGAAGATGCGTAGTTAGCCTAGGGAAAACCAAACATTTCCTTGCACCATTCTCATCCCACTCAGAAATATCTTAAATTCTGAGTTTTCTTGTTTTGGCCATCCAATTGGCTAATTCTCTGACATCCTCCCTCTTTACCAAAAGTTCAGTTGTGGATATTTTATCTTTCCACAAGTTGGTTCTTTCCTCATTTCCTGTATGCGATCTCAAGTGTTCTAAAACGATTGGAGTTTCCATCTTACATAATTTCCATAACTTTGACCCTTTATAAGTCCAATTAGCATTTTCATCCACGAGAAGCCTACTTTTATGTAAATTTTTCCTCAAAAAATATCGTTTCCACCATTCCTTGGTGTTGGAGAGCAATCTCCAATTTTTTTTGCTCCCAGAGCTAAGCTCTTAAACTATGATCATTAATTTTCAAGCCTCCATATTCGTTGGGGATGTGAACTATATTCCAATTTACCAAATGGAACTTCTTTTCATTGCTTTTACATCCCTACCACAAAATTTTTCTGATCAGACCCCCTATTTGATTTAATACACTTTTAGGAGCGAGGAGGCCATAACATAAATATATCAGTATAGAAGAGAGAATTGATTTGATTATAACTACCTTCCCGAAAGTGTTGTGCTAGTTTCCCCCCACCATCTAATTATTTTTAAAATATTTTGAATAACTTCATCCCAGTCCTCTAAGTTGGAGGCGCTCATTGATATCATAACTCCCAAATATTTGAATGATTTCCAAGTTTTGATCCACATAAAATTCTAAAACTGAGGTTAATCCTCGTAATACTACTTTTGTGCAATTCCAAACGTGCAATTGCATTTTCATTTTATTTACCACTCCCCCTGAGATATTGAGATATATGTCTAGGATGGTCTTGAATCATTTTGTAATTATTTTTTATGCCCCACCCATAAGTATAGTATCATCTGTAAATTGCGAATTACTTACATCTTTTACATTTCAAGTGATGCTTAATCCCATCAATTGTCTATTCACTTTGGGTTTCTCCAAGTTCCAATTGAGACTCTCAACTACTATTAGATACAACAAGTGGGAGAATGGACACCCTTGGTGTAGACCCCTAGTTGATTTGAAGAATAAAGTGGGTCTTCTGTTGACCAGAGGAAAAATCCAAGGGGACCCAACACATGCCTTTATCCAACTAACAAAATTAATTTTAAAACCTATATTTTCTAAAATTAAAAATAGAAAGGAATGTCTTACTCAATCAAAGGTGTTGTCCATATATAGTTTTATAACAAATCTAAGATCCCAATTTTCTTTGCTAGAATGCATAATCTCTTGTACAAGAATAATATTTTCCAAAACATGCCTTTGCTGCATGAATCCACCCTATTTTTCAGAGATAATTATCGAAATTATTTTCTTGAGTATGTCTACCAAAATTTTTGTTAATATTTTATATGTTGTGTTAGATAACGATATGGGCCTCAAGCGTGAAAATTTTACTAGATTTAACTCCTTCATAATTATAGCAAGAAAGGAAGAGTTCATGCCTCCACCTATCTTGTTCTCTTTCCTCATCCAATTTAGCATCCAAAAGAAGTCTATTTAAATCAATTACTAAAAGGCCCAATAGAAACTAATAGGGAATCCATTGGGACTAGGGGCTTTGTTTGGATCCATTGACTAGACAACTTCAATCACCTCAAACACTTTTATCTCCTTAATTAATTGTTGATTTTCAATATCAATTACCACAGGATGAAAACGAGATAAAAACTTTTGGGATTTACCTATGTCAATCTTCTTATCCTCCGATTATAAAGAAAAATAATGGTAGAAATATTCTCCTCTAATGTTAGAAAATTTTGTCAATTTAGATTTGTATTCTAGAGTTATTTCTCTCGTCGTGCTTTTAATTTATCTTTATCTTGTTTTCTTATTGAATAATGTTGTGTTTTGATCTCCCACCTTCAGCCATATGCTCCTCGATTTTAGCCTCCAATATTCCTATTCTTGCCAACTTTATTGATAGATTTGAATGCTTATTTACTTTTCTTTTTCAAGGTTTTATTCCACCATTATATTGCTATCCATCAGCCTTCAATATTGTTCCAACTCTTGTGCCAATTCAACTTTCCTTTTACCTGGTGGAATGAATTCCTCCTTCACCTAGACTCATAGAGCTCATTCGGCTACTCTTAGTTTTGACTCCCATGCAAAGGAAGGAGAAACTTGCACCAAGATCCTCCACGTTTTTTTATTAATTATGAAACCCTTGATGAACCCTTAGCTAAACTGAGAGGGGGGGTGAATCAGTTAAGTACATTCCTGGTCATTAATACTCTTTTCATTCAATTCATTAACTACTTCATTTTATAAGCAACTTAATACATAATGAATCAGCAAACTGAATGTGTGGATAGTAAATAATTAAGTAGAATAATACATCACATCAATACATAATCATCAAGCACATAGACAACAGATATAAGTGGAAACCCATAAGGGATAAAACCACATCTTATTATTGTTGTGATGAAAAGGGAAGCTCCAACTCCCTCTCACCACTGATTTTCTGTAGGCTTCAACCTACAGGAGGCTACTACCTCAAATTTTTGCAAGCCACAAGTTGCAAGGAAGCTCCAACCCCCATATATTTTATATAGGCTACAACCCACAGGAGGCTCCTACCTCAACCAGCTCCAACTGGATATTTATCAAGCTACAACTTGAAAAGGAAGCACCAACTCCCATGTATTTTTTGCAGACTACAACCCACAGGAGGCTCCTACCTCAACTTCTGCAAGCTACAACTTGCAAGGAAGCTCCAACTCCAAAATATTTTTTGCAGGCTACAACCTACAGGAGGCTTCTACCTCACCTAGCTCCACCTGGAAATTTATCAAGCTACAAATTGAAAGGAGACTACAATCCCCTCACTCAACATGAAACTAAAATGCTTATTTACCTAAATATCAGCTCTGTTATACTCCTTCTCCACTGTTTCCTCTTCAACCTTCATATCTACTGTTGGCGAGAGAACAGGTCTCACAGAGAAGACTCGGGTTCAGGCTTAAAAGGGCCAACAAGGGTTTCTGCCATAGTCTAGTTTCAAGCCGACATTTGAACTTTGCTCCGAAGGGCAGAGAGTCTCACCTAAGGCGTTCCGCGACCTTACTATGATAGAGAGTCGATCGGTATCATACCAACAACATCAATACAGTTCAATCAAGCTAAGATAAAAGTATAAACAATCATAATACAATGTCGCATAACAGATACCCCTTGGGAAAGAATTCAGACTTACAGTAAATAAAATTTTAAATGGTGCTTGTAAAATCATTCATTCAAAACTATAACAGTTACTCAGAACAACACTCCTGAATATATTAATCAACGACCATCAGTGGCGAACTATTACAGGGCTTAGCTGTTTGAGCATAAACAGAGCAGAATACAATACGTCCTATTGGACAGAGAGAAAATGCAGAAACACATAGGAATGGAGAACAGTGCAACACAAACAGAGCTCTCCTGCGGCTCCCTGTTGCCTATTCCCGTCTGCGCCAACCCCCCTATCCACTGGTTGGCTGCCTATTTTTTCTTCTGCCAGCATGACTGACAGTTCCTCCTTCCTTCTCGCTCGACTATCTTCTATTTCTTTCAGTTCATCGGGAGTTCACTGCTCGTTTCCTTCTGCACTCCTCCACCATCTATGCTCGCTCCCGTAACAGCTGCAACACCTATCCTGTGCTCCTTCACAACCTTGACACCTTTCTGCCTACCGAGGTTGAATTCCGCCATGTACTCGCCGCAACTCAAAATCTGTTGAATTTCAAAACAAGGGCCCCAACATCTACTTCATATCAGCTCTTGATATGCACATAATCTCTATCATCTCTCTCTTATTCTTCCACAATCCAACCACTGCAACTCTCTTACATTATTCTGCTCTCTTCCATTCTGCAACTTTCTAGCCTTTTTTCTGCACACTGATATTACATCTCTTATACAGATAAATCTTGATTGTTTGCATTCTACATGGAATACGAAGTGAACAGGCCTATCTCTTTGCATTCCACCCATTCGATTCCTTACACTTTAGTTTAGGTTATTACATTAGAAATAATCATTACAACTCTCGTTGGAGTTTTTCCTATGCCTACAGAGACTTGCCTTTGCATCACAAAAATTATAAAATAATCAATGAATTTACATTTACAGTTACAAGAAGTATATTTCACTCAACCCTTTAAGCTCTTCCCTCGTTGTGCATTTGTCCTTTCTGTTGCTGTCACTGTCTTTTTTTTTTGCAGTTATATCATAACAGTTTTCCACAAAAGATTTTTTTTTTCCCGACTCAACCCAGCTGGCACATTTCCAACAGTGCCACCATATGTCCTTTTGCCTGAATCTACCTCTTCTTCTCGTGCACGCAACTTTCATCCTTCACCTTTGTCTTAACACCTGACTCTGCTCGAATTGTTGCTAAGCCCGACTCAGCCCATGGTGTCTATCTCCTTATTACCACGACGTTCAGGTAACTCTTCCCTTTGCTCTGTGTCGGGTTTTATTCTACAAAAGGCCTTCTGCTGGGTTCAACCTTTTCTTCATAAACTGTCGTTACCACATCATCCATTGTTCTGCACGAGTGTCAGGTCTTACCTGAGTCTACTGCTTGCGTTTAACCTTTCCTTTGTTTTATGTTATAATCCTCCTTTTCTCTTCGATGCAATTTAACAAAGGGAAAACCCATACTCCCAGACTTGAAATCCTTTAGGCTTCATCATTGACCTGCATCGCGTTCGCTTCATTAACGCACTTTGCACTTCAATTTTTCTCATGTGTTTCTTGTTATGCATAGCTCTTCCAAACCTCGATGTGATTTCTCAAAGGGAAACCTTATACCTCTGGATTTGAAATCCTTTAGAATTTTTTTTTGAAACTACATCACATCTAGTACTCTTATCGCATTTCGGAGATCTTATGTATTATATGTTATAGACGCCTTTCGTTCTCCCGATGCGATTTATTAAATAAACCTAACCCCGGACCTGAAATATATTACAATTTACCTTTGAAAATGCATCGTGTCCTTGCTCATATCGCATTTCGCATTTTGGCATTTCAATGTGATTCATGAGGGTTATCCCTTCTGAGTTTGCGATGTGCAATATGCGATTGGGTCCCACAGTCAGACTTTAAATCCTTTAGATTTAGCTTTGAAGCTTATCGCATCTAATACTCTTATCGCATTTCGCACTTCGGAATTTTAACATGATTCTTGAGTACTTATCCTCCTGAGCTTGTGATGTGCGATATGCTCCAAACATACTTCAGTCTATATTATGATCTTCATCTGAGATACATATTTGTTGAGGAATATTGTAGATGGAATGTCTTATTCTGAAATACACATCTACAGTACACATTTGTTCAAATATGATGATGCCAATATATCTTTTGCAGCCATGGTTCACCTTTACTGTTAGATTACACAGTGATTTCGTTGTAGATTCAAGGATGTCTTTGCACAAAACTTGGTTCATAGGCCAGTCGCTCATACTTTCTTATAAGGGATTCTCAAATTCACTGTTACATAACTTTTAGGTGTAACACATGCTTAAGAAAGAATAATGGTTAGAGCTTGATATGTCTGATCTCTACGGTATACACTTATGCCAAAAGTGTCTATGCATCCAAAGCCATGAGATAATATGATACCCATTGATAATCCATGTTGTAATTCACTTCGACTTGCACAGACATCCATAGTTATGATACCCTTCATACTCTCAGTTATTTTCATTGAGCTCTCCACTGTTCTCAACAACAATCAACAATCTATAGAATCTGATTCTGGCATCATTAACATTTTGTACTGGTGGAGATGCGGGATCAATCAATTGTTTTATCACAATGCGTTTTAGGAAAAACTTTTCAATTTATTTAATCAGAGTCTCAAAGACATATTGTTCATAGTTTTATCATTCATTTATCTCCTTACCTCAAAAACAAAAACATGGCCAACTTCAACGCAAGCTCAACACATTAGTAATTCTTGCTCCAATACCAACATTTCTCCAACAATAATTCTTGGGTGCTTCCTAAAGCAGCTCCTCTTTGAGTTCAATATAAGCATCCTTCATTCAGTTCTTTTGTTATTAAATGAATATACACAACAAATTGATGCTATCACAACTCATGAGAATGTTGGAAGGCATGTCACCATAGAATGTTCTGTTCTTTTGTCCCTTCCTGCTTGATGATAGTGATATGTGCTAGACTTCTGATGAAGATGTAATCACTACAAGTCAAGATCCCTTGATGCTGATGTGAACAATGAGTTACATTCATATCCAAAACTACGTGATTCTTCAACGCTCAACATAACACATCAACAGACATAATATAATGATGCTTTGAAATTTTACTAACCTTTCCATGCTTTGATGATGCAACACGACATTCTCCAGCATTTGCAACTAGAAGATACTTTGCACTAATCAGACAACCAGAACTTAATCCACACATATTATAATGCTGATAACGTTGGGACTACTTCCTTGATGGATTTATGCCATATGATTGTTGGACTGCATTAATCATTGTTAAATGACTAAGACGATACACATACATTATCAATCCAGGGACGTCTATTATTTCAATGATAGTCACACTGTCTGTGCCGATACATAAAACTAGAAGCAAAACCAAATAAAGGGATGTAGAAATTTTATAACCCAACCCCGGTTTTTAGTTTCTCCTTATTTCTCCCATAAATTTAAATGCCCATTCCCATAGCCATACATTCAACAAGCTGGAAAAATAAATATTTTATGAAAACACTAATTTTGGAAATTTCACAATGCTGAAATGCAGAAATAAAAACTCAGAAAATAAATCAGCCACACACAGAAATTTTGACACACTGATTTTTGGTCAATGTGACCTTGGAAAAAAACCCTAAAACTCTCAGGGAAAACCAGTTCAAAAGTTTCTTCTTATTTCTGGAAAATGCTTTTACAAAGAAGTGAAATGTACAGGAAAAATTCTAGCGAACAAAGTATAGACTTATCTTGTTTTTCGTGCTTGCCTCTACCTTGGAAAACGTGTCAAAACAACAAAAACTCAAAACATAAATTTATTACAGCAAATGATAGTCTTGGAAATCATACCCAATCCTTAGCTGTATGGCCATACAGACTATACAGACTGTATGGAAAAAATATAGCAAGCTGCCTCCACGAAATTCGTGCTAGCTACCTCGAAAACTGTGCCCAACCACCTTGGAATATGTGCCTTTAGCTGTTGTACCTTTGCCTCGATTTTTGTAATGTCCCTCTCCTCGAAAAATGTGCCTCAAGCTGCTGTACAGACTGCTTCCTCGAAATCTGTGATGTTGTACGACCTTGCTGCCTTGAAATTCGTACAGCCTGTTGCTGCCTCGAAAAGCATGCAGCCCCTTGCTGTTGTACGGACTGCTGAATTTGCCTCTCCTTTACCTTCTCAAGCTCAAACCAGAAAAATGTCTCCAGCTTTCTTCCTCCTCCTCTCTCAATCTGCTCATGAAAGAATGAATGACCTTTTCCCTCCTTTTCCTCCTTTAACCTAACCCAAAGTGACTTTTTGGGGAATCCCTAAATCCAATGGCTGAGATAGCTTTAGATCTAGGGCTGAGATTAAATGCTCATTTAAATCTCACTTTCTATTTTTTAATTCACCCCACTTTAATAAAGACCCACTTAGTCATTTATTTCCAAAGTCACTTTTCCTTTCTAATTTTACGTTGACTTTATTAAAGTCACTTTAAAATTAGACTTTAGTAACTTTATCACTTAAAGTCACTTTTAAATTAGATTTGACTTTATAACTTTATAAAGTCACTTTAGGAGAAAAATTGAATTCTTTTGGACACTTTTCCCTAGGCCAAATATCAAAGCCTTAGGGAACCATCTGTCCTCTGGTAACCAAATTTCAACACTCCCTCTTACCGAGGAAGGTGTTCCTCACCACACCCATCTTGTCTCTGAAGTAGACATGCTTGCCCGTGGTAAGGCTTTGTAAGAATATCTGCAACCTGTTCATCAGTGGGAATATACTCAAGCTTCACAACTCCCTTCTGAACATAGTCTCTGATGAAGTGATATTTGATGCTGATATGCTTTGACCTGTCATGAAATAATGGATTCTCCGTGAGTTTAATGAAACTCTGATTATCACAGTAAATCACTGATGGTCTCAACGGCTGACCAAAGAAGCCAAACAACATCTTGCAATTCCAGATGGCCTCACAACTAGCTAGACTGGATGCCATGTACTCTTCTTCCGTTGAACTCAATGCTACTGATTGCTGCTTCCGGATGAACCACGACACCACTGCAGAACCCAACCCAAAACAACACCCTGAAGTGCTCTTCCTATCATAAGCACAACCTGCCCAATCAGAATCAGTGTAACTTGAAAATCTCACTCCATCCCCCTGCCTATAATCCAGACCATAATCCACTGTCCCCTGCAAGTACCGCAAAATGTGTTTTGCAGCAACCCAATGCACCCTCCTGGGCTCACACATAAATTGAATCATCGTGTTGACTACAAAACATATATCTGCTCTGGTGTTGACCAAATACATCAAGGAACCAATCAGTTATCTAAACAAAGGTGGATCCACCAACTCGGAATCTGAAGCATGAAGCTTCTTCCAGTTGGTGATCATCGGTGTCGACATGGGTCTACAATCATCCTTGTGGAATATGCCAAGGATGTCCAAAATATACTTCCCCTGCCCCAAGAAGAAATGCCCCTCCTCCTGCCACACCTCCAAACACAAAAATTAATGTATTAAGCCAATGTCCTTCATCTCAAACTCCGATGAAAGATCTCTCTTGCAATGCTCTATGAGTCTCTCTGCACCCGTAATGACCAAGTCATCCACATACAACACCAAAATGAGAGGCTCCTCACCTATCACAATAAAGTAAAGGTTCGGATCTGCCTCACTCTTTTTGAAACCCATCTCCTGTAAGTATGTATCTAACTTGGAATACCAAGCTCTAAAAGCTTGCTTCAGGCCATAAAGGGCCTTCTTCGGTCTACACACATGGGACTCCTTCCCATACACCTCAAATCCCTGTGGCTGCTCAGTGTACACCTCCTCCTATATGAAGCCATTGAGAAATGCGGTCTTCACATCCATCTAGTGGATCTTCCAACCCATCTCTGTTGCTATTGATATGATGGAGCGAATCAAAGTATATTAAGCCACAGGAGTGAACGTCTCCTCATAATCAACTCCCTCTATCTGGGAGAACCCTCTAGCCACAAACCTTGCTTTGAATTTCTCAATGCTGCCATCTGCAGCATGCTATACCTTGTAAAGCCATCTAGAAGTAACCACAGATTTTCCCTCAGGCCTCGGAACCACCTCCCAAACATCATTCTTTATGATAGAAGAATAATCCTCCTGCATGGCCTCTCTCTAGAATTGTTGGCTAGCTGCCTCTTCATAGCTAGAAGGCTCAGAGTCTAAGATGTTGGCAACCATTGCCATATAGCTAAAAAACCTCTCAGGTGGTCTACTCTCTCTGATCGGCCTCTCAGGCCCAGCAACAGATGTAGCCTCTCTCAAGGTATCCTGAAGCCACTTGGGTTTCCTCTTCCCTAAGCACACTTCTCCCACTAGAGAATGAAACTTCTCCTCCTCATCATCAGGAGCCTGAACTCCTGACTGTCTGTTTGTTGTCCTCCTGCCTGAACCTGAACCTGTAGACGTTGAAGTACCGTGTGAACTGTCCATCAGTGGACTCCCTAGTGAACTACTTTGCAAACTACTCTGCATGCTTCCCGAAGCACCACCCCTCTGACTCTGCAAGCCACTACTCACTGATGGACGTGACACCGTAATATATGTACCTCTGAATCCTCTTGATCCCTACCCACTGGATCCCTGTGCCTGACTCAGCTGCTCCCGAGGGTCTGGCTGATCCAGATACTCTAACTCTCATGACCTCTTGAAAGCCCTATCCACCTCGAACTTCACATCCCACCTGAAAACAACTCTCCTTTGTGCGAGAATATAAATCTGAAAGGCTTTTGAGGTCTCACTGTAGCCCACAAAGATACCCTTCTCTGCAGTGGGCTCTAGTTTGGTCCTCTTCTCCTTGGGTACATAGGAGTATGTAATACACCCAAAGATACGAAGATGACCAACATCAGGCTTCTTGCTAGAAAAAGCCTCCTCTAGAGTCACATGCCCCAAGGCACGATGTAGACTCCTGTTCTAAAAATATACAGCAGTGTTGCAGGCCTCTGCCCACAAAAATAATTGTAACCCCTGATCATGTAGCATGGATTTTGCAGCCCCTCTGATGGATATGTTCTTCCTCTCCGCAACCCCGTTCTGCTGAGGGTTTTAAGGAACTGCGAACTCCCTCCTAATGCCTGCTTTCGCACAATAGTCAAAAAAATCTCCAAGGGTGTACTCTCCTCCATTGTCCGACCTCAGGGACTTGATCTTTCAACCTATCTGAGTCTCTACAAGAGCTCTGAACTCCTGAAACCACTTGAAGACCTCACTCTTGGTCTTCAAGAAATAAATCTAGGTCCTCCTAGAGTGATCATCAATGAATAATACATAATACTCATATCCAATCAAGGAAACATGAGACATCTGACCGCTCACATCGGAATGAATCAAATCAAGTATCCCAATCGATCTATTATCATTGCTTGGAAAAGGGGATTTGGCAAACTTTCTCATAGCACATCCTCTACATGTATCAAAGTGATCAGTACTAAAATCTGGCACACCTGTAGTGATCTCCCGTAATATCCTCAAGGCTCCATGATACATGTGCCCCATCTTGTGATTCCAAATCTCACACAGCTCTGAACTGCTAGCTCTGTTGTCGGTACTACTGCTCAGTGCCAAAAGGAGCTAAAATGCAAACATGTACACCTTTGCATGGTGTACACCAAGCATTCTAGCTGAATCAACTGGAGCACCCCTGGGATATATCAGCACCTGTCCTCTCCTGAACAATATCTTATACCATATATCCTCCACTGCTGAGATGGATATGAGGTTATTACTCATCCTTGGCACATGTTGAACATGTGACACCTTCAAGGGAGGTTTGGGTTCCTATCAAATGTCAATGTCCCCACACCGACTGCTCTAACAACGCTGTCATCTCCAAGTACTATCTCTATATCAGTGCCACTCTTTGAAAGTTATAAGAAGTACTCACAGACTCTTGTCATATGACGTGAAGCCCCACTGTCAACATATTGTTAGGTAAACTTGACTCGGGATAGAGTCAATGTTGACTAGGGTAAACAGTAGTGGTTTTTGGGGTACATGGTATTGTGCACCCATGGTTTTAGCCCATGGTATTGCATGTAATAGAGCCTATAAAAGGCTAGGAAGACTTCATTGTAATGTAGGCCTGGAGGTGAGCGGTGAAGGCTCACTTGGCCGGATTGGCCAGGGTTGTGGCCAATGGTTAATGAAATTTATTTGGTTGGGTTTTTCCCTGGAGTTTGGGGTTTTCCCGAATAAACATATGTGTTTATGTTTATGTGCTTTGCTGCTGGTTCTTTTTCATGATTATTATTCCTCTTGGTAAATGTTTTATTTCTGTGGTAAATTCTAACACATACCAGATACCTGAAGATGCTCCACTAGTGGAGTGAAATGCACACTCCCTCTCAACCTACGTGGCAGGTGATCATGCACTAGTGGGCTCACAAGAAATGAACCCAAACTCCAGGTCAAAGCTATCCATAAAGTCCTCTATCTTTGCTGATGCTGCCGTGCTCTGGTTCTTCCCATTATTCTTCTTCTTTGGACACACAACTGCATAGTGTCCCACCTTTTGACAATTCCAACACTTCACCTTGGAATAGTCCTTCTGTGTGTTCCCATGTTTACCTTTACCTTTGCCACCGCCACTGCTTGTGGAAGCTTGCTTATTTCCCTTGCCTTTCTTGCCTCCTGCCAACAGTGCTACATCTGCATCCTGCTCAACTGGTTTGGCTGCCCCAAGCTGGTTCTTTCTTATTTCTGTCTGTATGCAATCATCCCAGAACCTCTCCCAAGAGGGAATGGTCTCACATGCACAAACCCCATCAGTAAAGTTCAACCATGAACTGGAAAGGCCATTCCCTGCAATCCGCACCAACTCAATGGGTGGAATAACCTCTCCAATTGCTGCCAACTCATCTCTCACATTAGTAATCTTTGTGAGGTATCCAGCTGCCTTATCAGTCTTACCCATCTTAATGGTCTTCAGATTCTCCCGTAGGACCATTTTCCTGTTCTCATTGGTACTCTGGTATATATTGGTAAATGTTGTCCACATCTCATGAGCATTTATCTTTCCTCTCACATGAGGAATGCAATGGTATTTGATTCCATCTAGAATCAGTCTTTTACCCTTTTATTATTTTTTAAAAAAGTTTCCAACTGAACAACATCAGTAGGCACATTAACAGGGTGTTGTGCAGTATGCACCATGATATCCCAGACTTCTGCCTCCTCAAAGATGCTCTGCATTCTCTCCTTCCATACACTGTAGTTACTATGCCCATCCAACCTATCATCCACCCTCAAGCCCAAAGACATGCTTGCTGTCCTAAATAAACTGAAAATAACACTGTTGTAGTAAAGGTAATGATTTCTGTGTGAAAAAATCAGCTTGCTATAATTTCTGTGTGAAAAATCAGCTTGCTGTGATTTTTCTTCTTGCTGTCCCAAACTGCCTTTTTCAGCCAAATAGCTTTGATACCATGTAGAAATTTTATAACCTAACCCTGGTTTTCAGTTTCTCCTTATTTCTCCCATAAATTTAAATGCCCATTCCCATAGCCATACATTCAACAAGCTGGAAAAATAAATATTTTCTGAAAACACCAATTCTAGAAATTTCACAATGCTGAAATGCAGAAATAAAAAATCAGAAAATAAATCAGCCACACACAGAAATTTTGACACGCTGATTTTTGGTCAATGTGACCCTAGAAAAACCCCCTACAACTCTTGTGGAAAACCAGTTTGAAAGCTTCTTCTTATTTCTGGAAAATGCTTTTACAGAGAAGTGAAATGTACAGGAAAAATTCCAGCGAACAAAGTAAAGATTTATCTTATTTTCTATGCTTGCCTCTGCCTTGGAAAATGCGCCAAAAAGGAAAAAAATCAAAACATAAATTTATTACAGCAAATGAGAGTATTGGAAATCGTGCCCAATACTTAGTTGTACGACTGTACAGACTGTACGACCTGTACATAAAAAATACAACAAGCTACCTCCTTGAAATCTGTGCTAGCTGCCTCAAAAACTGTGCCCAACCACCTTGGAATCTGTGCCTTTAGTTGTTGTACCTTTGCCTCGATTTCTATGTTGTCCCTCTCCTCGAAAAATGTGCCTCAAGTTGTTGTACGGATTGCTGCCTTGAAATCTGTGCTATTGTACGGCCTTGCTGCCTTGAAATTTTTGCGGCCTCTTGTTTCCTCAAAAAGCATGCAGACTCTTGATGTTGTACGGACTGCTGAATCTGCCTCTCCTTCACCTTCTCAAGCTCAAACCAGAAAAATGTCTCTAGCTCTCTTCCTCCTCCTCTCTCAATCTGCTCATGAAAGAATGAATGACCTTTTCCCTCATTTTCCTCCTTTAACCTAACCCTAAGTGACTTTTGGGGAATCCATAAATCTAATGGTTGAGATAGCTTTAGATCTAGGGCTGAGATTAAATGCTCATTTAAATCTCACTTTCTATTTTTAATTCACCCCACTTTAATAAAGACCCACTTAGTCATTTATTTCCAAAGTCACTTTTCAATTTCTAATTTCACATTGACTTTATTAAAGTCACTATAAAATTAGAATTTAGTAACTTTATCACTTAAAGTCACTTTTAAATTATATTTGACTTTATAACTTTATAAAGTCACTTTAGTAGAAAAATTAAATTCTTTTTGACACTTTTCCTTAGGCCAAATATCAAAGCCTTAGGGAACCACCTGTACTCCGGTAACCAAATTTCAACAAGGAAATCGTTGCTGAATTAAATTCTAGAAGGAATCACTCATGCATAAATAAAATTATCTACAGGACTGTGATCATACCTCAATTAATATATACCTAACGTGCCACACAAAAATTACTCAACTGGTATCTCTAATCCCACATGTGTAACAACATATATAATATTAGAATTGAAGCAAATCTATTCAAGCTAAAACAACAACAACAACACTTCCACTGATATATAAAGAAATTAAGAAATATATATATATATATATATATATATATATATACCTTAACTACTGCAATCCCTACTAAAGAGGAGGGCCCTTCCTCCTTAGTAGGGCGCAGGAAGAGAAAGAACTTAAATGGAAACTAAACCAAATAATGCATGTAACATCAACAATAGGATAACTTGTATTAATGTGAAAAAAATTGCAAATCCAAAGTAATAATGTTCTCCGCTAACCTTTCGACCTCAAGGGTCAAGAATGATATAGTGGTTACATCTTTAGAAAAATGAGGGATGGATCAGTCATGAGAATCTTATGATTCTCATGTTGATCAAAATAAAATATATATAGTTACAACCACTTCTTAATAAAAAGTCTAGCTGGAAGAATATAGATTACAATCAAAACCGCCTAAAGGATGTTATCCTAAAATACAATACGTAATGACTTCTACATCTATTGTGGAAAATCACACCTATAGCATAACAACGATAGAGGACGAGTCTACATCAGAAGTTGATGATATCCAGTCAACATAACAACTATAACAACAGTTCATCTAGAGGGTCTGTAACAACATCATGATGTAACAACGTCGTGGTGTAACAGCTCACTGTAACAACACACCTTTAACTACTCCTATACGCCTCATGCTCTAGATATTTTGTGCTAAAAATAACATCTGGAAGGACAACAAAAGACCAGAGAACTTTTCCAAACATTCATCCTCTGTTGGTCATAAAAAAGACACGATACATCATAATAATCGATGAAATGGAAGGATAATGAAAATAAGGTGAAACAACATTGTTTAAGATAGAAAGGTAGGAAAAAGAGGAAAATATAGTCCCAATCGTTGTAATCACAAGGTAAAATGGGGGAAACAGATGTAGGAAATAAGTAAAAAACAGGCACCCAACATCTCCCCCCAGCTGAAGCACTTGCATGTCCTCGTGAAAAATCTCATCTCCCATGAGAATATCTCCGGTGCAGGTCAGTAAGGTCATAAGCGTCAGCTGTATCTTCATCTGTAAACATGTACCCTTGGGTAGACATTAGTTGTCGTACCTAAGATTCTGATTCATACTTGCTCAATTCATCAGTAATATAGTAATCCTCTATTGGCATCCAGATCAAAGGGAACTTGAACCTTAACCCAAGCTAGGAAATGCCAAGGGTTTGTATCATCTGTGCATATGCTAGTACATGTGTAACAGCTACCACAAAGTTCTGAAATGCAAATGGGTTCCCCTTCAGCAGTTCAACACTACTAGCTTGTGTGTGTTTCAAGCACCCAGTCAGGGCTTGACTCTTCATTACTGAGAACTTATTAAGACATAAGTTCACAATCATTCTTCTGTAAGTGGAAGCAGGTTCCCTTATCCCAAGAGTGCTAAAAATTATCCTAAATTCCCATCTAAACTCGGTGGCCTGTCCTGGTTCTGCCTAGATCCATAATGTTGTCTTTTCTTCATTGGTATACATATATTTGGTGGAGAAATTCCACTCAATTTAATTCTTCATGAATGACACAAAGGCGCACAACTGCAAATCCCCCATGTAGGAGAATATAGTCACTACCATTTGCATACTTACATGCTCGCAAATGATGTTTTGAAAGAATAACTAACACAACAGGCTTTGTTCGTCGAAATCAAAAGCACGAAAGACATCTAAGAATGTGCGAGTGGAAGAACACAAAGGCCTTTTCTCCATGACGACTTTTAACTGAAACAAGAAATGGCGTTCCCATAGAAAAATGGGGTAGGATGGGGAAGGTCACTTGCACCCCAACAGATTGAGGGGAAGGTCATGGAGTTTTTGCTTATCCATAGTTAGATCCTGAACCTGTTACTGTAACAGCAGCAGTCATTTCTCCTGCTTCTTTACTGCTTCATTCCTCTTATAGTCTTCCCATCCTTTCTTCAACTCTTCTTTCATCCATTTTTCTTGTAAAGCGCTTATCTCCTTTTGATGTTCTTTCAATGAAATCACCCCCTCCCAAAGGGAGATTCCTTCCTATTTCCACTTCTGAAATTCAGAAATTAATAATATTTTCTTAGAACTCCATCCCGTGACGGGACCCGATGTTCCTTTGCATTCAATATCAACATCAATAATGGGTGTAATAGCCTCTATTGAATGGGTCTGCTCCACCTCTGCTGATGGTTATTTTGTAACAGCAGCTTCATCAGTGGGTTCTTGTGTATCAGCCCCTTCATTTTCGCCTTGAGTAGCCTTTGTGTCCATTGATGTTTCTTCTGTAATAGTAGTGGTCTCCACAGGTTCTTCTGTATCGACCTCTAGGTAAATTACTACAGGAGGCTCTACTTTAACTGTTGGTTCTTGTGTAATAGCATTATCCTTAGTAGGTTCTTGTGTAACAACAGCCTAAAGTTCTGTTTCCATTGGGTTGGTGTTATCCCCACAGAACTTATACCCTGCTGCTGTTAGTCTTTGAGAACATGTCGTGCATACAGGTACCAAGATTTCCTTCCCCACAGATAATCTTTCTTTCAACTGTTCATTTCCTTTTTTTAGATTTAAAGTTCTAAAAGAAGGACATGAGTTTCGTCCTTACCTGATGAGGAGGGTTCTCCTTCTTCTTCGCAAAGGTTCTGTGGGCAAGTTAAATTTCACCCTCTATTTTGGTCTTCTATTCCCAATTGGTTCGTTAGTGGGTTCTTTTCCATTTTTTACCCCCACAGGCCGAGACTAGGTCTCAGCTTCTGCTTAACTTTTTTCCGAAGTCACAGCCTATTTTCTACAGCTTTTCCTAGGCCTTTTTCTCTTGAATTCTGCCCAGATCCTTCCCTGCTGGCTTAGGGCATCCAACATGATCAATTTGATATGTCCATGATTGGTCACACACGCTTCCAAATGTGATGTTGTCTTCACCGTTGCTGCCATATGCTTAATGTTTCCCAATAAGTAGAATGGAAGGTTAATATTTTGTTGGTGCCGAAGATGATTGAGTAGATGGAAGTGATAATTAAAAATGATTGTGGATCTTCCCTTGAAAGTAATGTATTTTATTAAACCCAAGGCGACATCTACCCATGGCTGAGGGAGTGATAACCTGTCAATTCCTCTTCCTTTATTTTCCAACTTTTCTTCTCCTTCTAAGAAGTCTTCCTTCAAAGAGGGGTATTTGATTTTCCTATTGAACCATATTCGTCCCTCTAATGGAAATGTGGTTACTCAGGCGATCACTTCTTCTGTCACCTGAATTTGCAGGCTCTTGTCTCAGGTTTGGTGGTTATTCAAATTCTGAGCGAATTCGATTGCAATAGCCTCATCCAAGCCTTCCAATTTCTTAAATTATTCAATCCACCTGGCGTCTCTAAATACTTGGTAGGCTTCTAGACAGTTCTGCAAGGCATCCATGGAATATGGCTCGTGTCTTTCTACTGCTCCACCCATCTTGTCGTTATTTTTAAGTCAATAATTATTTCTCAACCCCACTGTAATGTCATTGCACTGCTTATTTACTCTCAACACCTTACTCTGCTTATCCCATATGAAGTGTTTTGGATGAGGATACAAGGCTTCAATTGAGGAGGGTGATGGGAGGTGACAGGATTTACGGATTACCAAATCATACTTCACACATTTCTTCATAAATGTCCCGTTATGGAAAATAATGGGTTCTAAGTACACATGCCTTTTCCGGCCGGATTTAGTCATCATTAGCTATTGTGCTATTAATTAGATGCATGCAGGGTTAATAATGGTTCATAACTATGATTTATTTCAATTATTAGAAGATATATCCCCCCTTGCTTTAATTGTGACGGCCGCCCACGGCCGTCACGGGAATATCATCACTTTCCATTAATCACCAAACGATTAAATGATGACGTTACCTTTTGAATGACGTACCTGAAGTGACGTGGAGGAGAAATTTGAATTGGCAGTGTACTACTCGTATTGATCGTGGCGGTAATGCTTGGCTGGAACAATTATTGCTGCATGTAACGAAATAAGAAATAATGTTCGTGGTTGTCGGTTGTTACATGTGTAACAACCAAGACAACCTTCGTATTATTCTTCATAAAACATTGATGATTAGGAGAGATAGATGCAGAAATAAAAACAAATGAATAACATCATCTTGTAAAATGTATGAGGAAGGAAGGATGATGTTTGAGGAAATTTGAAAAAATGGGTGTAACAACCACCACAGGAGTGGTTTTCAACTGTTACAAATTGTCTAACTACACCCCGGAAATAGGTTTTCAAAATCATTTTTTTATTATCATTTTTTTTAACAGGGGTAACAGCTGCCACAAAGGTGGCTTTTAGCTGATGCACTTATTGGAATTTCAAATTTCAGGCTACACAGGGGAACGTTCCCCTGCTGTTGTAACATGAAGATCGGAGTCTGCAACAATGTTAATAAATGATTCCTTCGAAGTGGGTTGATGATATAACCTCAAATAGTGCCCATTAACAGTAATGGTGTCTTAGCACTGTCGACGGTGACCAATTATACAGTCCCATTTTCAAATACTGTAGCTACTTCGTAAGGACCTAGCCATCTGGTGCAGAGCTTTCCTTTGAAATCCTTGAACCTTGAATCATACAAGAGAACCCAATCCCCTTTATGGAACTTCTTCTTCTTAATAAACCCGTCATGCCCTCTAGATCTCTGTTGTTGAATGATCTTTGTCTATTGAATGGAAGCTAGCCGTTTCTCTTCCAAATTATTGAGCTGGTCTAATCTTTGTTTTTGTGTTGTGCTTAAGTCCATATTGACCTGCAATTTTGTTCTTAATGTATTTATTACAAACTCTATGGGGAATAAATGATTCTTACCATACACCAATTCATATGGTGAGAAGCCTGTAGTATTCCTCCATGTTGTTCTGTAAGCCCACAACACCTCTGGAAGTTTCTCGGCCCAATTTCTTTGGTGGCTGGGTACTATCTTTGTTAATATTCCCTCAATTAATTTTTTGGTGCTTTCTACTTGACCATTTTCTTGTGGGTGATAAGTTGAAGTGATCCTATGATGAATTCCATACTTATCAACCAACTTCTTGATCAAATGAGATGTGAATTGAGTCCCTCCATCCGTCACTATCTCCCTGAGTATCCCAAAGCAAACAAAGATATCTTCGAACAAGAAGTCTGAAACAACTTGCTTTGTAGCTCTAATTAGTGCCTTTGCTTCGACCCACTTTGTGACATAGTTGGTGCACACCAATATGTATCATTTTTTCTGTGATTAAGGATTAATTGGCCCTACAAAGTCCAGGGCCCATTTCTCAAATGGTTCTATCACTATCTGAGGCTGTAACGACATCTTATTTGATTTCAGAGGCTGGCCCATCCTTTGGCAGCTATCACATCCCTTCAAAAACTTCCTGGCATCCTGGAATATAGTTGGCTAGTAGTACCCTATTGAGAGTACTTTATATCTCATCCTTTTGTCAGTGAAGTGCCCTCCACAGGGTTCCTCATGATAAGCTTTCAAGATCTCAAGGACCTCATCTTCTCTAACACATCACCTAATCTGAAAGTAATGGCTGAAGTGTCCTCAGACACGTAATTTTATTAATCAGAAAAAAACAATTACATTGAAATTATACAAGAGTTTACACCCGAACAACAAGAACACTCTTGCAATGAGCTATTTATAAGCTCAATGTCCTAGCTTCCACTAATTATGGATCACTTATTAAATAACAAGTGTCCACTTACATTAAATGGCCTCCTATCTATTCTACTAACTTTATTCCTAACTTAGAGCCTAGGAAACGACTCTTTTCTAGAGTCCTACTTTTAATAACAAATTTCTATTTCTAAGTATCTCAAAAATTTATTAAATATTCTAGAATAATTATTATTAATTTAATATCTTAAATTAATAATTATTTTATTCAAAATTTATATCCTATGATAATATTTATTTTTGTATCATCTAACATTCCCCCCTATGATCCAAAGATACATTACAACAGATACCAAGTTCATCTCTGAACTTAGTAAATTTTATTTTTCCAAGAGGTTTCGTGAAAATGTCGGAGGTCTGATCTTCTGAAGGGCAATACACTGGCTTGATGACGTCCTTTGCAATGAGAAATCTGATATGATGATACTTGGTGTCCACATCCTTTGTCTTTGAATGAAAAACTGGATTCTTAGCAAGATTTATTGCTGACTGATTGTCGATGAATAACGAAGTAGCTTCTGTTGGAGGAATTCCCAAGTCCTGTAAAACTCGACATAACCAAACAATCTCACATGCTGCTTCCCATGCTGAAATGTACTCTACTTTTGCTGAAGAAGTGGCCACTGTATTTTGCTTCTTGCAACTCCAGGAAACTGCAACTGACCCCATGTTCATTAAGTAACCTGAGGTTGATGCCCTGTCATCAATACTGCCAGCAAAGTCGGCATCTGAAAATCCACCAAGTACAAAATTTTTAGTCTTTTTGTAAAGAAGACCAAAATATTTTGTTCCTTGGATATATCGAAGAAATCTTTTGGCTGCATTCCAGTGGTTGTCTAGTGGTTCCTGCATAAAACGTGAAATAATATTGACTACATAAGATAGATCAGGACGAGCAGTTGTCAAATAAATCAAGATGCCAATCAACTGTCTGTAAGTAGTGCTATCCACCTTTTCCCCCCCTTAAAATTTTGAAAGTTTCAAGTTTTTCTCCATAGGGGTAAGAACATTCTTACAATCCTGCATTCCAAAGCATCTCTGTGGCATACTTACGCTGAGAAATGAACGTATGATGTGGACGCTGGAAAACTTCAACTCCAAGATAGTAGTGAAGTAATCCCAAATCTATCATTTTGAAACTTGCTTGTAACTCCTTTTTGACTTGTGCAATATGATCATCATGGTTTCTAGTAATGATCAAATCATCGACATAAATGATGAGAATGACCAGATGTTTTCCCTGTTGGCGCATATACAAAGTATCATCAGATTCACTTCTTTGAAAACAAACTTTTTGAAGGTATTCATCCATCTTTGCATACCAAGCTCGGGGAGCTTGTTTTAATCCATATAAAGCCTTGATTAATTTGCAGACTTTATGTTCTTGCCCTTCAACTTCAAACCCTAGTGGTTGTGTCATATATACATCTTCCTGTAAGTCCCCGTTGAGAAAAGCGCTTTTGACATCCATTTGATTAACTTTCCACCCTTTTTAAGCAGCCAATGCAAGTGTTAATCTGATGGTGTTCCATTTAGCTGTAGGTGCAAAAGTTTCTTCATAATCAATGCCTTCCTATTGTGCAAAACCTTTAGTGACAAGTGTTAGACTCCTATACCAATAGGTGTCATTTTTCATGATTGAATTACTAAACTATGCAATATGTTCAAACCTTTTTCTTGTGCAAAGGTGTTCCATATTCTTAAAAAATCAAAAAAATGAAAGAAATGAACCCCAAACAAAAAAATAGACCAGGAAAGTGTGCAAGTCTAAATGCCACTACTATTTCATTTTTTGTAATAAACAAAATTGTGTGCAGCTTGTCAAAATTTTGCCACAATTTATGAAGAGTCAAACTCTTTAAACTTGACTCATTCATTTTTCAATTTCATGTTGTAGAATAGAGAATAAATATCTGACCAAACAGTTTAATCTTGGTAGATAAGTAGATAAGTAGATAGGTAGAGTTAATAAAAGGTGCTCAACAGTTTAATCTGAGCCCTTGGATGTAATAAGTGTAGAAATAGATAGATTTTCCATGTAAAAGAAAAAGAAGATTGAAAAGGGTTTGCCAGTCTAAGTGCACCCTAATAAAGAAGAGAAAATGGTAGGGTAAGTAAGTAGGGTAGGTAGATGTTGTTGCAGAATTACATGTGATGAATGATGGTTCTAAATGTTTTCAATTTTTACTTTCATCACAAAGTACAAAGGCAGATACTACATTGGAAAAAGTTCACAGCAGAGCAAAGTCAAGATTATTATCTTCTCCTTCATTTTTCCTTAAAGATTTTACTAATTTCCCCTAAGTGCTAAAGAATTTGAAGATTAGAGGGGCTTAAGGCATTTCCTTGACTTTTGGAGGGACCGGACCCTCGGCCCAATAATTGAAAAAGACCTAAGTACTTGAAGTTATCCATTATCACATTCATTCACCTCACAAAATCTTTTCCTAAGTAAAATCCCATTTTACTTAGGAAAATCCTTCAATTTTTCATAAAAAACCCTCAAAATCACTTTTTATTCTAAGTCTAAGTGATGAAAGTATAACAATAATATTTACTTTTGAATTCTCACTTTCTTGGTTATAATTAAGTATTTTGAGTTTACATTGTCCCTTGTCATATTAATTCTAATTTATCTATTAACTCCCTATGAAAATCACCTTTTCCTATTATATATAAATCCTTTTGTAATAATATTCCCAAAACCCATGTATTATAGCTATTTTAGCCAAAAGTATTTTATTCCAACTTATTCAAATCAAAAACCCACAATATGTTCCCTTTTGGCTAAAATATAACATTAAATCTATTCCCGCCCCCTATGGTAAAAAATCACATTAATTTAATCACCATATATTAAAAATATACGAAAAAGGTTTAAACATATGTATATATGTTTAAAACAGAAAATAAACCCAAAGTTTAATTAAAACTAAACTTTGAAATATCATCCCTCGCATTTAATATTTCCCGACCATTTTTTCCATACGGGATTAATTAATCCTTAAGATGAATTAATAACCGAACCCTCCAATCAAACGCCTCCCGAAATGATTAATTCTTATTAAATCATGTCAGTTCCGCCCATTAAATACCAGTCAAATCCATATCTCGTCAATCGTTGGATCGATCCGCCCAAGATCAACGGCTCGCATTGATTCCACTGGCCATCCCCTATCCGAAAGTTAACGCGCGAAATGAAAAGTGGTTTTCAAATAGTGTATGCTACGTGTCAATCTCTGTATCGCTTTGCTGCCCATCCGCCCGAAATTGCCTTCGCCCATAAGTGGTGCGGAAAAAACCGCTTACCACTTTTTCCCCCCGTGACTCGCCTCCCGTAAAGAATGACGTCAGTCATTAAAATAATAAAATTCCCCCCCGTTTGAATTTGCCAATAAAACAAAAATTTTGTGTCTTTTTCATTATTCTGCACGAACTGAACGAATACACCCTCCACGCAGAAAATTTGAATTGCAAATTTCCGAAGTCTGCCAACCTTTATCCTGTCAAAGAAAATTGTAGTTGAGCCTCTCAGAGGATTATCCGCACTCACCCGCATCTGTTCGAAACGTTCTTTTCTCCAAAAACAGGTATTTACCCTAACAACGCACTGAAATCTGTAAGAAACTCGGTTTTCCTCTTTCTTTTACTGAAACAGAGTTAAAAAATTGATTGCTAGTTAATTCCTTAATCCCGAAGAACTGTGATTGATTTCCCAACCTGTAATTGTACCTTTTTCTCCCGTCGAAACCTGTAATTTTGCTCAATCTTTCACCATAAGCTGAATTTCCATTTTTGAACACACAAGAACCAAAAATGGAAGTTCCTATGGCTTTAAACGTCGCCCCATTGAACGCCCCTCACAGAGACCTGGATTATTTATCATTAGTCGACAGGGATTTCCAAATCAAAGACCTGAGTTTTACTGAAAGCCCTCTTTGAATTTGTTGTCGCTGTAGAGACAATTATTTGAATGGCTTGGATACAATTGGGTTATGGGAATCTAATATTCCCCGATACCTCTTTCCCTCTGTTCATATTTTCCCTGAAATAATCCATCTTTGCCATGCCAATTATGATCCTAACCAGAGAGCAGTCTTATCCCCAAACCAAGACGTCCTTTTCCCAATTACGGCTCAGTCAATCAATGAGATGCTTCATTTTCAACCTGATCAAGCCCTCACTCCCCTGTCCCTGGGAGACCTTCTTGAGAAATATACAAAACTATCCCATGAAGAACTAAGCCACATCTGTCATACCTTTATGTTGCCTGATCATCAGCCTAAAGGCCCTCCCCCTTATGTGCATGCTTTTTTCACTGAGGAGGGTAGACTTGTTTTGGATATGATATCTTTTATAATGGGCTTTAATACCAGTGAATTTGTTGACCATTTAGTTATAGTATTATTGTCTATTTTTACCCCTGGACAGCCTCCTGCTGTCAGGTATGACTTTGCATCTTACATAGCAGACAAAATCCATGACCAATTCGTGAGATTAGAAAATGAGAAAGTCTTCAAATATTCCTCTGTCATCTATCACCTCATGCTATATTATTAGTCTGAAAATTTCCCTTTCTATACCAAAAATCTTGATGCCCAGGGGAATCCTAGATCTGTTATCTTTTGGTCAGCCATCACCCATAGTTCTCAAGATTCTCCCTATTCCTATAAAGATTTTATTGATCTGTTTGTACAACCAGAAACCACTGTGCTAACTGGAATTTCTCCTCCCAGGATCAGTAATGAAATCAAGAAAACTCTACAGCTATCAAAACAATACAATATTGGTGATTGGTACTTGTACCAAAATCACACAGAAGTCAGGATATATGGATGTGAATTATGTCCATTTAAATTTCCAAAATATGTCCCCATGAGACTCTTTGCATTAGAGTACTTCAGGAAAATGAATAACTCTAATATAATTCATTTTTGTAATGCAAAGAAGAAGGCTCAACTCCGGATCAAACGTCAATTAGGTCTGTTTATCTGTAACTCTAGGGATGGAGGGGAGGAAGCTGAAAAGATATTACAAGACCGTTTCATGTTACAAAAGAGTTTCTATTGGGCACCTTATGACCCATTCAACTTCATTTGTGATAAAAGAATGAAAAATAAATCAGCACCATACATCCATCAGAGAATTCCAGAGATTGAAAAATATGCTAACACAGATGAATGGATAGAAGGCACATTGATAGAGCATGATATTGAGCAGGTCAATATAAGAAATGTTATGAAATATCTTGAGAAGATGCTTGACCTAGACTCTTTTGTACAGGTACCAAGATCAGAAGTTGGCCCTCCCTGAGCTGGGATTATTCAGTAGGTGTTACAAGAAAACATTGCAGTAGAATCAAAAGGAAAAGAAAAAGAACCGGACATACAAGTAATTGAAAAGTTCACAATGACAGAGCAACCAGAGACATCCAAAGAACAAGGTCAGGTACAAATCACTCCAGTTCAGATCAATGAGACAGAAATTTCCAATCTTCAAACTCCTCTTAATATGGAAAAGGGAAAAAAGAGAGAAGCTGAAACATCCACCCCTGGTGATAGATCTACAGAGCAGCATGATACTAAAAGGAAGATATTGAATCCTCTTCTAGAAGTTGAATCATTTCAAGAAATTTCTGAAAGTCAAGGACAAGGACAATTAGGCAGTCAGCAAACATATACAGTCAGTGGGGCGTCTACTACCTCTCAAAGGGAAAAGCTACAGAAGCAACAGAGTATGGAAATATCTTCTTTCAAAACACCAGTCAAAGATACAGGAGATATAAAGAAGACATTTATCAATATTAAGGCCGGGAATGATCCACTGAAAATGCAAGTATATAATCAATATCCGAAAATGGCTCCAAAGAATCAAGAAAGACTAATGTCAGCTTTTGACATCCAACAGGGAAAAATGTTAATGAGCCATTTCAAACCCAAGGTGCAACAAACCCAAACAACTGCTGATTACATTAGGACAAACTTTGAAGTCCTAGAAAAAGACATCCATCCTTTGGATCAGATTGAGTTTCATAAGCAGACTGGGGAAATGATCTACTCTACTTTGACAGATAAGGCAATGGCAACTCACAAGTTACAGGACTCTTTGGAGAACACCAGTACAGAATTGCAGATTGAAAAGGCTTCTTCTCAAGCCAAAGATAATAGAATAAAAACATTGGAAGAAATAATAATTGGTTTGGGACACAATCCAAAGGATGTCAAAGGCATAGAAGCATTAATAAAGAAAAAAGATGATGACATTGCTGCTTTGAGAAAGCAGTTGAAATTACCAGCCTCCAGACATCCTCAAACTAAAGAAATAATAAAGAAAAATTCTGAAGAAGAAATTATGGAGTTGCTATTAAAAATGAATGAGCAATTGGTTGAAACAGAAAAAGAACTGGAGCAAGCATTGAAAGAAAAACAATCTGCTTTTCCAGCATCTGCAACAGAGGCAATTACAGGTACAGGTACACAACAAACATGTCAGCCAGTAGAGTCATCACAGGTAGACACTTCAAATTTGAGTTCAGAACAATTAGTAAAACAAATGGATGACTTGAAACTTCAAGTAACTGAACTTCAACACACAAAGTTACAACTTGTCAATTTAGAACAAAAATATGATCTTTCAAAAATGAGTATTGCTGGCAAATCAAGAGAAATCAAGAGATTGGAAAAATTGGTTAAAGCATTAGAAAAGGATCTCACATTGGAGAAGCCTTTGAGAGAAATAAATGAAATTCTTTGGGAGAATATTATCCAGTCAATAAAAGACATATGGTCTTCAATTCAGATAATGTACGAGCAGAATGATTTGGTCAGAGCAGCTCTGGATGAAGTTGAAAACACACGAGCAGAATTAGGAAATAGGCCTGAGGAAGCCAATCAGCTTATACAATTTCTGAACACTCAAACTAGACAGCAACTTGCAGATTTAGGTATTCAAGACAGAACTGCAACAATCCTGGAGATAAAAAGAGTTTTTACTAAGAGAACTCTTATGCAGAATTTAGAAAGAAGATGCTTTGACTTACAAACTGAAATCCTTGATTTCAGAAAAATATTTGATGTTTTATTGAATAAAGGGTTGCCTAGCCCTATGATGTCAGAAGATAAAATAATGGACCTAGAAACTTATGTTAGGAAATTGGACATACATGCTCACAATCTTGCCAATTCCTCAGCCAGTTCATCACAAGCAACATTACCTACAGGAAGGAATCTTCATGACAGATTAGAGAATTTGTTTTATCTAGAACATGAAATAAGGCATTTGTTTCCTAACCAGCCTAATTTTTTCAAATATACTGAGGCTGATGAAACGTTGAGGATGTTGAAAAAGCAACAAGATGATGGAGCTTAGTGAAATGAAGTCACCTTCACTAAGTGGGCCCGCAGGCGAATTCTGGCGCAAAGTCTATTTTTAGACTATGTCTATTTTTAGACATATGGAGCATGGTCCAGGGGTTGAAGTATGTTATTCTTGGAGTATTGGTCATGTTGGTAAAAATAGATGAACCTCTATTTTTTGACCTATAGGTCGATAGGTCGAAGTCTATTTTTAGACTGCCTATCCTAAAAATAGGGAAGTCAAATATTATTTACCCTTAATAATATTTGGACTATAAACAACAGTTTACTCTCTTGGAGCACTTCAGTTCGAGCTACAGAAGTGGCTCATGCATCTGACAGAGGAATTACGCTATTCCCAAGGGTTTTATGGCATCATGCATGGTTGACTTCAGTTAGGACTTCAGTGGCAGAAGTTTGGTGGAGTTAATGAGACAGATAGTGGAGTTGTGTTCTATTTATTTTAGTTGAACTAGTTGAGATTATTTTAACTAGCTAATCAATTAGTTATGAGTGGAGTGAATTAAATATTATTTAATTCATTAATTAGTAACTCATTATTCAACTCAAGAACACATCAGTTACCTACAGTGCATGATCAGTTCAGTGGAGACTAGTGAAAGAGGTAGATGAAAGGGTGGAGTTAGCTATCAGTGGCGACATCAGTTGTGCATGAGATTTGCACCACACTCGGAGGAATTTCCCATGATGATTGCGCTGTCAAGCCAAGGAGATTCGAACCTTGGATTTCTATATAGACAGGCCATGATTGCGCAATAGAGGCAAGGAAATTGGCGGTGAGTTTTGAACCAGTAACCTGCTCAAAACTGAGCTAGTTTGTGTGTAACTTCATGAGATAGTACTGAGTACTTTTGAGGAGTATTGTACTGAGTTTGTTACATGTTTTCTCCATTATAATATACACAATAGCTGCAAGGTTTTCAGCTATAAGCTTTCCCCATACATACTGTGTTAATGTGTATGATGAATTGATGTGCTATCGCTTGTTTTATTTCCGCATGTGTGATGATCTGAGTGGAAGAGATTATGTGTTGCATATAAATTCGAATTGTATGTGATCAGGATAGTCTCGGTGGAGAATTAATCATTATTCAGCAAATTTCTACATGGTATCGGAGCTATTGAAGCAGAGATTGATCATCACAGTGATTACAAACTTATTTCGGTAGACAGAGTTTGCATGCGAGCCAGGTAGCCTCCGGATTCATCTTTCTTCGGAAAGTGAAAGGTCTGGTAAATGCCCCTTGTAGTCAATCTCTGTGCTAGAAATAATTTGTTCTCACAGATCTAGATCGGTTGAGCTTTGAGGTGGAATTCGAAATTTTGCAGCAGTTTTGTTTTCTTGGTGCTGGTGTTGAAAATGTCTTTCAACGGTTTGTGACTCGAATATGCTCTTGAAGGCAGTTCGAATTATGTTGCATGGAAGGATCGCATGGAGGCAGTATTAGAAGATAATGGTCTGAAGGAGTTCGTAGGTATGGATGTCCAAAAGCCCACTGATCCTGCTGAAGTCGAAGCATGGCAAAAGAAGATGGCGAAGTGTCGAAGGATCCTGTTGGAGGGCGTCAAGGATCATATTGTATCCAGACTGCATGGAAAGGCTACTCCATATTTAATGTGGAAAGCTTTGACGGATCTATTCCAGAGTAAGAGCGACCAAAGGAAGCTGGCGCTCAAAGATAAGCTCAGGAACATCAAGATGGAGAAAGGCGACAGTATTGCCAAATACCTCACGAAGTTCACTCAATGCAGAGATGAGCTGGGAAGTGTGGGGGTGACTGTCGAAGACGAGGACATGGTCGACCTGGCTCTCCTTGGTCTTTCGAAGGCTTGGCACTCATATTAAGATAGTGTCAATGGCCGAGAGAAGCTGCCAGGATGGGAGCGCCTTTGGGCGGATCTCATGCAGGAGGAGATAAGGAGGACTACTCGAGATGGATCTTCATCAAAGGGAGCTGATGAAGAAAATTGTGCTTTGGTTGCCAAAGAAAAGAAGGGGAAGGGTAAGAAAACTTCTCATTCCGGTGCAAAGGGCAAGAAGCAGGATATGGCGAAAGTGAAGTGTTTTCACTGCCATGATCACGGACATTATGCTACCAATTGTCCAAAGAAGAATAAGAACAAGCAAGCGGGAAGATCTGCAGATGGAGAAGCTTTGGCTTCACAGTTCGAGCTTGAATTTTCACTGATCGCATGCTTGGTTTCAAGTGTGATGGGATCGGTGTGGTTCTTGGACAGCGGTGCGTCATTTCATACGACGGGAGATCGGGATTTGTTCTCAGATCTGGAGGACAAAGATCTGGGTGTGCACATCGAGATGGGCGATGATGGTAGATACAGTGCGACTGGTATCGGTACCATATCCTTTCAGAGGGAGTCTGGTAAACCCTTTGTATTGAGGGATGTCATGCATATACCTGGATTGAAGAAGAACTTGATCTCTGTGGCGATGTTGGAGGATAAGGGGTATGATGTGGTCTTCAGCGAAGGAAAAGCCTTCCTGCGCAGTAAGACTATTGGAGAGACCCGGAAGATAGGGGTTCGAACCAAGAACCTTTATCAGTTGCAGGTAGATGGCTGCGCAGCTATGGCATGCAAGGCGGGAGAAGTGGTGAGCCGGGATGATGAGGGCAAACTGTGGCACAGGAGATTGGGCCTACTTCACCATGGAGCTTTGAAGATTCTGCAGCAGATTTCTACTGGGCTTCCTAAGGGAACTCTTGCGCAGTCAGATCAGTGCAAGGGGTGTACTTTAGGGAAGTATGTGAAAGCCACCTTTCACGAGAAGGATAGTCGCGCCACGACGATCCTTGAGAGAGTTCACACGGACGTGTGTGGTCCTTTCTCAGTTGCTTCGACATCAAAGCACAAGTATTATGTGATATTTGTTGATGATTTCTCTTGAAAGTGCTGGATCTTCTTCATGCAGAAGAAGAGCGATACATTCGCGAAGTTCTGTGAGTTTAAAGCACTGGTCGAGAAGGAGTCGGGGAAGAAGGTGATTGCTCTAAGGAGTGATAATGGTGGTGAATTCATCTCGGTTGAATTCAAGGAGTTCTGCAGCACAGAAGGGATTCGGAGAGAGCTCATCGCACCCCATAACCCACAGCAGAACGGGGTGGCTGAGCGGAAGAACAGAATGATCGTGGGTGCTGCACGGGCGATGTTGCATGATCGGGGCCTACCCCTTCACTTGTGGGCTGAGGCATGCAATACAGCAGTGTATGTGCAGAACCGTTGTCCTCACAAGGTTCTTGGCATGAGTACACTGGAGGAGGCTTATTCTAGCAAGAGGCCTGATATTTCCCATTTGCGGATTTTTGGTTCTCCTGTCTACATGCATGTGACAAAGGATGCAAGAAGGAAGCTGGATCCGACCGCAGAGGTTGGAATATTTTTGGGGTACACTGATACACCTCACAAATATCGGGTGTATTTGTCAGACAGTCGAAAGACTATTGTGCAACGGGATATAAAATTTCAGAAGGAGAAAGCCATGCAGTGTTCGCTTGAGAGGGAGCTACACTTGCATGCAGATGAGGAGTTGTTAGTTCCTAAGGAGGAGCTTTCGGATGTGGATCAACCACAAGAGGAAGTTCAGGAGGTGGAAGAAACCACCCATGCAGCGCCAACCATCAGAGGGCGCATGCGCACTACAGAAGCTGAGCGACTGTCTCGAGATGTAGAGAAGGTTGTAGGACCACCTACAGCACAGCGCAGACAGAGGCAGTCACCGGATCGGTACACTGGATACATGGCTCTTGTGAGTCAATGTGTTGTGACGGAGCCATCCTCTTTTGAGGAAGCTATAAAGGAACCCACATGGGTTGATGCCATGATCGAAGAATATGATTTGATCGTCAGGAACAGTGCATGGGAGATTGTCCCAAGACCGGTGGGGAAATCAGTGGTGGGTTCGCGATGGATCTACAAAGTGAAGCAGGCGGCTGACGGGAGTGTGGAGAAGTACAAGGCGAGATTTGTCGCACGTGGCTTTTCACAGATCGAGGGGATCGATTATGAGGAGACTTTTGCACCTGTCGCAAGGTACTCTTCCATACGGACGATCCTTGCTCTCTCAGCGCAGATGGGGTGGCACATTCATCAGATGGATGTGAAGGCTGCGTTCCTCAATGGAGTTATTGAGGAAGAAGTGTACATAGAGCAGCCTGAAGGTTTTGAGATCTTCAGCAGTGAGTCGCATGTGTGCCGACTCAAGAGAGCACTGTACGGGCTGAAGCAGGCACCTCGTGCTTGGTACACTCGGATAGACAGCTACTTCACCGGGCTTGGATTCTCCAAGAGTGAGGCGGATCCAAACCTGTACCAGATTGTGGTGGAGGGGAAGATGTTGATCATCGTACTGTATGTAGATGATCTGATTTTGACTGGCGATGAGCAGTTGATACTTTCATGCAAGGAGGATCTTGCACGAGAGTTTGAGATGAAGGACTTGAGCATCCTTCATTATTTCCTGGGATTGGAGATTTGGCAGCGCAGCGGAGGACTGTTTGTTTCTCAGGGCAAGTATGCCCGGGAGATTCTGGAGAGGTTCAACATGCAAGGCTGCAAGCCTGTTGACACTCCTCTTCCTGGTGGTTGAAGGAAGGAGGATGCTACTTCAGCGGAGGTAGTGGATGCCACTGTCTATCGACAGTTGGTGGGGTCGCTTATGTATCTGGTCAATACACGACCCGATATATGCTATGCAGTTAACCAGCGTTCGCAAGCTATGGTTAAGCCTACCAAGCTCTTTTGGAAGGCATGCAAGCATGTATTGCGCTATATCAGAGGCACATCGGGATATGGTCTATGGTACAGACAGGAGGATGGAGCGAAGCTTTCTGGCTTCACTGATGTAGATTGGGCAGGGAGCCCAACGGACCGGAAGAGAATTTCTGGAGGAGTTTTCAGCATTGGGTCGACAGAAGTTTCCTGGTACAGCAGGAAGCAGAGATCTGTGGCACTCAGTTCAGCAGAGGCCGAGTACATGGCAGCTAGTTTGGCTACATGCGAGGCTATTTGGATGAGGAAGATCCTCGTTGGATTGTTCGGGTTGCATTTGGAGCCTACAGTGATTTACTGTGATAATCGGAGTTGCATTAAACTCTCGGCTAATTCAATATTTCATGATAGATCCAAACACATCGACATCAGGTACCATCATATCAGAGATTGTGTTCAGCGGAGAATCATGATGCTTTCATATGTTCCCACGGAGGATCAGGATGCCGACATCCTGACGAAGGCGCTCACCAGGAGCAAGTTCAAATTCCACAGAGGCAGGATAGGGGTTGAAAATAATCCATATCTTGCTGAGAGGGAGTGTTGAAAAATCAGCAAGATGATGGAGCTTAGTGAAATGAAGTCGCCTTCACTAAGTGGGCCCGCAGGCGAATTCTGGCGCAAAGTCTATTTTTAGACTATGTCTATTTTTAGACATATGGAGCATGGTCCAGGGGTTGCAGTATGTTATTCTTGGAGTATTGGTCATGTTGGTAAAAATAGATGGGACTCTATTTTTTTTTACCTATAGGTCGATAGGTCAAAGTCTATTTTTAGACTGCCTATCCTAAAAATAGGGAAGTCAAATATTATTTACCCTTAATAATTTTTAGACTATAAACTTCAGTTTACTCTCTTGGAGCACTTCAGTTCGAGCCTTGGAAGTGGCTCATGCATCTGACAGAGGAATTACGCTATTCCCAAGGTTTTGATGGCATCATGCATGGTTGACTTCAGTTAGGACTTCAGTGGCAGAAGTTTGGTGGAGTTAATGAGACAGCTAGTGGAGTTGTGTTCTGTTTATTTTAGTTGAACTGATTGAGATTAGTTTAACTAGCTAATCAATTAGTTATGAGTGGAGTTAATTAAATATTATTTAATTCATTAATTAGTAACTCATTATTCAACTCAAGAACACATCAGTTCACTACAGTGCATGGACAGTTCAGTGGAGACCAGTGAAAGAGGTAGATGAAAGGGTGGAGTTAGCTATCAGTGGCGACATCAGTTGTGCATGAGATTTGCACCACACTTGGAGGAATTGACCATGATGATTGCGCTGTCAAGCCAAGGAGATTCGAACCTTGGATCTCTATATATATAGGCCATGATTGCGCAATAGAGGCAAGGAAATTGGCGGTGATTTTTGAACCAATAACCTGTTCAAAACTGAGCTAGTTTGTGTGTAACTTCATGAGATAGTACTGAGTACTTGTGAGGAGTATTGTACTGAGTTTGTTACATGTTTTATCCATTATAATATACACAATAGCTGCGGGGTTTTCAGCTATAATCTTTCCCCATACATACTGTGTTAATGTGTATGATGAATTGATGTGCTATCACTTGTTTTATTTTCCGCATGTGTGATGATCTGAGTGGAAGAGATTATGTGTTGCATATAAATTAGAATTGTATGTGATCAGGATAGTCTCAGTGGATAATTAATCATTATTCAACAAATTTCTACAGAGGAAGCTTCAACGGACAAAAATAGCAGAAGATAAATGGTGGGAAGACTTGTTGGAAATTTTGTAAAATTTATCCTTTATGAAATTTTTCCTATTTACTACAGTATAAAGGATAAAAGGATAAACAAAGGTCAAAGAGTATCAGTTCAGTTGAAAGTGTATCAGTAAAAACAAAGAGTATCAGTGAAGCAAGTCAGTTGGAATAAAATTACTGAAGAGGACAGCGAAAAGCTAAAATATAGGTCCAGCCTCCAGCACACTCTCAAAAGGAGGGAACAACACAACATCGATTACTTCTTGTCTTATCCATGAGACCATCTGTCTCTATTTTTATTGCAACTTATCTATGAGTCATATTATATTATATCTCGTTTTGTTAAGAGATATTTTGTATCATTTTTTGTATAAATAAGCCCTCAATTGACTTATTGAGGGTGGATTCTTCTACTTTGTTGTAACATTGATTTTTTGGAATAAAGTGCTTTGGAGAAATTTCTTTATGGCTTGCTGGATGACGAATTGAAGCTCAAGACTTTTTGCAGGATTCATGTGTCTAACTACAGATCAATAAGTCTTCTCTATCTCATGTTTTAAATGTTTTATATCTATTTATAATATCATTACATTCCATTTCTAAATAATTGACAAAAAAGAATCAATCAGAAATTGCTTAAGTGTACTCTGATTTCAATTGTGATTATTCTAAATGTTTTCTTCTAAACTGGTTATAAACAATGAATTCTTAATTGCTCTTGTTTCGCTGGTTTAAACATTTTGATTACTATAGTAAATAATTCTTAACTGCTCTTTATTTGTAATCATTCACTTTCTTTCTTTGAACATGTTGAAAGATTCTTAATTTCCTTTAATCCCTTCAAAATCCATTCCATTCACTTTAATATCTAAAATTGTTCTATGTTTGGCTATCTTTCCCTGCAAAGCCACCTTGTGTGTAGAAACTTAATCCAGTAAAGCCATCTTTTCGACTCCATAGCCCAAGGGCCTGAAATACTCAATCTTTCCCTCAGTTGGCGGATTCCACCATTTAAATTCAAACAAAACTCTTGGATTTATAACTAGCCTAATATTTTCTACGAACAAAGATAAATTTTAAAGAGAGAGCCCTCTCTAGATACAGATTGGCTAGATTCTGTATCTGAAGGTTGGCTAGTGGTTACCTCGGGTTTCTTTCCTTTTCTTACAACTTCAAGGAAGGCCTGAGTTATAACAACAAGTATTGCTTTATACCTGTCAAGTTTGCCATTTTGGTTGTACTTAACTCTGTAAACCCATTTGCATCCTATGGGTTTAACATTTGGAGGACAATCAACTAGTTTCCAAGTGTGGTTATCAATTACTGCTCGATATTCATCAATCATGGCTTGTTGCCATTCTTTATGTTTGACTGCTTCTTTGTATGTGGAAGGTTCAGTAAATTCATGTGCTAACAAGGGGAAATTTGCTTCACTTCTGTGTTTCTTTCTTGTTCCTGTTTTATTTTTTTCATCAGGCTTTACATCTTTCAATAGTTGAACTGCCCATTTTGGAAGTTGTTGCTCACTTGTTTGAGATTCTGAGAAGTCCCCATCATTGTAAATGGGATTAATGTAAACTGATGTTCGTCGTTCAGGTGGTGAATCTAGAGAATCATTGTCAGAAGAACTGTTGTTGCTTGGAGACGCTGATGAACTGCTAGAAGACCCAGATGATTTTGTTGAAGTATATGGACTTGATGACTCATCTTCAGAGGAAGGAAAATCAAGTTCATACCAATTTGGTGAAGTTGGTTGACTTTGCATATTTCATTTCCTTTACTACCCTTAGTTTCTAACTTGTGAAGAAGACTTTCTATTTCTTCAGCACTCTTACTCTCTGTTTCATCAAAAATAACATCCCTACTCACAATAAATTTTCCATTTGTCAAAAGACGATACCCGTTCTTTTCATCTTAATAGCCAATCATTGTGCATTTCAAACTTCTTGAATCAAGCTTAGTTCATTTTTCTTTTGGAACTAAGGCATAACAGATGGATCCAAAAACTCGAAGATGTTTAACTTGAGGTTTGAAACCAAACCAAGCTTCACAAGGGGCGATTCCGTCTAAAGAAGCAGTTGGAGATCCATTTCTTAGATAGACAGCTGTATGGATTGCTTCTGCCCAATATGTTGGACTTAACCCTTTGAAAGTTAACATGGATCTCGCCATGCCTAACAATGTGCGATTCATCCTTTCTACGACTCCATTTTGCTGTGGAGTGTAAACATTTGTAAGATGCCTTTTGATGCCATTTTCACTGCAATAAGTTTTGAATTCATTTGAATTGAATTCTCCCCCATTATCTGTCCTGAGAGTACCTATCTTTTCTTTGACCTCATTTTCAACAAGTTGTCAAAAAATTTTAAACTTCTCAGATGCTTCTGACTTGTTTTTCAAGAAATAAACCCAAGTCATTCGGCTGAAATCATCAATAAATAGTAAGAAATATTTGCAACCACCTAATGAAGTTTGTAGTGGACCACACACATCACTGTGAAATAGTTGCAGCAGCATGTTTGCGCGCCATGTACTTGTTGGAAAACTTTCTCAACTTTGTTTGCCATAAATGCAGGCTTCACATTTTTCATTTTCCTTGTTGAAAGTTGGAAGTCCTTTAACCATCCCTTGTTTCTGCAATTGAGAAATACTATCAAAATTCAAATGTCCATATCTTACATGCCATAATATTATAGGTGAAATTGCTGTAGTAACTGCCCCTGCAAAATCAGAATGCCTTGGAATAACTGTCCCTTTCATCCTTAACGGTTTTCCGTCTTCATATCGTGTCATCACTATTTGGAAGTTTTGTTTGATTGAATTAATATTAAATAAGCCATCTTCCATAATTATTTGATGTCCTTCTTGTCCAATCATGACCAAAGACAACAAATTTTTCTTAAAGGTGGGTACATACCACACATTGGAAATCAATTTTTCTCCAATGTCAGGGAGAAAAAATTTAACTGCACCTTTTCCATAAGGTGTATGTTTTGTATCATCTGGTAGAAAGATGGAATTAAGATGGAACTCTTGAAAATTCCAAAAGAAATCTAGTCTACAGGTCATGTGCTGAGTTTCTCCTAAATCCAAAATCCAAGCATCTTCATAATCACTCTTAATATAGGAGGAAAGTTGGATTGCTGGTGAAGAAGTGAAGACATATTCTGAGTCATTATCATCTTGATCTTGATTATTTGCAAATTGTGCTGAAGGCTGTTGAAACTTAGAAATTTTATTGATAGATGTGTGACAATCTGCAACATAATGACCAACTCTGTTACATCGCCTGCAAACAATTTGACTCAAATCGGTGCCTCTTCCTTGATACTGTCCTCTGCCTTGAGACTCTTCTCGACCTCTGCTTTATCCTCTGTTTTGAGATTGTCCTCTCCCTGGATTCTGTCCTGTGCCTTGCTAATATCCTCTATTTTGATTGTTGCCTCTGCCTTGAGAATTGTTTCTACCTGAATTGGAGCCTCTGTTGGAGTTTTTTCCTCTGTGTTGACTACGACCACGACCTTGCACTGCTTGATTTTGATTAAAATTACCTTTTCCTTTGTTTATGGAATTTTCAGCTGAGGAGTTGCTAGTACTGGCCTCTGTGAGAAAAACATCTTCACCAACTTTCTTTTTCTTCCCAAAAGTTTTATCATGTTGAGTCAACATTTCGCAGAGCTCATCAAACTTTAGCTTTTCTAACTTTCCAGTTAGTTGTAGAGTTTCCAAAAAATGTGTGTAGGAAGAAGGAAGTCTAGCATTTAAAATTGTGACCATAAAACTATTATTTACTACTTGAAAACCAATATTAACAATTTCCTGCTTAATATTCTTAAGTCTGGAGATGTATTCAAGAATATCTCCTTCTTCAATCAATTTTTGATGCAACAATTTTAATTGTAGGTCAACTCTTTTTGATTGAGGCTGAGTATCAAACAACTCTTTAAAATTTCTCAAAGCAGACCATGCATATTTAGCATTTTCGATATGGACATACATTTCATCACCGACAGAAGATTTAATGAGAGCTAATGCTTTGGCATTTTTAACTTCCCATTTTGCTAGTGCAACTGCATCTGTAGGTTTATTTGGCTTCACATATCCATCACAAATATCATTCCATAGTTCATTATAAACGAGAGTGCTTTCGATGAGGCGTTGCCATGTTTTGTAAGATTTTGAGCCTTCAAGTTTATCAGAATCAGAAAATAAATTAATCGACTTAGACATTGTAGTGTTTAAGCTTCACACCACAAATCAAGCTCCAAAGAATATCAAGATGAGCAACACAACACGCAACACACGACGCAAAAAACGAACTATTGGGGCTTGGCCTTGACCCTCGAATAGTCATTGAAACAAGAGAAAATTGACTGAGCTTTGCACTTGGCTCTTAGTCAATTTCTCAAATATTTACAAGGCAACTTTCAAAATTTGACTTATACCATAGTGCTCTTGCACAATCTGGTAAAAAAAAAAGTTACCCCCCCTCAAAGTAAAATTACTTTGAGTTACAAAAATTCTCCCTTATAACTCCAATTACAAAATATTACAATGCTCTCAAGTAAAAAAAAATTCTACTTATTCCTCCAAATACAATGTTCTACTTCACTAATGATCCCAATTACAATTTAAAAAAATATAATCACTTGAGTCTTTGACTTCTTCTACCACTGGTCCCTCTTTGGAATCGGTTTCAAAGTCTACCTTCCTCAGCGCTCTTCAGATTTGTATTAGGCCAGCAATATTTTGAATTAGGCCAGTAATATTCTGGATAGTGACAGCGTTAATTTCTGGTTTCTTCTTCCACGTCAATCTCATGGAGCGGTGATTCAACTTCTTCACTGGGATCGAAATTATGTACACAGCTCCAGTGGAAAGGAAAACTTGTTGCATGCTCGGTCTCAGCAATTTCAGAACAGCACCATGAAACTGCGTTTATGGAAGCCGTGTACAGTCAAGGGATCCACATTCCCAACGCCGATCAATTCATGAAACAGATCTTCAACGAGGTTAAAGAATCTAGAAAATTATAATGCATATATAAAGATAATTATTACTTCAAAATATGGACTAAGACTCTTCCCTGAAAATCCTTCACACGATCCCTAGTGCATCTACGCTGTTTCTCTACTTCAATGTCGCACAGAAGGTCCAAACTGGTGGCACGCGAATTACACAAGCTCCACGTTCCCAAGGGTTGCATGGCCGTATACGTGGTCAGTGAAGGACAAGAACCTCAACGTTTCGTGATAGCGATAGTGTATGTAAACCATCCTCTGTTCCAAAAACTCCTGAAGGCAGCGAAGGAGGAATATCGATTTGGTCAGAAGGGCACCATCACCATTCCCAAAACTTGCAACAGCTTATCGACCTACAACAAAAACACCACTCTCATAGCATTAGCTTCTGTTTTCGGTAACAATGTTCAAGCTCTGCTCCGCACATCATGGAAGCCATTCTTATAAGCGTGCAGGAAAATCGAAAAAATTGAGAGAGGTTATCTATGCTTTGTTCACATTCTTTGTTCTTCTCTCATGCACTCCCCACGAGCTCCAGAGGCTGCTTTGTTCTCTTCTACCATTATTCTGGAGATCTTCAGGGAGTTTATAGATATAACTAATACAACATCAACTTTGAACATCTGCTCTGAAACTAATTATTGGAAAATATGGTTCAAATCGAGGAGCTCAAAATCTTGAGCGCATTCTAGAAAATAACAATTAGACAAGCCAAAAATCCACGTACCAGAATCAATCCAATGGAGAAAGAAGCGCTTTGCTACAACACTCTTACAAACACAGTCACCTCTCAACAATTTGAAACAGAAAAAATAAAACTTCACCTTGTTTCAAATATCGGTAGATGGGCATACCATGAATTCTCCGGCATGTAACATAATTCAAATTTAAAAAAATTTAGAAATAAAGCACAATTAAATTTCTTTTTCTGAAAAAAAAATTTAATTGATTGCATACCAATTTCTTTTGTTGATGAATTCAATGGAGTTTTCGAAGAACTTGAAGAGCTGGAATCTCCTCCTCACATTCACTGCAGCATTACTGTAGCTATTATACCACAATAATGGCCGAAGTGTCCTCAAACACGTAATTTTATTAATCAGGAAAAAACAATTACATTGGAATTATGCAAGAGTTTACACCCGAACAAAAAAAACACTCTTGCAATGAGCTATTTATAAGCTCAATGTCCTAACTTCCACTAATTATGGATCACTTAATAAATAAAAAGTGTCCACTTACATTAAATGACCTCCTATCTATTCTACTAACTTTATTCCTAACTTAGAGCCTAGGAAACAACTCTTTTCTAGAGTCCTATTTTTAATAACAAATTTCTATTTCTAAGTATCTCAAAAATTTATTAAATATTCTAGAATAATAATTATTAATTTAATATCTTAAATTAATAATTATTTTATTCAAACTTTATATCCTATGATAATATTTATTTTTGGATCATCTAACAGAAAGTCTAGCCCGATGTGATAGAGATTTCATTCTATCCAGGAGTAGGTACCACTCTGTTGTATGATCTTCCTTTTTTCTTTGGAAGATAAATGGTGTGGAAATTTTCCTACAGTAAGATAATTGACTATATCTGCATACCATGGTGAGTGAGTAGAGTTGGAAAAAAGATATTCATTTGGAAAAGAATCCTCAGTAGGAGTGAAGTCATCACTTATATTTAATCTAAAAAGAAAATCAACAACCACATTATCTTTTCTAGGTTTATCTAAAATAATGATATCAAATTCCTTTAACAACAATAACCATCATGTAACTCTACCATTAGTAACAGGTTTGTTCAATAAAAATTGAATTGCAGCATGGTCAGTGTGTTCAAATACTTGATACCCAGTGATGTAGTGTCGGAATTTGTTGATAGCGTGCACTATTGCTAGGAATTACTTCTCAGTCACTATATTGTTGAGTTCGGTTGGAGTTAAATTCTTGTTGATGTAATAAATGGCATAAGTATTACTTTCCTCCAGTTGCCCCAAAACAACACCCACAGCTATGTCAGATGAATCTGTAGTGATATGGAATGGAAATCTCTAGTTTGGTCCTCGTAAAACAAGTGATGTTGTTACACAGTTCTTTAACTTCAGAAAGGCTTGCTCACACTTTCTTGTCCACACAAATTCCACATCTTTTATGAGCAAAGAAAACAAAGGAGCTGCAATATTTGAAATTTTTTCTATAAATCTCTTGTAGTACCTTGCGTGTCCCAAAAAACTACATACCTATTTTGTAGTTTTAGGAGTTTGTATTTTCGATATTACCTCAATTTTTGCAGGATCTACCTTGATTCCATCTACCGAAATGAAATGTCCCAGAACAATTCCCTCGGTCATCATCATGTGGAATTTCTCCGTGCTCAAAGCAACATTAGTTTGTTCACAACATTTCAACAAATTTCCAAATTAACTAATGTTTTCTCAAAGGCATCCCCGTAGGGTGTAAAATCATCCACAAGTATTTCAAGACAGTCATTCAAGAGATAAAAAAAAATACCCAATATTACCCTTTGAAAAGTTGTTGGCGCATTATAGAGGCCAAAAGGAAGGAATATGTATGAAAAAGTACCCCACGGGCAAGTGAAGGTTGTCTTGTCTTAGTCTTCTAGGGAATCTGTATTTGATTATAGCCACTGAACTCGTCCAGGACATGGAAAATTTTAGGGGCTAATATTCACAAGTGGGCTAATTTTCAATGGTTTTTCCAAAAAAAAGATTCACCAATTTCCATTTTTTTCTAAAAATGATTCGCCCAAATTTTATAGTATAAAAATATTTTTCCTTAAGAATCGCCAAAAGTGTATAAATCCTATATATAAAACTATTATAAATTTGCATGTTTTTACAGATATATCAACAAAAAATTTAAAATTTGCAATTTGGGGGCTAGTAAGATTCGCCAAGGTTTCTAAACTTTAAGGCATTTTTTCATCCTTGAAATTATCCGACTCCAGGAATGAAAATAACTTTTTCCTAGAGAAAGTATTCAGGACCTGGTCAATGAATGGTAAAGGGAAATGGTACTTTTGAGTGGCCTTGTTAAGCTCTCTATAGTCTACATAGAATCTCCACTTGTCATTCTTTTTCGGAACTATGACAAGCGGAGACACCCACTGGCTGTCAGAAATGGGGTAGATGAAATTAGCATTAAGGAGTTTCAACAATTCTTCTTTCAATATCCCCTTAAGTGTGGGATTCATGCGGTGTTGTGGTTGTCTAATTGGTTTACAGTCCTCTTTAAGGTAAATGCGGTGAGTGTATAGGGCAAGGTGGATTCCTATCATATCAACATAGTCCCATGCAAATTCCTTTTTATATTTCTGTAACAGTTGTATCAACAATATGTTTTGTTCAACAGTTAAGTTAGGATTAATGTTGAAATATTTCCCAGGTTCAATTTCAACAGGATTTCTGGTAGTATGTGGAATAGTTTTCAAATGTTCAATAATTACATCATCTACCTCATCTTCTTCCCCCAGATCTCTAATGAAGGAAACAGAGAGTGAATTGCTAATAAGACCATTAATGATGTCATCCTTTGTTTCATCCCTAAAGTATTATGATTTTCAAAGTGTGAGGAGAGGTAGGGAAAGATCAGATTCAGGTTCAAATTCATCCCACCAGGGACTATTCAAATCCATATGACGTTTTGTTGGGGGTTAAAGGTTCAAGTTATAAGTGGCCTGCCCATCTGAGATCACCATAGATCCAGACCTACATTCGATATATGCGTCTGCAGTGGCTAGCCACAGTCTTCCTAAGATTAAAGGATGACCCCCCAGATTGGATTTGGTTTGTAAAATGATAAAATCAGTCTGATAATTCCAAGAAACCACAATGATCACCACATATTCTATCATTACCTCGGGCTTGACACGGGACCTATCTGCTAATTCAAGAATTGTGGGTGTAGGTCTAAGTCCATGAAGTCCTAGGGAGATAAAGACATATTTGGTCATTACACTAATGGCTGCCCCCAAATCAATAAAAGTGTTGGTTATGGGTTGGTCATCACTATGGACAGTCATTGTAGGATTCCCTGGGTCATTATATTTAGTCAACAAAGGTTGATCAATCATAAGTTCAGACAGTTTCCCCATAACATGGATAGTAGCAGGGTATTTTGGTTTTCTTCCACGATTTTTGACACACAGATCCCTCACTGTTTTAGCATAGATAGGTACTTCCTTAAGAGCTTGTAACAGCAGAATCCGCACATACAAATTTTTCAAGTCCTTGAGGAACTCAGATTCAGTTTGTGAGGCTAGCCCAGTTTCAATCAATCGTTGAGAGTATGGAGGATCCTGAACCTTAACATTTCAGTCAGCTGCCACAGATGCGTCAACCTTGCTCAGGTTTCCTGATGTAGAAACAACAGACCTTCCTGACCTAGCTGCTACAGGTGTAGCAACATGTGTTGTATCAACTGTTACATGTGTAACAGTTGTCTCAGAATTGACTATATCATTTCTAGGTGACTCACATTCTTCTTCGATAATAATGGTAGTATGTTCAGGTCTGATTACTTTTACCGATCGAAGCTAAACCTCGTTGACCCCAATGGGATTAATGAGATAAGTCTAGAATGAAACTAGAGCGTTTATGCTATGAGTTGCCTTATTATTTGGATTGGGGTTAGGTTGCATAGGTAATTGGGGTCGGATAGAAGGTGTAGGATTTTGAAGAGAAGGTAGTTGTAACTGTTGCTTCATTGGTAGTGAAGGGGGTACTGGACCTTGGATGTTACCTCTCCAATTATGGCTCCAAGGATGAGATTGCGATAGAGGATATTGGATTGGTGGAGGGGAAGGCCACTAGTTCCATGGTGAATAAAATTGTGTTGAGGAAGGAGTAGGATACTGCCATGGAAATTGCTGACTATTATAAACATTATTCCAAGGATTAAAAGAGGAAAAATATGGAGGCATACCTGTAGGTCATGGATGCCATGGCCTCTTTGATACAATGAAGTAGGAAGAATAGACATCCTTGCTTGATTCTTGAAGTAAAACCTTTAGTCTGGGAAGTTTAGGACATTGATTCGTATAATGTGCCAATTCAAAAATGTTTCACAGGCTAACGCTATTCAGTCCACATTCTCTTTCTAAATGTTTATTTTTTCATCGAGGACAGAACATTGCTAACGCTTCTTCAGCATTTTCTTGTGCTTTCTTAACCTGTACTATAGTGATCTGGGCAGAGAGAGTGATAAGGAGGTCAGTTTTAAAATCCTCAAATATATTTCTGATCTTTGCTCTAGTTACTCCTCCACTTGTGGACTTCTGTATCTAAACTGAACGGTCCCGAACTAAACTTCTCCCCTTGATCAATCCTCTTGAACTCCGTAGACAAAGCTTCATTATTTCTTCAAGAGGTTCTTGTGATATGTCTCCTTTTCCCAACAAATTCAAATGCTCCAGATAGTCATCTCTTATACCTCTTAAGAATATTGGATTCATAATTTCTGGGGATAATTTACTAAACTTAGACCTTTGTAAATTATAATGGAATCATTCCATGTAGTCTTCCAAGCTCTCCTCCTCCTTCTGTGCTATTATGAAGATCTCTTCCTTCAAATCCCTAGTTTGACAGTAATCCCGATACTTAAAGAGAAAGGCCTCCCTCATGTCATTCTAGGTTCGAATCGTGCCAGCACCCAGTCTAATGAACCATTTTAATGCTACTCCTTTCAGAGTAGCAGGAAACAATTTCATCTTTTGGGCGTCTGAAGTGTAGTCATAACCTCTACACAACACATCGAATTTGAACAAAAAAGTATCATGATCCTCAACAACCATCCCTTGAGAGGACGGTGGGGATGATAAAGGAATTTTTTTCATAGGATATTCATCCCGTGTTCCCACTATCGGGAATTCAAAAGTAACATAACTATCTGTCTTGATATTATCTTCCCCCATGGTTGATCCTTCCTAATGGGATGAACTGACCTCAAAATATGCAGGAGACAGACAAATAAATAAAGTATCAGGCTGTTCCAGGACCAGCTATTTTACTTCACTACCAGGGTCCAAATGATGATCAACTAAATGTTGTTCCTCATGTCCATGATGCTCCCCACTGGTCTCCACTTGTCCTTTAATTCTTAGATCCTAATCAATGATTTTCCACTGTTGTTTTAGATCTGGAGTCTTAACTTATAATGGCATATGTTGTTTGAAGGGTGGTGAGGCCCAGACATGGAAGGCACCGATGCCTCAGTCTTCGATATAGTAGCAATTTTTTGTGGTCCCATCTTCCTATTATCTTTGTATGAAGTAGACAGTTCCTTTTCTGCTTTTGAGATCATATCTCCAAAGAATGTCTTTCTTCCCAAGTTTGCACTCTTCTTTTCATTTTTACGACTCGTCTTTCCTATAGTTAGTAGAGTGGGGGGTGTTTGTGGATTTTTCTAACGTTCTACTAGCACACATGGACCCTATGTGTATCAATTCATCCTACAAGTGCTTCAGTTTCTACAATGGTGAGCCCACCCAGGTATGATAGAGTGATGCACAAGTTCTTACCCCTCATCTTACCGCTCAACAACTATATAGTTGGAGACACACTAAAGAAAACACCCGAAAATTCACACTTCTAAGTGTCTCAGTGAGACATTGGTGAGCCCGCCCAGGTATGTTAGAGCGATGTGTAGGTTCTTACCTCTCGTCTTACCGCCCGAAAATTATGTTGCTCAAGACACACTAAAAACACACAGAAATTTCACCTCTAAGTTCCCTAATGTAGAAATGGTGAGCCCTCCTAGGTATGTTAGAGCGATGTGCAGGTTATTACCTCTCGTCTTACCACCGAGCAAATGCGGACTAGGTACACTCTATCATCTAACAAACAACTCTGGTTGATTGGATTGTCACTGCCATCCCCGACAACGATGCCAAAATGTTGGACTGTATTAATCACTATTAAATGACTAAGACAATACACATAAATTATCAATCCATGGATGTCTTTTATTTCAATGACAGTCGCACTGTCTGTGCCGATACATCAAACCAGAAGAAAATCCAAATAAAGGAAATCATTGCTGAATTAAATGCTAGAAGGAATAACTCATGCAGAAATAAAATGATCTATAGGACTGTGATCATACCTCACTTAATATGTACCCTGCATGCCGCACAACAATTACCTAGCTAGTATCTCTAATCCCACATGTGTAACAACATATGTAATATTGGAATTGAAGCAGATCTATTCACAGCTAAAACAGCAGAAAAAACACTTCCATTGATACATAAAGCAATTAGGAAATATATATACATCTACCTTAACCATTGCAATCCCTGCTAAAGAGGAGGACCCTTCCTCCCTAGCAGGGCACGGGAAGAGAAAGAACTTAAACAGAAACTAAACCAGATAATGCATGTAACAGCAACAACATGATAACTTGTATTAATGTGACCAGAATTACAAAGCCAAAGTAATATTGTTCTCCGCTAAACTTTCGACCTCAAGGGTCGAGAATTATATAGTGGTTACATCTTCAGAAAAATGAGGGATGGATCAGTCATGATAATTTTATGATTCTCATGCTAATCAAAATAGAATACATATAGTTACAACCACTTCTTAATAAAAAGTATGACTAGAAGAATATATATTAAAATCAAAACAGCCTAAAGGTTGTTATCCTAAAATACAATACGTAATGACTTATATAGCTATTGTGGAAAATCACAGCTAAAGTGTAACAACAATAGAGGACGGGTCGACAACAGAAGTTGACGATATCCAGTCAGTGGTATAGTTGTAACAACAGTTCATCTAACAGGTTTGTAACAGCATCATGATGTAATAGCGCCATGGTGTAACATCTCACTGTAACAACACACCTTTAACTGCTCATGTATGCTTCATGATCTAGATCTTTTGTGCTAAAAATAACATCTGGAAGGACAAAAAAAGACCAGCGAATTTCTCCAAACATTCATCCTCTGTTAGTCATAAAAAAGACACGATACATCATAATAATTGATGAAATGGAAAGATAATGAAAATAAGGTGAAACAACATTGTTTAAGATAGAAAGGTAGGAAAAAGAGGCAAGGATAGTCCGAAATGGTTGTATTCACAAGGTAAAATGGGGGAAAGAGATGTAGGAAATAAGTACAAAAGTGGCACCCGACAATGATCACCATGATGCATATCATAATAATGTGATCCTGAAGACCTGTATCATACCATTGCTCCAATAATAACACTTGGGATGGATATTTGTAATTATATAATGATAATAGCACTTTTCTTATTCATCCTTCTTAAAATAATTTTGTTTCATTATCAACACTTGCAGTGAGACACACAGTGTAATCATCCTTTTAGTTTCCAAGTTCATGAATGATGTTCCCTTTACCACCATGGCTGCTTGCTTCTTTCTCTTCTTCCATCAACCTGTTGGCTATTGAATTCTTCAAGTGTCCTTCTTCCTCTATAGTTCTTTGCCAGAGGATTTGTCCTTTCCCTTCCTGAACATTTAGCTGTTCTTATTCCAAGCAGCTATTCTTTGAAATTTTTTATGAATTTCTCTCCCCCTAGGATGTTGCTTCTTGTATATAATTGACTGGATATGTGTGTTGCTTCCTAGAGTAGCTCCCCCCGATACTATGATGGATTCAGAGTGTCATTAAAGTAATAGGCTCCCCCTTTTTCTTCTTCTTCCATACTTTGTTGGGGTTCCTCATAATGTTTGCATTTCTTTTTGATTCACAGTTTGATTTGATTTGATTTGGTTCCATCATCTATCTAGAATCCTTTAATGTATACAGCAACCTACAGTCATTTTCTTTGTTTCCAAGCTTGTGGCACACATAACATCTTATTTTACCTAGGTACGTTTGAGCTGATGTATAACATTTTGTGCTCCCTTTTGAACATAATTTACATTCAACAAATTTATGTCCAAATTCATTGCATGAATAATAGTAGCCTTGGAAATGATTTATGTACCTGGTGAAAGGTTGTCCTTTCCATTTGTTTGCTTGAGGGGGTCTTCTCATTTGCTACATGTTTTGTTGGTTAAAGTTGATATGCCTTGTCTTACAATGTGTTGCAATATGTCCTAGTTTATGACGAGAAACATGTGATATTTTTCATAGGAGGAAATAACCTTCTTTGAGATCTTTCAAACTTGTTCAATTGATCTTCAGGAACAATTGAGATTTTTTCAATTGCTTGCTTCTTCCTCTCATTCTTTGTCTCTTGATGTTTCTACTTGTTTTTGTTTATTTCATTACACATCAAGTTCTTGTTGGCTTTTGCTTCTCTGGATCCTTTTTGAGCTGCTTCACCATCCCTTTCAATGTTTGCGTACTCTAAGTTCTCCATAGAGGAAATCTCACCTCCGAGCTACTTACACAACCTGATCCTTTCTTCTATCAGTCTTCTAGCTGAAATAATCTGAGATTGACGAGAGTTGTCATTTTCCTTTATTACAGCTTTCACAAAAGTGATATCATTGTTACCCTCTACCTTGGACTTACTGGTTTCTCCTTTATAGCCTATCCCAACCTTTATAAGAGGAGATCTTTGAGAATTTAGTATCTTTTCCAACTGTCCAGAGCTTTTCATTTGAGGAATATTCATAGTTAATTAAATTTGGGCCTTATCTGATTTCTTCCTTAGGCTTACCACTTCTTCTTCCAACTTTTCACACTCCTGATTTTTCTCCTTTATTTCCCTTTTTAGAATATCATCTATTTTCCTTGATTCTTCTAGTTCAACTTTAAATTTAATAAGGTCTTCTGAATCTGGTTCTATTTTTATATATTTCAAAAGAATTTTTTTGTTTCTTAATCTTAAGTTTAAGCCTTTCAATTTCCTTTAAGGCACTTACCAACTCCCCCTTAAGGTCTACCTTACCTTCTTCTTCAGATTCTAGAGGATCATCTCAAGATCATCCATACCCATTAATGTGAATTCTAAGATTCCATCTTCATTTGGGGATTCATTTGAGATTTTAGACACACTGCTATCTTACTGGGAAAAAAAGGTTTTTCTCTTAAATTTCTTCCCTTTCTGCATATTATAGGAATTTCTTTTCTCTTTCCCTTTAGACCGATTCTATGTTATCTTATTGGAACATTTTGAGCCACAGTGGCCCAATCTTCGATAGTTAAATCACTTGAATGGAAGCTTACCTTTGTTCTTACCTGTGACTCTGTCCAGTCTTCCAACAAATTTAGCTTCTTCTTCATCTAGCTGTCTTCGAGCTGAAATGATTTCAGACTCTAGTCTTTCATATTGTATATCTCTCTCCTTGAGATGGTTATTAATCATTCTTCTTAAACTCCTAGCTTCTTTAATTTGTGCCTTCAGGCCAACAATTTCTTCCTTATCTTCATATTATCTCTCATCACATATTTGCACCAGTGTCTTAAGGTCTTTGTTTTCATTCTTCAATATTTCTATTTCAGTAAAGGTTGTGTCAAGTTTGGCTTTTTCTTAAATTGTACTTTCTTCATTACAATCACATCCATTCACCCTAGCAGGTATCTCATTTGATTGAAATTTTTCTTTTTGAAAGGAGTTTTTCTTCTTCTTCTTGTTTATCTTCACCTTCTTGATAATGAAACCACTAGTGTCTCCTTCATGCATGAGATGCAATCTATTCTAGACTCCTTTTGAAGAAGTTAAATCCATTATTGAATCAATATCCTTGTTATGAATACTATTATATATCACACATTTTGCATTGGAATTCCACTATTGTTCTTGCAAAGAGGGAGAGTCTGCACAGTAACCATCACATACAAGCTTCCATACCTCAGGTTCATAAGCGATTAAATCCATTTTAACCTTATCTCTCCATTTAGGAAAGGTTGTTGTACTCAACATGGGTAAATTTTGATAGTCTATGACTCAACCAGATCTCCTTCAAGCTATTAGGCTTACACCAAAGGAACCGGCTATGATACCAATTGATGAACCCTTAACTAAAACGAGAGGGGGGGTGAATCAGTTTAGTACATTCCTGGTCATTAATACTCTTTTCATTCAACCCATTAACTACTTCATTTTATAAGAAGCTTAGTACATAATGAATCATCAAATTGAATGTGTGTACAGTAAATAATTAAGTAGAATAATACATCACATCAACACATAATCATCAAGCACATAGACAACAGATATAAGTGGAAAACCATAAGGGAGAAACCACATCTTATTATTGTTGTGATGCAAAGTCAAGCTCCAACTCCCTCTCACCACTGATTTTTTGTAGGCTACAATGTACAGGAGGCTACTATCTCAAATTCTGCAAGCTACAAATTGCAAGGAAGCTCCAACCCCTATCTATTTTCTGCAGGCTACAACCCACAGGAGTTTCCTACCTCAACCAGTACCAAATGGAAATTTATCAAGCTACAACTTGAAGCAGAAGAACCAAATCCCATGTATTTTCTGTAGGCTACAACCCATAGGAGGCTCCTACCTCAACTTCTGCAAGCTACAACTTGCAAAGAAGCTCCAATTCCCAATATTTTATGCAGGCTACAACCTACAGGAGGCTTCTACCTCACCCATCTCCAACTGGAAACTTATCAAGCTACAACTTGAAAGGAGTTTACAATCCCCTCACTCAACATGAAACTAAAATGTTGATTTACTTGGATATCAACTATGTTCTACTCCTTTTACACTGCTGCCTCTTCAGCCTTGATATTTACTTCATATCAACTCTTGATATGAACAAAATCTCTATCAGCTCTCTCTTATTCTTCCACACTCCAACCACTGCAACTCTCTTACATTCTTCCACTCTCTTCCATTCTACAATTTTCTAAACTTTTTTATGCACACTGATATTACATCTCTTATATAGATAACTCCTGGTTGTTTGCGTTCTTCATGGAATACAAAGTGAGTAGACCTGTCTCTTTGCCTTCCACCCATTCGCTTACTTACACTTCAATACTTCAAGTTATTACATTAGAAATAATCATTACAACACTCATTGGAATTTTTCTTATGCTTACAGAGACTTGCCTTTGCATCACAAACAATATAAAATAATCAATGAATTTACATTTACAGTTACAACAAGTATATTTCACTTAGCCCTTTCAGTTATTGACTCGTTGTGCATTTTTCTTTTCTACTTCTGTCACTATATTTTCCATTTCTACAGATATATCATAACAGTTCTTCACAAACATTTATTTATTTATTTATTATTATCATTATTCATTTTTATTATTTTTTAACTATTTTTATTTTATTTTTTAAATTTATTTATTTTTCAATTTTTCAATTTATTTTTTTTAATTAATTTATTTATTTTTATTTATTTTCGCTCGACTCAACCCAGCTGTTGTGTTTCCAACAATGCCACCATATCTCCTTTTTCCCGACTTTGCCTCTTCTGCTCATGCTCGCACCGTTCAGCCTTCATCTTTGTCTCAACACCTGACTCTGCTCGGAGTGTTGTTGAGCCCGACTCGACCCATGGTGTCTATCTCCTTATTACCACGACGTTAAACTAACTCTTCCCTTTGCTCTGTGTCGAGTCTTATTCTACCTGAGTCCTTCTGCCACGTTTAGCCTTTTCTTCATAAACTATCGTTACTGCATCAACCACTGTTCTGAATGAGTGTCGGATATTACCCAAGTCTAGTGCTTGCGTTTAACCTTTCCTTTGTTTTACATTATAATCCTCCTTTTCTCTCAGATGCGATTTAACAAAGGGAAAACCCATACTCCTGGACTTGAAATCCTTTAGGCTTCAACGTTGACCTGCATCGCGTCCGCTTTGTTATTGTACTTCACACTTCGACGTTCCTATGTGTTTCATGTTATGCATAACTCTTCCAAACCCTGATGCAATTTCTCAAAGGAAACCTTATACCTTCAGATTTGAAATCCTTTAGATTTTTTCTTTGAAACTACGTCGCATTTGGTACTCTTATCAAATTTCGGCGATCTTATGTACTATATGTTATAGACACCTTTCATTCTCCCAATGTGATTTATTAAGGAAATACACCTAACCCTGGACCTGAAATATATTATAATTTACCTTTGAAAATGCATCACGTCCTTGCTCATATCACATTTCGCATTTTAGCATTTCAATGTGATTCATGAGTTTTATCCCTTTTGAGCTTGCGATGTGCGATATGAGATTGGGTTCCACAGCCAGACTTTAAATCCTTTAGATTTAGCTTTGAAGCTTATTGAATCTAATACTCTTCTCGCATTTTGCACTTCGGAATTTTAACATGATCCTTGAGCGCTTATCCACCTAAGCTTGCGATGTGTGATATGCGAGCCATGTCCACGCCATCTCCATGTCATCGTACCATGTCACTGCCACGTCATTGCCATGTCACTGCCACATCATCGCCATTTCACTACCATGGCATCGCCATGTCACTATCATGTCATCACCATGTCACTGCCACGTCATCTCCCACACTTCGCATTTTGAAATTTATTTGTCTCTATTGTTTTGCGATACTCCTTTCGCTGCAATTTGCGATATGCGATCAAGACTTCTATTGCAATTGCAATTTGTGATATCTCTGTTGAACACTTTTCTTAACATGTTTTTCTAGAAATTTTCCTGTCTCTACCCGTAGAACTGCACGTGTTTCACATGCCTTCGTGCACTGTTCTGAATGCAAACTAGCCCGACTCTGCCCACGTGTTCACCACTTTCTCCACTAGTTTAACATGTTCATTACTTGTCTTAGTACGTTCATGACTTGACCCAAGCTTGCTACCTTTGTTGCCTTTGCTCCTTTGCTGACTTTCCTACCTTTGCTCCTTGATAAATATTCTAATGTTTCTCCTTGCCTTTTTACTACTCCTCTCTACTCCTTTGCCTTAATGATAATTGTGGTGTTGATCCACGCCTCTTTGCTGCTCCTCTTCCTTGCTCCTTTGTCTCTAATGTTGCTCCTCTGCCTCTCTTTTACTCTTTGCTGCTCCCCTGACTCTCTTTTATGCTTCTCCACTTAACTTTTTCCTTCTTTTCATTTTTTCTCTTTTATACTCTAGCTGATCATGATCTACTCCTTTGTTCTCAATGATAATTCTAGTGCTGCTCCTTTCTGTTCCTTTGCCATCAATGAAAATATTTCCAACAACCCTTTCTTCTTTTATCCATCCCATATTAAATAAAAATGGTATAGGGCCTAAATCCTCCAAAATTTTGACCTTTAGAGATATTAGATGATGATTAGATTCTCCTTGCGCCAATATTGTGGATGCATAGTCCACTCTTCAGAGTACCCAGTTGTTGTTTAGCAAGAACTGGTCCAAGTATGTTGCAATGTGTGCACTGTCAATCCTTTTGTTATTCAAAGTGTATTTTCCTCTTTCTAGTTTTATTTCTATCAAATCCTAATTTTTAATCATATCCTCAAACCTATCTTTGAATCGATATTGGACTATATTCCCCCATCGTTTTTTGGAAGAGTATAAACCACTGAACTTATTTTAAAGAGATCAGTGAATCCCAAATTTTGTTTCTTTCTCGTAAGATACTAGGGCATATAAATTGATCATTGGGATTCTTTCCTTAGTGTCATTTATTTCTAGTAGTATGGAAATCTAATGTCTATTTGTAATATAGTTCACCTTGGTAAAAACATAATTTAACCAAAATGTGCCTATACCCCCTGAGGTGCCATGAGAGCATTGTGCCACTCCTGAGCATTCTTTACAGAAGTCCTTGGCCATATTCACAATTTCATTTTCTTCTAATTTTGTTTCCTGAAGAAATAATATCGAAGGCTTCTCCAATTTTATCAAATCGTTAACTGATTGAGATTTTATTGGGCCTCCCATACCCCTTATATTCTAGGAAATTATTTTCATTTATTTCTTGGAAGGTTTTGGAACTTACCTCCTCTAGCTGCCAGACCTTTTGAATCCTTAATTGGGTATGGCTTAAGAATTTTCAGTGATTTGATGCTAACTTTCCAACTTTTTATTATGCTAAACTTTATTTTGTCTAATTAATTTATTGGAGTGTCTTCCCCTCTTTTTTATGCTACTTTTTGTATATTGGCTACTAGCTTTGTCAACCCAGTTTATTTTATGGGACATATCCCTTGTTAAAATTTTCCCTGGGTCCCCCATCGAATCCAATGGCTTCTTTGGAGTGTTATATTTTTATGGTATGATGTTTTCTAGGGGTTTTCCATTGTTTCTAGCAACACTAGGGTATTGAATTCTTTATGGTTAGGGTTTTGAGTGTTCCCATCCCTCCTGCCATCTCCTTGCATTTTATGTTGGCAAATTTACCCATATTCATGTTCTACATTTACCACATATTCCTTAGGGGATTCAATTCTTTTCTATGATTTAGAAACTTATTTTTCCTCTTCTTCAAGGTTTTGATGAGGTTGATGCCACATTCTTACCCTGAGTTGTGTTATTCCTATTTGCCACATTTTTTCTTCTATTCCCCCCTTTTCGTTGTGTTTTCCATTGTTCCTCCTATATTCTAGGCACTTCATCACCCTTTTGGGTTGGTCCATCTTACAATCTCTTGAAAAGAGGCCATATTCATGACAATTCAACATTTGAATGGTATTTTTGCTTAATCCATCACTTGAAAATGGCTCCATTCTCCTTGAGTGAGATTGATCTTTGCAGGGAGGCCAAGTTTCTAAGTCCACTTCCCAGACATGCCTTGGAACATGAAAATTGTGAGCCCTTGGGTTCAAATCCATCGAGATATTTTCCCAATCCATTTGCAATAGCTCTTGAGCAATCATCACTCCATAAAGACAAAGGAAGTCTAGGAAGATTTAACTAGATATGCACTACATTTGGAATATCCTCAGTTGGGTCAAAATCCAATGACCATTCTATAAATAATTCCCCAAGCACCGAAAGAATATGGGTTGTTTCTGAATATTACATCCTTTTCCTTCTTGAGTTCAATAAGAAGGAAAAAAACCATTCCCGTCGGCATATAAGCCTATATTCTCCTTCATCAATGATTTCCATGTTTTTTCTATCCATTACTCAGTGGATCTACGAGATGACCACATACTTTTAAATTTCCCTACCAAGGCACATTCTGTGAATTCCAGAGTAGTGCATCGAAACCTTGTAAGCAACACGACTGAAGGAATTTTTTCCATCATTTTCACAAATTTAGAGTGTGGCTCCTTCGCTCGTCACTTCGTGGACAAGGTTGCAATAAGGGCTTAAAAGGCTTCCATTTCATCCAATGGAGGAGAAGGAACCCTTTCTGGGCTAGCCATGAAAAATTTACTTCAAGGGTTGGATAGGGTTTCAGAGGTTGCAAAGCAAAAAACTTAGTTTTTCAAAAGGAAAGTTTTGGGGTGAGAGAGGTTCAAACTTTGTTAATTAATAAGCTAGTTGTAACTCTTTTTTTGGAGCTAGTCAGAGCTAGTAGGATATAATTTTGATAGGATAATGACAATCCAACTTTAAGATTATGGTCAAGTCATATATTGATTTGGTGTAAATATTACTTTATTTTTGGAAAAAGAGATCAATATCTTAAATTTATATAAGTGTAGATACTTTATCATCCTCTATATTTTCATATGTAACCTTTTAAAAAAATACATTTTCTTAAACATGTATATTACTTTATATAAGTATATATCATAATATATAAAATAATATAAATATATCCTATTATATAAGTATATCTTTATATCATAAAATATAAGTATATTATGTAAGGATATATCCTAATATATAAATAATTTATATTACTATGTTGAATGCATAATGTTTCTCCACTTAAGAGATATATCATACAATAATGCTCATGTCCAATCAAAATTGTCATAAATATAAATTAAACCTTGAAATTTTATAATTAAATAACCTTGAAATTTATTAGTGCATAAAATTATCCCCGGTTAATGAAAACCGGATCCGACTAATTCGAACTTCTGTCATTGTGCATCTTTTCATCTACGCAACGTGTAAATTGGTTTAATAACAATTTTTTTTCATGCTTCATATTTAACTTTCTTATTTTCCTTCTTCATTTTTGGCATTGTTAAGTCGGAAGATGGCATTAGTGTGTTGACATTGATGTCAATCTGATGTATTGTTGTGTTAGCATTCATGTCAACCAGAGTAGAGTAATGTAAACCTTAATGCTTGCGTAAGAATATTGTGTCAATGGAGATTGTTGGCTTAGTGATGTGGAATTGAATAGGAGACTACTCGGGCAGAGTGCTGTCAATACTTAGGGGGATTATTCTAGTAATTGTAGTCTTTTGTTGAGAACCATCATAATAGCAGGATGAGTGAAGAAGATGAAAATTACTATAAATATGATGGTTGGATGGCACAAACTAGCTCAGTTTTATAGGCCTTGGAAATACCTTTCTAATGGTAAAAGGTAGCTTTAAAAACTCCAAAGGATTACATATTTATGGCTAGTTGAAGTTTTGCAGAGTTATAGGCCTGAAGGTTCCACATAGGCCTTGTGTTTTGTAAGCAATTTATTTGTTAAAGAAATTTTCTACTTAGGCAAATTTTTGAAAAAGTTGAGCTAGTCGGGCCTTTGGCCTAGTCGATAGGTCAGTTCAGTTGGGAGATCGTCTCGTCGAGAGGTTTCGACAAGAGTAACAAGGATCGACCCCCAACTTGTGCAGGACCCGACTAAGATAGGTGTTAGAGACATATTTCACGGTGAATGGTGTTATGGAGACATATATTTCGAGGAGGTATTTAACATAAAATTTGGCATCCCAACACTTAAAAATTAACAAAGGAATGAACACTTGACTTATGAATCCCTGAGTTAAGCCCCATCCTACTAGGACTTGGTTCTCACTACATAGACAAGAACATGTAACACCCACACACGAATAATGGATAAAGGTTATAGGGATCAACAAAGTTGAATATGGCAGAGTTGTGTCATTGGATTTGAACGTAATAGTGTAAGTAAGCAACGAGGACCACAATCTACAGAGAGTGTTAATAGAGCTCTGTCCACAACAAGAGAAATCATTGATCATAGGGTTTTCATATTAGACCAGCTACAACCAAGGAGAGAAATGTCAAGAATTTAATAATGTTGGTCGCGTGTTCTATATTTCCTCATTGGGTTGTCTAAATTCTTATAGAGCCATACAATTTGGTGATGGAGATCCATACTAGCCAAACAAGAAGAATTTCATGTAAATACTCCTTGAGAGTGCAGGTGGAATGAGATTCAATTATGAGCATGGAAAATCACACCAAATCCCATTCTCTTGAAATATATTAGCTACAGTGAATTACACAAAAATACAAAAAAATTGTGTGTCATACTAAAACTACACACTTGGACAACATGAATGAAAAATTTCTTTGCATTGTTTATTGTGTAATAGAGAAACAAAATGTAGGATTGCGGTAGTGAGATTTTTGGGTGAATGCAGTATTGTTGTGGGATATGTGAGGCAACAATGGTTAAGTAAGATCTTTGTGATAATATGTGCAACAAAGTGTTGAGAGAGTGTGTTGTAGAGATTGTTGAGAAAGTTCAAGATCACCTGTAGAGTAGGTAGGGTTTGAGTTTTTTTGTTTAGTAGAATGAATGTAGATGTGGGTTTCTGAAGTGTTGAAGGTCGAGAGTTGGGTGCTGCTAAGTATGTCTCTAGTGTAGAGGGCCAAGAACATAGGAAATTGTTTGTGTATGCTAATGAGGAGAATATATGGTAAATATTTGGTGATTGCAAAAATAAAAAATCAAGCAGAGTGAGTGCTAGAACATAGGGCCAAGAAGTGGTGAATGCAAAGCTGAAATCAGGCTGAGTGGCTGCCATAACAAAGAGTATTAATTTCCTAGTGAATATTAGTTTTGCACCTACAAAACAAGGAGTTTGGGATTCCATATGAGTAAATGTATGAAGGATAGCATGGGGGTTGGTTACTCCTACAATTTAGTGTATGCATAAATCCATGAAATTGGTACTTCTGGTAAGTTGATCAGGTGTTTGTAAAAGATCAAGGAGTGGGTGCTTCTTGCTAGTGGGAGATAGAAAAACACATAAGGCTTTTGGTTCTTCCTGTGAGAGGTTTCTCACAAAGAGAAATGATGTAATCTAAGTAGAGGCTTAATATTTGCATCATTAAAACAAATATTGTTGGTTTTTTCCCTTTTGGGTTTCCACATTAAATCCTATATGTTATATGTGTATGCTTCTCATAATTTTGGTGTATATTTTCATGTGAATGGTTTACATTATTTCTTATATATTTTGTTGTGAAGTGCTCATACAAATGATTTCATAGTAAAAGAGAAAACATAAATTGGAATTAAAATTAAAATTAGATTTAATACTAATTCACCCCCCTCTCAGTATTAGTATTGTTACCAACAATTGGTATTAGAGTTGGTTTCTTCAAGAACAAATTAATTGCTTGAAGGTAGATCAAGAGAAAACATGGTTAATAAAGATTGGATTACACCAATAGGAGTACCATTTTTGAATGGAGCAGATTATTTTCTCTGAAGTTTAGAATGGAAGCCTATATAATGGATCAAGATTTAGATGTATGGTTCTATAAGGTGAATGGAGAAAATAATGAACATAATGTAAAAGGAAAAGGGTTTTTTTTAAAGGGAAATTAAATCTAGATTCTCATAAAGTGAGACATTGTTATACAAAAAAGGAAATGTTGGACAAGCTACATTGTATATATGGAGGAGATAGCCACGAGGCTTAAGATAAGGTTGATGAACATTGTTGCTTAAGTAGTGAACCACATCCTATAGAAGTTGTTGTTCGAGATAAAGAAAAGAAGAAAATAAGGAGGAGGAAGAAGAAGCCATCCCAGAAATAAAATGATTAGAATACTGAATATCTTTCTCCCAATGTGAAAGCTATTGATCTTCACGAAAAAGGTGAAGAAGAAGACTCAGATCAGGGGCCATGCAGTTTAGGAGGTAATCTATTGCATTGTTGCAAATGTAAGAAAATAGGTCACTTATCTTCTAGATGTCCACATGCATTGTATGAAGAAATATATAGATATGCATCTAGTAGTAGTGAAGATATACCTACACATGTAGCAATATTTCATGAATGTACCTCTCAGGAATAGGGAGGAACACTTCATGAGGAAAATGATAAAATATCCCATGAGCGTTCATCCATAAGATAAAGTGATTGCATCCCCTATAGCGATGAACAAGTATTTGAGAATTAAATAGACCTTTATTGTGATTCTCCAAGCACCTCTAATAGGACTTAAAAATATCTATATGATAATATCTATTTTAGAAAGAATCCCATCTATAATTTTCAAGAGATCAAGGAGATTTCAAAATAAAATATCAAGCAAGAGGAGTAGTTGCAAGAAATATTGACATTGAAAAATTAAGAAAACAATTGTATGGAAGTCAACAAATTAAAAGAGATGTTGACAAATATGCTCATTGAAAGAGAAGCTTACTATGAGAGACTACAAGTTGAATTAGTCTTATTGAGACATGACTTATAAAATTCTTTTGAAGATTTTTCTCAATATCATAATCTTGAGAATGGCTTTAATATCTTGAATGAGATTCTCATTAAGCAAAGATCCCCTCTCATCAAGGTTGGTTTGGGCCTCAATGAATAATCAAGCTCTAATAAATCAAAAGGGAAATAATAAACTAGTTAGGCTAATATAGTTAAAAATTCCAACAACAATAAAGGAAAGGGGCTTGCTAGACAAGAAAAGAAACAAAAATAACAAAATATTAATAAATAAAAAATGCAAGTGAAAAATATAAGAAGAAACAACAACGAGGAAATGAAGCTAGAAACTTAGTAGCTACGGAGGAGAGGTACTAAGGCCTTCATTTTTTAGATGAACAAGGCAGTTTTGAGACAGTTGGAGTGATAGCGAGTGGCAGGGCAACCATTGCAGAGTTGCAGAAGCAATGAGGAGTGAATTGGAGTGGACTCCAATTTTCCGAAGGTAAGTGGGAAGGAGAAAGAACAACCGAACCACAGAGGCAGGCAGGCAGGCAAAGAAAAATGGGAGACCAATAGTTCAGTTGGAGGATATCGGGATAAGGGAAGAAAATAAAGAAGGAACCTTGCGAAAAGGTTCAAGAAAGGAAGGAAACTGCACTGGATGTGGTCGTCCTGTGACTCTGTATTGTTTAGATCATATGTTCTTTGGAAAAGACACTTCGATGTTGAATGTAATGCATTATGATGAAGCTAATATGAGGAGATGTTCTATGGTCCATATCTTATGTGTGTGCTCTGGATTGTTGTTGTTATCTGAATAATTGGTAGTTAAAAATTTTATTATGAATCCTTATTATTTGATGGTATATTTAGCTCTTGTAGAATGACTACTTGGTTATGATAACGATGTTCTAAGGGAGTAACGATTGATAGTGTTATTATGATATCAAAATCCAAACTCTCTCATTTTACTAAGGTCACGACATGCCTTGGGTGAGAATCCTTACTCAGTATTGGGAAAGGTCAAAATGTTGACGTTGTCCTAGACTGCAATTGAGCCTTGTTGGCCCCTGGGCCCCAACATGGGTCTTTACCCGGTTATCATTTTTAGCCAACAAATGGTTATGTTTTCAGGACCTGAAATCTAAAAGGAAGTTGGAATATGGTATCAAGTATATATAAAAGAGAACTATGAAGGTTGTGGGATGACCATGTATATCGATTCATCTCACAACAAGCCCAGCTACGACAAAAAAATGAAAGGAAGTTGAGGGACCAGATCCCATATTCAGATTCAGCTAGCGATCAGTACGAGATATTTTTTGGTAAATTCCAAGAAGATCTTTATTATTGATTACAGAGGTTGCAGATCAAAGGAAAACTAGGCGAATGAAATAGATCTTGTCATACCTGGACACAACCATATCTATTGGCATTACATTGGTTGGACATTGATCTAACCCGAGTTGTAAACTTTTGGGTACAGTCCACACTAGAAGGGTATATTGTTTAGTTTTCTACAAAAATCCGCCAATGTTTTTCTAAATGTGAGGATATGTTTACATCAGGGTTGCGAGGAAAGATGCTGAAGGAGTTCCCTTTGTGGATTAAAGTTTTGATGGTGGAAGAATGTTTGTTGGCATTCCAAACTCCAAGCATGAAAGCCTAAACACCCAGTACTAGGGTAAGGATCTAAAGGGAGGGATGCTACGGGATGGGAATTTATGAGGAGACTGATAATATGGACACATATGATTCCAAGAAATCTAGGGATCTAAGGGCACATCGAAGAGCACAAATAGCAGAGAAATGGAGAGAAAAGGAAAAGCAAGAGATCAGTAGGAAAAATAATGATGTGCACCAAGCATGAGATGTGTTGCAAAGTTCAATATAAGAATAAGTGGCAGTGGTACCAACAAGGAAAGAAAGGTTTTCTAGAAGAGTTAAGAATCGAGAAGATAATAGGAGCTCATCCCGATCCATATAAAGAGAGGTTCCAGAAAAAATAAAAGGTGAAAACTCAAAAGACGACTCAGATGGTGACATACATGTCATGATGGAAATATTATTTGTGGAAAGATAAGCATCCAAGACAAAAGGTAGTACAATATCCTCCTACCCAAGCAACAACTTCCCCAACCTCCCCCTGGTACTTTACAAAAACCATGATCAATTCTTCTCGAAGTTAATTAAATTCAATAAAGTTCATAGTTTTCAAACTACATTTCAAGTTAGTACTAGTAGTAGTGGTAATACTAGAAATATCCCGCAAGGATCATCACAACCTATATCAAAAGGATTTTTACTTCTTCCTAAAGCATAGTTAGAAATGGCGAGGTCATTCATGCGACATCGAGAGTTCTCTCAAAAAGGGAATGATGACGTGGAGCAACATTGGTACTTGTGTGAAGCCATATGGAGGGGCCGCAAAATGTCGAATGTTTCCAAACTAATTGAGTTTCAAACCACTCTTATGGAGAGAGCCTTGAGGTGGTTCATCAAATGGTAGGAGCTACATCAAAATCCTGCAGTATATGATTTCAAAAGAGAATTTGTAAATGAATTCAAACTCCCTCAAATAAATCAACAAGTATTGTCACAACTAATGGAAATTAAAAATCGAGAAGGGGAAACAACTTGGTATCTGATGAGAAGATTTAAAGACGCAATCAACAAATTAAGTTATCCTATAAACCCAAACCATCAACGAGATTGTTTTATTAAAGCACTTCTACCACTTACAATAATGCCATTGACACAACAAAATATTTATATGTTGCAGGATGCTCTAGAGTAAGAATTGAGGATTGAAGCTATGGCGGGATACCCTCATGAATTTCGGGGAGGAACAACAATACAGGATCCTTCTATATTGGGCTTGGAACATCAAATTTCAAGTATGACAGAGAAATTGAAAGATATGCATCCAGTGCAACGAACAAGACAAAATTTATGGTGTAAACATTGTTTTGTTGAAGGACACCTAATCACCGAGGGCCTAAGGTTGTGAGGGATGAGAAATATATATGGAACTAGGGGGCCCTTAGGAGGTCTGCCTATAGCGAGATTTGAGCATACAGGGACACAAGGTATATAGCAAGGTCAAACAAAATTCCATGGATTTCCAAATCAACAAAATCCACCACCCACTAATTACTGTGAAATCTGTAAGGATATGGACATCTTCCACGCCTCTGCCTGATTTTACAGAAATATTCAAATCTCCCAAACAACATCTAACAGTGAGTATTTTTCCTCACCAACTCATCACACAAACCAATGTAGGGTGTTGGACGCATTAGCTGATAGGCTGGATAGAACAATATATCGGGTCAATGAAACTCCTCAGGGACGAGGACGAGGAGGGGGAAGGATGGGAGGATGGGGTATAATGTGATGCTACAACTATGACTAGGAAGGTCATCTTGTGATAGAGTGTCCTCTTCCTAGAATGACATGGTGTTCTCAGTGCATAATCAACACACATTCTATAGAAGACTACCTAAAATTGATCAAAATATGGGAAGAGCGAACAAGATAGAGGGGAGAAAATTTTATTAATACGGAACTAGGAATACTAGAAACTGGCCCCCTCTCAAGTGCAGCTATAGTGACATGAGGAGGAAAAAATACTGGATATTACGGAGGAGAAATGGAGAAACCTAAAATTATAAGACCAACCTCATCAAAATGATCATATAATCTGAAACAAAAGAAACAATACTACAAATAAGTGGTGGAAACATTCACAAATTTAAATCCAAGTAAAGAATCACAATCAGTACAACCAATGGATGGGAAAAAAAGGGTCCATATCCAGCGCATCATATATAATAATGGCTCAAATTGTTCTTGAATATCGTGAATGATGAGCAGATGCTTGGATAGTTGCGAGAGAATTTGAAGTCAACCATGAAAGGAGAGATAGATTAGAGCAACACAATCTTTGTCAATCTTCCAGAGAGACACTCAGGAAGAATATGAAGGAATAAAAGGTGAATATGGAAGGAATTTAGGATTGATGCACAAATTGAAGGATTCTAGATAATAGATAATATGTTATACCTCGACTCAGATGTTAATATCCTACCAAGAAATACATGGGAAGCGTTGGCCAAACCCAAGCTAACATTTTCTCCTATTCAGTTGCGCATGGAGAATCAGTATTTTGTCATACAAATAGGGAGGTTAGAAGATGTGGAAGTTGAAATTGTGGGGGTTAAGACCTACACATACTTTGAAATTAGAGATATAATGGGAGATAAGGACCCCTACCCTACACTCTCTGGGATAGATTGGGAATTTGAGAACTATGCAGTAATTGACTTAAAGAAAGATTTGATGAGTATTGAAGTTGAAGGGGTTAGAGTTATCAATCCCCTGGATCCCTATTGAGGTCTAAGGTTCAAAGAGTCAAATAATGATAAGGAAGAGCATGGAATTCTAGACCAGTTATACCAGCTAACAATAGGAAAGAGGGAATATTATATTAACCTGAGAGCAGGGAGGTCAATCAGTTGGTGTTGTGTTCATAGTTCGAGAATTGGATCAGAGGTTGCTTTGGATGATTGGAAAAAAGGAGGATATGAAATCAACACCCAACGATGTGCAACCATCTGAGGAGTTAAATGAATCAGAATAGAGATAAAGGGATATCCTAACTTCAATAATATGGACATAGTTAATAGTTTTATTAATAAAGATGATGAAATAGCTCTTGAGGATCATGAAGTACCTTTAATGAACGTGGCCTTACAAGCAACATCAACCCGGTGGTGGGGAACCCATCGCAACAAACTTAAAAGGTGGGATGAAATTTCAACTACACTTAGGGTCAGACTCTGAAAATCTGGGGGTCCGCTACCAGATATAAAGTACAAAGGTAGTTCAAATCCCCAAGAACATATAAATTTTTGTGAAGAACGATGGGAGGTTGAAGAATTCCCCAAGGGAATTTTGGGTGCAGGACTTTGTGCATTCCCTAGGACCATTTTCCCAAGCGTGGTATATTACAGAAGAAATTAGGAAGAGACAAATTATAGATTAGGACTATCTAACGAGCCAATTTGTTAGCAGTGCAACTGACTTGCAGGAGGTTAAAATAATTTTACTTACAACAAGATGGTTAACAGAAGGAGCCATAGACCAGGTCACCATGAAGCATATTTATGAGTCAAATTATAAAGAAGCAGTAGCTTGTGGAAAGGTAGATCAGGAGCCAAATGAGGATGATTTAGAGGACTTTAGGCATCTTTCCTTTGATGACAAGGAAGGGAAATGAGGAATTATAGATGGACTAGTTACAAAAGGACCTGATTTGCTGCCATTGAAGGTGAAGAAACACAATATAGGAATAAAAGAGAAGCCAAAGTTAACATCTATTGGAGAATACTAGGATGACCAGACCATTGAAGAAATCTTTGATTTTATAATAGAATATGAAGATCTATTTTCGTCATATGTCGCGGAATCAAAAGGAATAAAAAGGGATTTCGGAGATATGAGGATTATGCTTAAACCAGATGTAAAACCAGTGAAGCACCGACCCTATAGATTGAATCCAAGAGTGAAGGAGAAATTAAAGAAGGAAATAGACAAGATGTTGGACGCAGGATCGATATTCCTGGTTGACGAAGCTAGTTGAGTTAGCCCAATAGTCATTTAGAACAAGAAATATGCAATACAGATCAAGTTCTGAATGGATTATCATAGTATAAACAATGTTTTCATACATTATCCCTTTCCCACACCCTTCAACGATGAAGTCTTGGACAATGTAGCTGGAAATGAAGCATACTCATTCAAAGATGGATTCTAGGGCTATCATAAGGTCAAGATTGTAGAGGAGGAAAAGAAGAAAAAGACTTTCGCTACAGAGTGGGGTTCTTATGCCTACCATGTGATGTCCTTTGGGCTAAATAATGTGTTGTACCTGTTTCTCGTAGGAATTTCTTGGCTACAAAAAATACGCATAGAAACCAACTCAACCAATCTTTAGGTTCAAGGTGGCCCTTGAACCAAAGGGGGCTCCATCAATATTTATGAGGTCATGTTTAATGTTGTTCACTGTCACTGAACAACAACCTATGAAGCACAATGGCCATATTTATAATTTAATTTTGGAGGTTGCTAATGATATTCCAATCCCTATTCATGTGTAAATCCCTCTCTTGCAGAGTCCTTGTTCAAAGTGTCAACATTCCAACCTAACAAAATAACATGATTTTTTTAAAGAATTTGACCAAAGAATATAAGAAGATTCCTGATAATTAAGCAGTCATACTGAATACTTAATTAACCAGGTAAATTTGGATGTGTGTAGAAGACTTCTACAACCAAAGAAAACACATTCAGGAGGATGACAGAAGGCAACAATTAAAATATGTAGAGGAGATATATTAGACAAACAATCCAATAAACTAATCTCTCTAAGTGAACATAACTTTGCAGGGGATTTTAGACAAAGTGACACTCAACCTTATCTTACCCAGAATATCCTATGCAACCTTGAACATGTGCATAAAAGAGTATGAAACTACTTGAAAAAAAATAAGAAACACAATTTCTATCAAGATTCGGAGCTTGGAAGGCTTCAAATAGGATTTATAAAAAAAAAAAATTACGAAGCTGAAATATTTTGGCATCAAAATCCAAACCCTCTACATTGAACTGAAACAATATATAGAATAAATCTCTCATAAACTGTTACAATATTTCTAGAATAAAATCCTAAATAATAAACTAAAAATAAAATAATATCTCTAATTTATCTGATGGACACTTTGAACTATTTGCAAGTATTGTGCCTTGAAATTTCTTTTAGTTGTTGATTCTCTGCTTGAAAATCTGAAGTTGCACAAACTGTTTACTGGAAATTTGCTATTTGACCCTCAATTTGCTAATTCTTTGTTGCTTTAACTTCTGATTTATTGCCTAAAGATATTGGTTCTGATCTTTTTAATAGATGATGCTATTTTCCGTTTAAAATTTAAGCTTTTGAATCAGTTCCTGGAAACCTTGAAACTAACTCCCTCATTTTGATCTATAGAAAAATATAATTCCCTTTTTACGAATATTTGTCTCTTCTCACCTTTCCAGTTCTCATTTATTTTATTTTTAGATTTTGAATATTTGATGTCAGCATTTGACTTTTAAAAACGCTGATAAATTTGAATTTGTCGTGGATGTTGTTAGGGTCCTATAATAATAGGATTCATAATTTTTGAATTGACTATGATAGTATTGTAAATATGTACATACCTTGCTTTCTGCAAGTTGTTTTCCCATATTTTGAAAAATGAAGAATAATAAAAAATAAAATAGGGTAAAAAGTCCTAATAGAAAGATCAAAGGACTTAGAAAAGATAGACCCCAAAAGAAAAAGATATGAAAATAAGACTTGAAAGTGAGCAAGTCAAAATGCCACTACCATTTACTTTTACTGCAAGAATAATGATTATGTGTAGATTGTTAATAAATGTCATAATCCATGATTAGTTAAACAGTTTAATATTGACTTTTCATGCTTTTAATTTCATGTTTTAGATAGAGAATAAAGATATGTCAAATAGTATAAACTTGACAAATCAGTAGATAGATAGAGAATAAAAGAGGAGCTCAACAATTTAATCTGAGCCCTTAGATGAAATAATGTTAGACTTAGATAGATTTATGCTTTAAAATAAAATTTGATTTAGGGTTGCAAGCTTAAATGTACCCATGAAAATGAAGAAAAAAATGTTAGAAATAAATATGGGTAGGTAGAAAGTAGTTGTGCAATCATGTAATAAAGCATCATTGGGAAAAAATCACTAATTTCCCCTCCCATACAATTATTCAGTATTCTAAACTATCAGTTAAAGAGGCCCAGCGCATTTCTCTGACTTTTTTTGGGACCGAACCCAAGGCTTGATGACTGATTAATTAAAAATATTGAATTCCTACACAAACCCCACATTTATCAACATTTATCCTACATTCATAATCATAATCCCTTTTTCCTAAGTAAAAACCAAATTTTCTTAGTAAAAGTAAAACCCTAAGTAACTAATTTCATTTTCCTTTCAAAACACTCAAAACACATGAAATACATTTATCCTAAGTTAAAAGTGCGAAAAAAAAAGAAACAATAATGCTTTGTTTTGTCTATCATTTTCACTTTACTTAGTTTTAAAACATGTATTTTCATATCCCCTACACTTCACCCTTTATTTCATATTAACTACTAACTATATACATTAATTCCTTAAGTTACACCCACCCGTATATTATTAAAACCCTTTTATTTCAAATATAATTCACAAACCCACTATTTTACGTTTAAACCAATGGTATAATATCCCATGTGTGAAATCTTAAAATCCTTCCCTCATCCCATTGGTTTAACATATCTATATATAAATACCCCACCACGTATAGTTTTAAAACAACTGTCAAAAGTTGAGAAACTATATAATAAAAAACCCGCGCCCATATGTATAATTGAAACATTGGCAAATATTTTAATTAACACATAAAACTTATCTGCCACATCATATTAAACCTAAGGTTTTAAATTTTGTTTAAAACGATTATTTCCAAAGTTTAAACCTCCTCACCGCATTGATCAAACCCAGCCCCACTCTCCAATCCTGACGCAGCTTTCATAACAAATCTTAACCGTTCACATTATTACTCCGCAATCCAACGGTGGAGATTTCATATCGCAAATAAACTAGCGCGATCACCAATATTTCCTTTCTATGAAAAATGGGTGGTATTCCCATTTCCTCTCTCCTCCACGTGCTCCCTTTTCATTGGATCGTGTTTGATCACTCCCAAATAGCTTACGACCCAAATGCTATGCGATAAAAATTCGTGGTTTTCATCCTTTCAACCCGAAAGCCACCATTCCTGCCCGATGTGACCATCATTCATTGCAGAGTAAATGTAACCTAAAATACCTAATAAACATAGGAAATGCATTCATTTCCTACCTCCTTCTGCGCATTAACCCTATATAAGCCCCCTGAGTGCAAAACAAGCTTTTTACACCATTTTCGAGCCAAAAACCTACAAATTTCAACCTATAGCCATTGAAGATTGTTGAGGAGCTCTAAATTTCTCTAGAAAATCATAAGGAAATTGTTCAAATCTTTCAAAAAACCTCAGAAACCTCCTCAAAACCTTATACGTGCGTATAACAGGTATTTCTATGAAATTCAGACCTATTTCAAATTTGAAATACCTTTACAAAGACAATTCCAGTTATAAATTCAAAAATTGATCCATAGAAACATACCAAAAAGCCAAAAAAATAGACCAAAGCGTGTCAAATTTTATGCAAAATCATGTTTCTTGTTGCCCGTTGTTTTAAAAGGAAATTGTGAGTTTTTTCTAGTTTCTATAAACTGTTTAAACTCTAAATTAATCCATAAATCCTCTGAAGGTTTCGTAAAGCCTCTGTGCCCAATCTCAAAATGATTTTTAGCCCAATTGCTCAGTAAAAAGCCCAAGAAACCCCTGTTTCTTGTGTCTAAACCAGTAAAAACCTATAAATCCTATTGAGAATCCAAAACTAAAAAGAAAAACCCAAGAGAAGCCCATAATTTGCCCATTTTCTATCCAAGAAACCTCTACTAAAGTAAAATTACTTCTGCAAACTGTCTAAACTTGCATAAGTAACCAGAATGACTAAAAAGCAGAGTTCTAGGAATCCTGAAGGTTCCAAAGTGCCAAAATAAACTCCAGCCATGACTTCAAAGAATGATATTGTTGTAAATCCTTTACAACCCCCTATCATAGACATTGAAAATATTCCATTAGCTGATATTGATTACAAGATAGCAGACCCAATTGTTGAATTTAATCTACTAGACATTCATAACTAGAGCTATGAAAAATCCTTAGATAATCAAGAAGAAGTCCATACTTGGGAATCACACTTGCCCAAATATGTTGTTCCAGTAACTCATCCATGTCAAGAGAAGAGATCCATATTAAATGCCAACAAATAAGTGCTTTTTACCATTACTGCTGAATCCATAAATCAAATGCTACAACTTAAACCTAATCCTCAAGTAGTCCCTTTGTCTATAGAGGCCCTTACCAAGTTGTATATTGGCCTAGATTTTCCTAAAAGATTCCTAATATTCCAAAAATTTATGCCTTTGCATGTAGAGATTCCTCAAATTAATCCTCGATATTCCGCTTCCAAATTTCCAAAGGGTTCAAGACATGTTATTTCCTTGCTTTCATTCATTCTAGGGTATTTCACTGATGAATACACAAATGAATCTATTTTAGGTTTCTTATCTACATTTACCCCAGGTCAACCTCCAACTGTTATTTTTTATTATGCTGGATATATTTCAGATAATATCCATGACCAATTGGTTAAATTGTCAATTGAAGGAGTGTTCAGATACACTTATTTCCTCCTTCACATGTTCTTATATTTCCAAGCAGATAAATTTCCATTTTCTCTTCAAAAGCTTGATTTAGAGGGAAATCCTCTTTCAGTTATTTTTTGGACATCTTTGATCAGAAAAGAGTCCACAGAGTTCACATATGTAGAGTTTTCAGATTCATTCATCCATCCATTGATCAAAATCTTAACAAATACAGAGCAACCAAGGATTAGTGACGAGATGAAGAAGATTTTACAGTTGTCAGAACAAACAAAGATTGGTGATTGGTACCTATATGAAAAAAATACTGAAATCTAAGTGTTTGGATCTAATTTTTTCCCTATAAACTGCCCAAACATGTATCCATGAGATTTTTTTCCTTGGAGTATATTAGAAAAATATTAAACTCTGATTCTATCAATTTTTTAGCAGCAAAAAAGAAAACACAATTCAAATTGAAGAATCAAGTAGGACCATTCATTTGCAATCAGAGGGATGGAGAGGCAGAAGTTTCTAGACAACTATTGGAGTACAGATTTGAAGAAATTTTTCCTTGGAATTATGATCCACAAGGGATTCTAAGAAAAATTAGGGTTAAATGTAAGTTAACTCCCTTCATTCATGAGACAAAGCCATAAATAGAAAAATATGAAAATCAAACTGAGTGGACAGAGAATACTTTAATAGATTCAGTGAAGAAAAGTGATACTACTCACACTTTAGAGACTGTTGATCAAACAGAGAAATCCACTAAGAGAGTAAGGGAAGAAGGCACCTATGTTGTTGAAACCACTACTGAAACAAGGTTCAAAATCCGATATAATAAAAGGCTCAAAACAGATTCAGTAGGTAAAGATAAAGTAACCATTGATGTGAAAGAAACAGATGTTATAGATACCAACACAGATGTTGCCACTGTCATCATCAATGAGCCAGTTACTAAGAATCATAATGAAAAACAAGTTGACAAAGAAAATGCATAGTTAATAGAAAAGCAACAAAGCATAGAAGCTTCATCCTCACATGAAGTTGAGGAGAAATATATAGATATCGAAGAAAAATATAAATAGATCAAGTTAAAGAATGAAGAAATCAAAACAATATCTACTCCCAATATCTGAAACAAACACCAAGTGTGAAAAACAAACTTCTGTCTGCATTTGATTATTCAAACAACAAGGTAAACATGTCAGTATTGCAGCCTACAGTCAAATCCCCAAAATCAATGGCAGATTATAAGAAGGTTGATTTGGAAGTCCAAACAGAAAAAATATATGCTCTTGATCAAATTGAATTCCGTAGATAGACTTCAGAAATGTTGTACTCTACTTTTACAACTAAATCCATGAGTGCTTAGAAACTCCAGAATACCATCTCAAATATGAAAGATCAGATGAAAATGGAAAAAGCATCTTTATATGCTAAGGATCTAAGAATCAAATCTTTGCAAGAATTGGTCATACAGATCGGATTTGACCTAGCAAATGTCAAGGCAAAAAAACAATTAATAAAGAAAAAAGAATGAGGATATTGCAGCTTTGAGGAAACAGCTTAAACTTCCTCAAAGTGAACATCCTAAAACCAAGGAAATAATAGAAGGAAAAAATGATAAAGATGATATGATGAACATAATATTTCAGCTTACATAACAGATAAAAGAAATAGAGATTCAGATGGACAAGCTTGTCCAGGAGAAAGAAATACCAAAAACACAAGAAGAACCTACAGTCATCCCAATGGTTACTACAACTGTGCCATCAACTCTAGCTGAAGGGTTAGCACCTAAGGTTCCACTGGCTACTGCAGTTCCATTAACATCATCCACAACATCAGCTACAGAGTCATCTACATCAACAGTTCATCCTGTAGATTAGGCCAATAAACTGGTAAAGGCCATGGAAGAAATGTCTCTTAAGACAAATGAAATTAACAAGTTGAAACAAATGATTGAAAATATTGAAAATCAAAAGAAGTTGGCTCAAATTAATGCAAAAACTCATGAGCAAAAGGCCATCATATTAAATGAAGAATTGAAGAAATTACAGAAGGAATTGACCTTGAAGGAATAGATTTCTTATGTGAAAAATCATTTTTGGAAAAAAATCATAGAAGCCATCAATGATGTATGGCCATCCATTAAAGTGATTTTTGAACAAAGAGACTTACTAAAAGCAGCATTAGAAGAGATCCAAAAGACTAAAGAGGAATTAGAAACGAACCAGAACAAGCTTTAGAACTGATAAAGTTCCTCAACAACAAGAACATGCAAGAATTGGAAGAACTTGAAATTACTGATAGAACTGAAACTATCCTTGAGATAAAGAAGGTTATAACTAAAAAGAACCTGATGAAGCAGTTGGAGGAAAAGTGTGAGAACATGAACATTTCCATAACCAGGTTTATGGTCAAGTTTGAGAATCTAAGGAAAATAATTTTGCCTAATATTTTGGTCATCAATGACAAATTGATGCCTCAGAAGGATTATAATAAAAATATCAGAGAATATGTTAAGGAACGAGTTGAAAAAGAAGGTGGTGGAAAAGGCATTCCAACAGGGAAAGTCTTACTCAAGAGTTTTGAAGACTTATTTTACTTGCAGCATGAGATAAAACACTTGTTTTTTATTAAACCAACTTTTTCCAGGTACACAAAAGCAGATGAAAACTTCAGAAAGCTGAAGAAAATACAAATTCCAAGTAAAGAAGATTGGCGGACATTAATAGATTTACTATGAAAAGTAAGAAGGCAAAAAGGCAATAGTGAAAACAGTTTGTTGATTTATCATTAAAAACATGTTTTTTACAGTAGTAAACATGTTTTAGAAATGGTCAAAGAGTATCAGATAAGCAGATCATATTTCAAAACAAACTCAAAATATCTAAAGCCAGCAAGGAAGACAGCAAGGCATCCATCTGCATCTTATCTACAATCAGTTTCTATTTTATTTGAATCAATAGGACATCTTGTTGATTTGTTAAAAAAATGTCTCTATTATTGTTGTAAAGATATTTTATTTCCCTTAGATAATTCCTAGAATCGTTCTAGGATATTTTGTAAACAATTATGTATAAATACTTCATCTTTAGAAGTATTATTGTGGAATAAATTGTTGAAGATTTCTATAGTCATTTTTGTGGACTTGAAGGCTTTTTGTGTTTCAAATTTCGAGTAGTAGACTAGATCAGATCAACTAGCATCATATTTCAGGACTCAGTGATGAGCTATTTGGAGTGAAGTATGTTTCTACTTGTCATTGTTATCTTTCTTTGTTAGATTCAATCCATTATGTGTTCTAAATTTGAATGAATGAATAGGAGGATTACTTCAGGATTTGTTAAAAGCACCATGTCTTAACTATTTGTCATTTCTGTGTTTTCTTATGATTTTCAGAGTAGGGAACCCTTAATTTCTCCCTCTTTCGTTTGACCTCTGCCTACTACTTCCCTTTTCCGAATAAAAAAACCCTTCATTGCTCTTTATCCCGATCATATCACCTCACAAAACAACTTTCCAAGATCTCCAAGGGTTATCTATCTTGCACTGGAAAAATTTGACTTGTTGGCCTTGATCCTAGTTCTATCTGCTTGAATTTTGACTCCTCGGCCCAATGGAAAAATAGATTTCCCACTATCCATCTCTTCTATTGATTTTTCCCACCAAACCAATCAAAACCAAAACCAATTGCACAATCATAACTAGCCTAATATTTTATAAAATAAACAAATTTAAATTTTATAGAGAGAGCCTTCTCTGAACCCTAGGAAGGCTAGATCCTAGAGTTTAAAAGTTGGTATGTGGTTACCTCTATTTTTCTCAACTAAAAACCAAAAATATTAGAACTAGAGAATTACTAGAGTGATAACATACTGGTGACCATACTGGGGACCTAACCAATCCTTAGTTGTTAAATAAACCTTAAAGGAAATCATTTCTTATTATCTTTTTGCCTTTAAGATTGTTTAACTAGTTGTGAGTATACAAATTTGTAATTCTGGCTTCTAGGAAAATTTATTATACCATGTCTAATCCGGACCCTAAACCTACTGTTATAGTAGACAACCCAGACAGAATAGGAAAAAGGAAAAAACAAAGAGAAGATTTAGATGCTAAAGTTTCATTAATAAGAGTCAATTCATTACCTCAAGAATTAGTAAGTTTGCAGGATATAGAGTTTGATTTAGAATTTGAACATTCTTTATTCAAAACCAAATCTGAAAATAATTGAAGTACTATTGTTTTAGACCCTGTTTTTATTTCTTTTTTGGAATCAAAACAAAAAATTATTGCAGCAAATTCTGAATTAAAGAAAGTTAAAAATCAAGACAGACTTGAAGAGATTAATGCTACTATTCTTAAAGAAATTGATGAAGCCATAGAATTAGCTCAATTTTTAGCTTATACTTCTAAACCTTCTATTCCCCATTTAGAAACCACTACATCATCTAAATCCTCTACTACCATACAATCCACAGATCCCTTTAGTCATTGATTAACCTTACAGCCTAGAAATTTATTTGCTTCATCCCCTACATCCACTTCATCCACTAGCTTCACCACTGCTTTTTCAAGCACATCATTTTCAATTCCTAATATTTCCATATATATTCCAGTTTCACTTCCCAGTAACTTAGCTTCAGCCTTTATTTCTTCATCTAATTTTTCTAGTTCAACAACTTATAGTCTAGTTTCATCAACCACTACTAGTTCAGCTCCAAGTACCTCTACTTTACCTCCTAACCAAGCTAGAATTCAAGATATGGCTGCTAGGCATGCTCCCCTTTTTCTTCCAGGACAACTTCATGACATGCCCCAAGATTATCAAAGTAAAATACTATAGTTTGATGCTACTACACAGTATACTGCACAACAGCACATAAGCAAAATGACAGATTTCTTTGACCTTCATGTGATAGATGAATCATATGTACAAATGAGGTTGTTTGCACAAAATTTAACAAGAGAAGTAAAGAAATATTTTAAAGGTCTTAGTGTAGGTAGTATAGCCGATTTAGCTGTTTTCCATAGATTATTTTTAAATAAATGGGAAATGAAGAAGAACCCCTTACAAATTTTGTCTGAATTTGATGCAATGAAAAGAGCTCCAAATGAATATGTACAATGTTAGTAACCTATAAATATAATATTCATAATTTTGACTTGACTGATGGTAGTCTTGTAAATATGTACAAATTTTGCTTTCTGCAAGTTATTTTCCCATATCTTGTAAAAAATCAAAAATCAAAAATCAAAAAGAGGGTAAAAAGTCCTAAAAGAAAAATCAAAGGACTTAGAAAATATAATATACCCCAAAAGAAAAAAGATGAATAAAACATGAAAGTGTGCAAGTCTAAATGCCACTACTTTTACTTTTGCAGATGATTATGGCAGAGTGTCAGTAAATGCCATAATCCATGATGAGTTGAACAATTTAATATTGACTTATCATGTTTCAATTTACGTGTTTTAGATAGAAAATAAAAAATTGTCATACAGTTTAATCATGACAATTCAGTAGTTAGGTGAAGAATAAAAGAATCCAACAGTTTAATCTGGATTGTTGGATGAAATAAGTTTAGAATTAGATAGTTTTACTGTTTTCAAAAGAATAAAGTGTTGTAAGGTTGCTAGCTCAAATGCACCTGATTAAAATAGAAGAAAAAATGTTAGAAGATATGACTGGGTAGGTAGAAGAAGGTGGGAAACATCATTGTAAATATCTTTCACCAGGCTATAAATAACTAATTTCCCCTTCCCATAGCAATTTGATAGTCTAGACTATCAGTCAAAGAGGCTCAAGGAATTTCCTTGATTTCTGTTGGGACCAGACCCAAGGCTCAATGACTGATTACTTGAAAATGTTAAGTTTCTATATTAATCCTAGAAATTCGCATCATTTACCCTTCATGTACTCATAGCCATTTAATTTCATAAGTGAGAACTCTTTTCTTACTTAAATGTTACATAAAGGCCCATTTGATTAACTTCCTCCATTTTACAAAAGCATAAAACCCTCAAAAAACATGATATACTAAGTAAAAGTGAAAGAGTTATGAAAGCTAAACTTTATTCTAATTTTCACTTTCCTTAGTTTTATTTAAGAATTTTTGAGTATTCATTGTCCCTTTTCATATTAACATTTAACTTATTTTATTAACTCCCTATAAAATATCATATTCCTATTAATATAATTCCTTTTAATTTAATATCCCCAAAAAACCCCTTATTATATGCTTTTTATATCAAAGATATTACTCACGTGTTGAAAAAACATCCCGAAATTATCCCTTTGATATAAAACTACCCATAATAAAATATCCCTGCTCCCCTATAGTTTTAGAACTTTAAATAAATCTAAAACTATATAATATAATTAAATTTGCAAAAGGCACATTTTATTTACATACTCTGTATTTAAAATAACGTAGAAAAAATACTTATACTCCCATTTCCTGCATACTTTAACCTAAGGTTAAGAGCCTTAAGCTTTTTTTCCCTTTCATGATATATGGAACCTCTCATTTCATATAAGTATTAAACCTTGGTTAAAATCCCTTTATTAACCCGCCCATTCTATGTATAAACTCCTTTTATACATTAACTTCATCAATTAAACCAATGCCCTCGCGCTTATCCTCAATCCTCTGATCATCTTTCAAATCATAATCCAACGGTTCACATTGAACGCGATGAATTGGCTTCATGCCCCATCCTTCCTCGTCGCGTTTAGCCATAATCGTCCGATCCTCAAATTATTTTAAATCCGACGGTTCACACTGAGCGCGATCAAAGGACTGGTGCCCCACCATTTCCCGTTGCATTAAACTATAATCGTTGATCATCACTTACAAAATCAACGGTGCATATCAAAAAGCCCAGTCCCTCCTTGTTTCTCCGCAGCTTCCCAAGTCATCCTAACCGTTCGCATCGCCTTTCAAGATCCAACGACACAGATTGCGTATCGCACGAAAAAAGTAATCGTTCAACTTTTGACAAAAATTGTGCGATAAAATTTGTTTTCACAAACCACCCATGGCTATGTGTCTCGATTTCATTTGATTGCATTCCAAAAGTGAAATACCACTTACAGCCTAAAAGCCACGTGATACCGCTAAATGGTTTTCGCATTCAAAGCAAAACTGCTCCTGCCATTCACTGTGACCTACTATCAATGCAGTGAAAATTAATAAAATCTAAGGTTTTTAACCTTAATTTCTCATTGTTTTCTTACCCTTTGCGCCTTCGCCCATCGAGAAAGCACACTCGGACTTCAGTTCGAGACTTTTTCTGACCTATTGCCCCCCTTTGAAGCTAATTTCACCACAGAACTTCACCTAGAAACCACTGCGACCTATTTGAAGACTGATACTGACCTGCAAACCCTCCTCGACCACTAGAATACCTGCAAAAGGTATTTCTCTGTGTTCTAAAACTCGCCAATTTATACATTCAAAGAGTAAAATTAAAACTGTGGACTTGTTTTATCAAAGAAAATTTGATAATTTCCAATCTAAAAAATAACCAAACCTTGGAAAAAGAGGGCGAACCCTCGCAAATTTTTCCTAGAATTTGCTATTTTCTCCAAACTCAGTTTTTAAGTGTTTTCAGCCATCCGAAAGAAATTTCCATGGTTTAATTTGATTTAAAGAACCATTGAAACCCTTTTCAGTCCTCTGCGCCTTGAATTTCTGTGTTTTCATCCCAAAATGCTTGCCCAGATTCTCGAATTTCTCCCATATCCGCTCAATTAACCCTTGTTTTCAAATTTGACTAAGAAAACAGTGTAATATTGCTTATTTTTCCCTAAAATGACAAGAAAATAGATTACCCCTAAGACTGGAGGTCCTAAAGCCCAAAAATCTGCCTCAAGCAAGCTTCCACTCCCTAAATCTGCTAAGATAAATAAGCCTACCCCAGCCCTAACAACAGATTCTACTGAAGTGGTCAGACCTTTACAGCCACCTGTTACTTCTAAAGAGATAAGTTCCTTGATTGATTTAGACTACAGAATTACTGATGCTACATTAGAGTTTGATCTACTTGAAGTGCATAACTGGTGTCATGAGAAATTTTTGAAGAAAGTTGAAAATGATATATATTTATGGGATTCAAACTTGCCTAAATATTTGGTCCCAATCACTTTTCCAGCTCAAGACTTGATTAGAATATGCCAATTACACTATGTCCCTGAACAAATATGTATTGTAAACAGATATAGAGAAGTCTTGTTTTCTATATCTGCAGAATCCATTAATGAGATGCTTCAGCTGAGCCATGATCCAAGAGTAGTCTCATTATCCATTGAAGATTTGACTCAGTTGTACCTAGACTTAGATTTCCCTAAGAAGTTTATGATTCTGCAAAACTTTATGCCTACTCATGTTGATTTCCCAAAAGTAAATCCACCCTATTCCACCTCTGATTTTCCTGAATCTTCCAGACAAATCATCTCTATGATTTCATTCATTATAGGTTACTCTAATGATGAGTTCACTGATGCATCAATTCTAGTCTTTCTTTCAACTTTATCCCCAGGGAAACCTCCTGCAATGATATTTAACTTTGCTAAATTCATTGCTGACAATATGCATTATCAGTTGACCAAATTGTCTGAGGAAGGAGTGTTTAAATATTCATCCTATATATTTCACCTCTTCCTATTTTTCCAAGCAGAACAGTTCTCAATTGCATTGCAGAAGATGGATGTTGAAGGTAAACCCCTTTCAGTGTTAATCTGGACTTCTTTACTCAGAAGAGATGGAAATGAATTCAGATACAAGGACTTCACAGATTTTTTTATAAGACCAACCATGATTTTATTGAACAATACAGAGCAACCAAGGGTTAATGAAGAAATAAAGAGAATTCTACAGTTGTCTGAAAATTGCAAAGTAGGTGATTGGTACCTATATGAAAACCACACAGAACTAAGGATATTTTGAGCAAGCCTAGCCCCTTATAAATTGCCCAAATTTCTAACTATCAAGGTTTTTGCTTTGGAGTACTTGAGGAAAATTTTGAATGCAGATGCAGTGAATTTCATGGCTACCAAGAAAAAGACACAGTTTAAGCTGAAGAATCAGATAGGTCCCTTCATAGTAAATAACAGGGATGCCTTGAAAGAAATAGTCAGCAAATTATCAGAATTCAAGTTCCAAGAAAGCTTTTATTGGAACTATGATCCTCAAGGAATTTTGAGTAACATAAGGGTCAAATGCAAGTTAACACCATTCTTTCATGAGTCCAGACTAGAAATTGAAAAATATGCAAATCAAATCGAATGGGTAGAAAATACATTGATTGATCCTTCTACCAATACAGAGAAGGAGAGACAAATAGATAATTCACAAGCAATAACAGTCACTGAGCAAACATAAGCTTCAAACAAAAGGACCAGGAATGAAGAAGGCTATACAGCAGAGACCATTGCAGAAAATAAATTTAAAATTATTTACAAAAAAAGGGAAAAAATGATTGATGATGGGAAAGAAAATATAATTGAGATAGATGAAAATGAAGATCAAGCAAACAACAATGATCAACAAACAGATGATGAAGCCACATTAATTTTCAATGAGACACTTAAAGAAATACAGAAAGAGAAGGTGTTAACACAGGAACAGGATAGAGAAATAGTGGAAATGCAGGTTAATTCAGAAGCTCCCTCCTCTTCCAAAGCAACAAAAGAGACAGATTCAGACATCCAGAAAAAATTCAAACAGATCAGAGAAAGAAATGAGGAAATTAAGAATGAAGTTTATTCTAAATTCCTTAAATAAAAGCTAGGAAACAAAGGCAAATTGCTTACTGCTTTTGATTACTCCACCAACAAGATGATCATGTCATTTCTGAAACCCACCATTGCAGATCCAAATTCAATTGCTGATTATACTAAAACAAATGTAGAGATGGACACTGATACCATGCATGAATTAGATCAGATTGAATTCCACAGAAGCACCACTAAAATGATTTATTCAAAGGTAGTTAACAAAACTATGAGTGCTACTATGCTACAAAAGACTGTGTCCAATTTACAAACTCAAATGAAATTAGATAAAGCATCTCTACATACTAAGGATTTGAGGATCAAATCCTTAGAAGATTTGGTGATAGAAACTGGAGTGGATCCCTCCAATATTGAAGTTGCTAAAACACTCATAAGGCAAAAGAATGAAGATATTGCTGCCTTAAGAAAGCACCATAAAATTCCACAGAGTGAGCATCCACAGGCAAAGGAGATTATTCAATAACAAAAAGAAAAGGATGAGACTATGCAACTAGTACTGAAGATGACAGCCCAAATCAAAGAAATGGAGAATCAGACAGAAACTCTGATCAAGGAAAATGAAACATTGAAAAGAGAAAATGAGGTCTCCATTCCTACAATCATTCCAAATATCAGTACTGATGTTCCTTCTACACTGGCAGAGCCTTTGGCACCAAAAGGAGTATTGGCAACTGCAATGTCAATAACATCTATAGATACCTCTGCCATTGGATCATCTACATCACAGGTATTGTAAGCAACAGGTACATCAGATATATTTAAATCTATGGAAGAAATGTCACTGAAAGACAAAGAAATCATTGCTTTGAAAAAGACTAATCAAAGTCTTGAATCTTCCTACAAGAATGTTTTGATAACTTCTAAAGGACATGAACATAGAGTAAATGCCTTAGAAGAACAGGTGAAGACTTTGAAGAAAGAGGTAAACTTCAGTGAGCAGGTAGCATACATCAAAAACTACCTATGGGATGATATAATTCAAGCTATTCATTTACAGTGGCCCTCAATATAGATTATCTATGAGCAAAGAGATTTATTGCAGGCAGCACTGGTAGAAATTCATAAAACTAAAGCAGAACTAGCAGATAAACCTTCACAAGTTGTAAGGCTTATTGGATTCTTGAATAGAAAGAATAGAGCTGAGTTAGAGGAAATAAACATTCATGATAGGACTGAAACTATTCTGCAAATCAGGAAAGTCATAACTAAGAGAAATATCATGAATAGTTTAGAGGAGAAATGTGAAACCATGAACTTTTCAATCACAAAGTTCCTTGCAAAATATACAACTTTACAAGAAGAAGGTTTTCCAGATATACATGGTTTCCATGAAAAATTGATGGTCTAGACTGATTATGACAAGAATATCAGAGCTCATGCCAAGGAACAAGTCAACAAGCCTTTACCACAAGGTTCCCCAAGTGGTAAAGTGGTTTTACAATATTTTGAAAATTTGTTCTTTCTACAGAGTGAGATCAAACACTTGTTTGTTATAAAACCAAACTTTGCAAAATACACTGATGCTGATGAGAGTTACATGAAATTGAAAGGTATACAAATACCCAATGCTGAGCAATGGCAAGTATTTACTGATTGGTTATAACAGCATTGTAGACGCAGCAGAACAGGTGCAGTCATATTCTTCATTTTTATAGTTATCAAAGGATAAAATTTTGCAGTAAAAGTGTATCAGGTGAAAGAGCAGAGCCAAAGAGTGTCCGGGAATAGAACAATCAAAGCAATATTTATTGTTGTAATTCTTCATTTTACAGCAGTAAAGTAATAAAAGTGGAAACATGAAGGAGTATCAGAGGTGAACCACAGGTTAAAGGATGAAAATTGGAAAGATTGTCTTCCAAGCTATCTTCTAACAAGATATTGTTTCCAAGTGGCAGCAAGCATCGACAACCAAGCAACAAATCAATTTTGATAAGATAAATTAGTTCTATCTTCTCTTGATAAGAGGACAAATTGCCATTTTGTTTTGCAGTTGTCCCTCTCTTTTATGTAATAATCTTTATTTTCTCCTAGAGATATTCCTACATGTCTCTCAGATATTTTGTAATAATTTTGTATAAATACTTCACTCTTTGAAGTATTTAGGGTGGAATAAAATTTTTCAAGAATACTATAGACATTTTTGCTGAATACATTGGAGTTTGTGTGAGTCGATTTGTAAAGCAGTAGACTGGAACTAAGTCAAACAGACATCATAAATCAGGATTCTTGTGTTGATCAGATAAGTCAAGTATTTTCCTGTTTTCACTGTTTATCTTTCTAAGTTCCATACATACATTTCATGTTTTCTATCTTGAATGATTGACTAGGAGGATTTATACAGGATTAGTGTCAAAAGCTCCTTGTTTTTTACTAGTTATTCATTGATATGTTTTCTGGTGATCACCGGACTTAAGAATTCTTAAATTCTCTTTAGTCCCTGTTTGACCCCTTTCTTTCATCTTCTTTTCTGTAACTTAAGGATCCTTCATTTCCCTTTTGTTTAGATCTTACCATTTCATCAAAAATCCTATTTCCAAACCCTTTGAAGGTCATTTACGTTTCCCTTAGTACATTTTATCTTTTGACCTTATTTCCCAGCTCTGCTTGCCAAGGAGTTGACTCCATAGCCCAATGTTCTAGTAGATCTCACTGTGGTTTAACTTGAAGTACCTTTTATTCCCACCAAACATTCAAACCAAAAAAAAATTCCAATCATACATAGTCTAAAATTTAATCCAAAACAAAGTTAAATCATAAGGAGAGATCCCTCTCCGGAATTTAGGAAGGCTAGATCCTGAAATCCAAAAGAGGTTCTTGGTTACCCCTAGTTTTCTTTAACTATAAATCAAAATCCCACGACCTGAGAATTACTATGGTGATAACATACAAGACTAATGCACTAGATATAATAGTGTTTATAATTCAATTCCTGCAAATATAAAACCCACTCCTGACTCTGTCTTACTCAAATTCCCAGATGGACTTGACACTGACATGGCATATCAATTAAGAAAAAGAAATGCAAAAAAATTAGAAATAATACAAACAGATGTTGTAGGTGTAGAAGTAAACATTCTAGCTAGAAAATCAAGATTAATAAATGAGAGGAGAGTGACCATGAAAGAAGAAGCCTCTATTTCAGACACAAAAATAGATATGTTAACTAAAACCTTAGAAAGGATGATGGATAGGTTAGATAACATAGAAATAATACCTCAATGGGATAATCAACAACAAATCAGAAATCCCAATTTTAGAAAAAACACATATTTAGGAAAATCAAAAGACTCAGCCCTAGACCAAACAATAAGACCTCCCTTTCAGGAGAACTATGCTGAGAGTTCTCAAAACAATAATGATGATGAGGATACCATTAATTTAATGGGAATAGATAATAATAACACTATCTTTCTCACACAGGAAGATCAAGAGTTATTTGAACTTCAACAACTCCAATTAGATTCAGGGGAATCCTTTGATTACAAACAAGGTTATGAATTTTCCATTAATGAAGTACACAATCAGTATAACCTAAGAAGTAAGAAAAACAATGAGTCTTCTACTAAGAAAACCTCTCAAACACCAAATAAGAAAACAGTAGAAGCTCCCAAAACAAAAGTTCTGCAAATTCTCCCTAGGGAAAATAAGCAAAACTTTGGTTCTTCCCAAAAGGTTTCCAACCCAAAGATTTCACCAAGCCCTAAGACTGTGGACATAACTAATGAAATTTCTCAAGCCGCAAAATATTCACAAAAATCTGCTGCTCCTAAAGCATCTAATTCCGATAAAACAACAATCTTAGAAACCGAAATGATCAATGTTGATCCTAAATCAATAGATCCAAAAGCTGCCATTGCAAAAACAACTTTTGAAAAATCCAAATCTGAACAAACATCTACTACTTCACATGCCACTCCTAAGAAAATAAAAAGCAGTAAGAATCAAGATACTCAAACTAAAACTGAAAAGATAGTTGTAGAAAAACAAGATAAACCAACACAAACTACAGTTACCAAAGAAGAATTTATTCAAATAAGTAAATCACAACCTTCATTCAACATACAATCTTAAATTTCTAGGCTAAAAATACCAATTCCTCTGACAGAATTGGTAAAACATGACTTGTATAAATCAACTATAACTGAAACATTAAACATAAATGATGGAGAAGATTCCATAAATCTGAATGATGATCAGCGAGAATTGATTTTTGGCCCAAATGTGAATGGAAAACATTTAGATGGAGTAGTTCCTCCATTTTACATTAGTTTAACTATTCACGATAAAATCATACACAATGAAATGCTAGATTCAGGAGCTTCACATAATTTAATTCCCAAAGCTATAATGGAAACTCTGAACTTAGATATCACAGGGCCCTATAAAGATTCATTTTCATTTGACTCAAGTAACGTAAAATGCCTAGGTTTAATCAAATATCTATGTGTAACTTTAGTTCAATATCCTAGTAAGAGTATATTAATGGAAATTGTAGTAGCTGATATCCCACCTAAATATGGAATGTTATTATCTCGCTCATGGGGAGAAAAGTTATAGGGATCTCTACAATTGGACATGTCATATGCTACTATATCAGTTTTTGGTCAACCTAAGAAGTTATCTAAGGAAACATTAATGAAATATATGGTAAGTAGTGCTGAAAGGTTAATAAATTACCCAATTTATACCACACCTACTGATATAGAATCTTTCATCCTATGTAATGTAGAAACTGATAATGAAATCAAGACTAAACCAAGAGAAGAAAAGAAAACACCAGACAATGATATTATTTCTCTTGAATCTTTATGGCATTTAGACTTTGATGGTTTAGTAAGTAAATTAGGAGCAGGAGTAGGAGTATGGATAACTAATATAGATAAAAATCATGTAGAACGCCATGCTTTCAAACTGAATTTCAAATGTACAAACAATATGGCTGAGTATGAAGCCCTCATTCTAGGACTCCAAATAATCAGAAATTTAGGAGGTAAAATAATAGCAATAATGGGAGATTCAGAATTGATTTTTAAACAAATTAAAGGTGATTATTCTGTTTACAATCCTAGACTTAGCCGATATAGAGAGATTGTATTAGATTTAATTAATGAATTATTGGAATGTAATTTCTTTGCAATACCAAGAAGGCAAAAATTACAAGCACGTTCTTTAGAAACCTTTGCTAGTACTTGTAATTTACCTTTTCAGCCCAATCATATGTATACTGCAGAAGTAAAACACAGACCAATAATTCCAGACAACCTCAAATATTGGAAAATTTTCTCACTGGACCAACAAATTTATCTTTTTTTGAATAATGAAGGTGAATTTCAGAACTGTAAGATAAACACTAATTGTACCAAAGATCAAGATTTAGATGCTAAAATTGATTTAAATAATGTAGATGTAAATAAAGTAAAGCTTGCTAAACCCACTAGATTTAGTCAATCAGATTTAGATAAATTAGAAAGAGTAGAAATTGATGAGATAATTGATGAAGAATCTGAATTATTAAATCTCAAAGACAATTTCTTACCAAAAGGTTTAACTCCTTAAGAAGATGTATTTGACTCCAATGATGTTGCTAGAAAACCCAAAATGGAGTCAGTTACATCTGATATTGGGGAATGCAATATTGGTACAGAACTAAAACCCAAAATGATCAAAATTTCAAAGGCTTTACCTCAACAAGAAAAGGAAAAATATGTTGCTCTTTTTAAGGAATTCCAGGATTTTTTTGCTTGAAGTTATGAGGACCTTAAATCCTATGACACTAGCATAATTCAACACCAAATCCCTATAAAAGAAGTTCAAAATCCCTTTAAACAAAAATTAAGAAGGATCAATCCTATGTTGATGCCTTTGATAGAAAAAAGAAGTGAAAAGAATGTATGATGCACAGATCATTGCACCAATCAGATATTCTGATTGTGTTTCTAACCTAGTTCCAACAAGAAAGAAAACATGAGAGATTAGATTATGTGTCGACTTTAGGAATCTATATAAAGTATCCTTAAAGATAATTACCCTTTACTAAAAATGGATCACATCTTACAAAGGGTAGTTGGCTCTTCTAGGATTTCACTGTTAGAAGGTTTTTCAAGATACAACCAAATCTTAGTCCAACCAGAGGATCAACCCAAAACAACTTTTACTACTCCTTGGGGCACTTTTATGTATGTAAAAATTCCTTTTGGTTTAATGAATTGAGGAGAAACATTTCAGAAAGCTATGGATATAGCCTTTGCAAAGAAAATTCGTGAATTCTTAGCAGTTTACTTAGATGACATAACTATATTTTCTAAAACTGATTATGAACACTTGGATCATTTCACACAAGTTTTTATAAAATGCAGAAAGTTTGGCATCTCATTAAATCCTAAGAAAACCTTATTTGGATTAGAAGAAGGCAAGTTACTAGGACACATAATATCAAAATAAGGAATAAGAATAGATCCTGCTAGGATAGAAGCAATTCTTAACATCATTCCACCAAGAAACATAAAAGAGTTATAAGCCTTTCTAGGTAAGATTAACTTTTTAAGAAGATTTATATCCAACTTAGCTGAGATAATTAGAGAATTAAATAACATGCTCAAAAAAGATTTCGTTCTTAAATGGACTATTGAGGCGAAACAATCATTTGAATCTATCAAACAGGCCTTAACCAAAACTCCAGTCCTTATAAGTCTTGACTTTAAAAAGGATTTCATCATTTTTTCATTTGCTTCAAAACACACCATTGCTATAGTTTTACTACAGAAAAATGACCACGGTTATGAACAACCTATAGCTTTATTTAGTAGAACACTTAGAGATGCATCTTTGAAGTACAATATCATGGAGAAACAAGCTTTAGCTTTGGTAACGGCTATCAAAGACTTTAGAGTTTACATTTTCTATTCTCACATCATTTCCTATGGCCCAAACGATGTAGTAAAAGACATTCTTACTCAGGATGGTCCTGATGGAAGAAGAGGTAAGTGATAAAACCCACCAAGTTAATAAAAGGTCAAGGTTTAGCCAGACTCATGGCTGAATAAAAATGTAATGCCCTAGACATAAATTTTATTGCCCAAGTAGATGATTAGGAAGAGATGGTGACTGCAAAGATCAGTGTAGTTTTTTTAGACTCACCATGGTATGTAGATATCATATTTGTATTACTAAACTTACAAGCTCCTCCTGGTTTATCAAGAAAAAAAGCAAGATTTCTAAAGCTTAAGGCAATAAGATTTTGTATTCTAGACAATGTATTTTTTTGGAGAGATCACAGTGGGATTTTATTAAATTGTTTGTTAAAAGAAGAAGCTGAAAAAATACTTGAAGAATTTCATGTAGGTGATTGTGGAGGACATATTTACTGGAAGACTACTGCAGACAAGATTCTGAGAGTTTGTTTTTACTGGCCTACCTTGTTTTCTGATGTAAAAAGATATGTGACCTCCTGTCATAAGTGCCAAATCTTTGAGGGTAAGAAAAATATATTACCCTTTCCCTTAAAACCCATCTCTACTGAAATTCCATTTCAACAATGGGGTCTTGACTTCATTGGAGAAATTCACCCCCCATCATCAACCCAACATAAGTGGATTCAGACAACCACTGACTATTTTACTAAATGGATTGAAGACATGCCTTCTAGGCAAGCCAAATATATTGTCATTATCTCTTTCCTAGAAAGTAACATTCTTCCAATATTTGGATGTCCCCAAAAGATAATTACTGACAATGAAGTAGCATTCAAATCCAAGAAAATGATTGACTTTCGCCACAAATACCATATTACCCTAGGCCATTCTAATGCATATTACCCTCAGTCTAATGGTCTAGCTGAATCTTCAAACAAGAGCCTTGTAAACATCATCAAAAAGTTACTTTAAGATAATAAAAAGACTTGGAATAAGAAGTTAGTCAATGCCTTATGGGCAGATAGACTTACTACCAAAAAATCTATTGGTACCTCCCCTTACTGGCTTTTCTATGTAATGGATGTTGTTTTACCATTCTCCTTAGGAGTACCAGTAATGAATATTATCCAAGAGTTACAAGTTGAAAAAAATGACATTCAAAGAATAATTAATCAAACTATTCACTTGCAACAAACAAGGGAAGAAGTTTATATCAAGTCTTAAGTCATCCAGGATAAGATCAAGAATATTTTTGATAAAAAGAGTAAAGAAGATGATTTCTACATTGGAGATAAAGTGTTAGAATGGGATTAAAGAAGAGAAGATAAAGGCAAACATGGAAAATTCTATTTTCTATGGAAAGGACCTTATGTCATTTATGGTTACAGAGGTAACAATGCTTTATACCTAAAATAAATAGATGGGTCAGAGATGTCACAAGGAGAAGTAAATGGCATAATGTTGAAGCACTACTACTCTCCTGAGTTAACAAATAGTTAGTTTCATTTATTTTAATCAATGTACATATATATTGAACATGTTTAGATTGGATTGGATTTTTTCCTAACAAAGTTGAAGCCCGAAGAGAAGGCCTTAAGCTTTGAGAGGTAAAATATCATAAGTATGAATAATTGCAGATATCAGAAGATACTTACAGGATCATCATAGTTAAATTCCAAAGGCTACTGATCTCAAAGTTCTTGACATTTCACCAGGAAATGCCATCCCCAAGTGGAGAAGTTGTTAGGGTCCTATAATAATAGGATTCATAATTTTTGAATTGACTATGATAGTCTTGTAAATATGTACATACCTTGCTTTATGCAAGTTGTTTTCCCATATTTTGAAAAATGAAAAATAATAAAAAATAAAAGAGGGTAAAAAGTCCTAAAAGAAATATCAAATGACTTAGAAAAGATAGAGCCCAAAAGAAAAAGAGATGAAAATAAGACCTGAAAGTGAGCAAGTCAAAATGCCACTACCATTTACTTTTACTGTAAGAATAATGATTATGTGTATATTTTCCATAAATTCCATAATCCATGATTAGTTAAACAGTTTAATCTTGACTTTTCATGCTTTGAATTTCATGTTTTAGATAGAGAATAAAGTTATGTCAAACATTATAAACTTGAAAAATCAGTAGATAGATAGAGAATAAAAGAGGAGCTCAATAGTTTAATCTGAGCCCTCGGATGAAATAAGGTTTGACTTAGATAGATTTATGCTTTAAAAGAAAAACTGATTTAGGGTTGCAAGCTTAAATGCACCCATGAAAATGAAGAAAAAAATGTTAGAAATAAAGATGGGTAGGTAGAAAGCAGTTGTGCAATCATGTAATAAATCATCATCGGGCAAAAATCACTAATTTCCCCTCCCCTACAATTATTCAGTATTCTAAACTATCAGTTAAAGAGGCTCAAAGAATTTCTCTGAATTTTGTTGGGACCAGACCCAAGGCTCGATGACTAATTAGTTAAAAATATTGAATTCCTACACAAAACCCACATTTATCAACATTTATCCTCCATTCGTAATCATAATCCCTTTTTCCTTAGTAAAAACCCATTTTACTTAGTAAAAGTAAAACCCTGAGTAACTAATTTCATTTTCCTTTCAAAACACTCAAAACCCATGAAATACATTTATCCTAAGTTAAAAGTGTGAAAAACAAAAGAAACAATAATGTTTTGTTTTGTCTATCATTTTCACTTTACTTAGATTTAAAACATGTATTTTCTTATCCCCTACACTTCACCCTTTATTTCATATTAACTACTAACTATATACATTAATTCCTTAAGTTACACCCACCCGTATATTATTAAAACCCTTTTATTTTAAATATAATTCACAAACCCACTATTTTACATTTAAACCAATGATATAATATCCCATGTGTGAAATATTAAAATCCCGCCCTCATCCCATTGGTTTAACATATCTATATATAAATACCCTGCCCCCTATAGTTTTAAAACAACTGTCAAAACTTGAGAAACTATATAATAAAAAACCCGCACCCATATGTATAATTGAAATGTTGGCAAATGTTTTAATTAACACATAAAACTTATCCGCCGCATCATATTAAACCTAAGGTTTTAAATTTTATTTAAAACGATTATTTCTAAAGTTTAAACCTCCCTGCCGCATTGATCAAACCCGGCCCCACTCTCCAATCCTGACGCAACTTTCATAACAAATCTTGACCGTTCGCATTATTACTCCACAATCCAATGGTGGATATTTCATATCGCAAATAAAATAGCATGATCACCACCATTTCGTTTCTACGCGAAATGGGTGGTATTCCCATTTCCTCTATCCTCCACATGCTCCCTTTTCATTGGATCTTGTTTGATCACTCCCAAATAGCTTACCACCCAAATGCTAAGTGATAATCATTCATGGTTTTCATCATTTCAACCTGAAAACCACCATTCCCGCCCGATGTGACCATCATTCATTTCAAAGTAAATGTAACCCAAAATACTTAATAAACATAGGAAATGCATTCATTTCCTACCTCTTTCTGTGCATTGACCCTGTATAAGCCCCCCGACTGCAAAACAAGCATTTTACACTGTTTTAGAGCCAAAAACCTACAAATTTCAACCTTCAGTCATTGAAGATTATTGAGGAGCTCTGAATTGCTCCAGAAAATCAGAAGGAAATTGTTCAAATCTTTCAAAAAACCTCAAAAACCTCCTCGAAACCTTATACCTGCGTATAACAGGTATTTCTCTGAAATTCAGACCTGTTTCAAATTTGAAAGACCTTTAAAAAGACAATTCCATTTATAAATTCAAAAATTGATCCATAAAAACATATCAAAAAGCCCAAAAAACAAGCCAAACCCTGTCAATTTTTCTGCAAAATCATGTTTCTTGTGCACGTTGTTTTAAAAGGAAATTGTGAGTTTTTTATAGTTTCTATAAATTTTTTAAACTCTAAATTAATCCAGAAATCCTCTGAAGGTATCCTAAAGCCTATGTTCCCAATCTCAAAATGATTTTTAGCCCAATTGCTCAGTAAAAAGCCCAAGAAACCCTTATTTCTTGTGTCTAAACCAGTAAAAGCCTATAAATCCTATTGAGAATCCAAAATTAAAAATAAAAACCCAAGCGAAACCCATACTTTTCCCATTTTCTATCCAAGAAACCTCTACCAAAGTAAAATTACTTCTGCAAAATTTCTAAACTTGCATAAGTAACCAGAATGACTAAAAAGCAGAGTTCTAGCAATCTTGAAGGTTCCAAAGTGCCAAAATCAACTCCAACCATGACTTCAAAGAATGTTATTGTTGTAAATCCTTTACAGCCCCCTGTCATAGACATTGAACATATTCCATTAGTTGATATTGATTACAAGATAGAAGACCCAATTGTTGAATTCAATCTGCTAGACATTCATAACTGGAGCTATGAAAAATCCTTAGATAATCAAGAAGAAGTCCATATTTTGGAATCACACTTGCCTAAATATGTTGTTCCAGTAACTCATCCATGTCAATAGTTCATTAGGTTATGTCAACAGTATTATGTGGCTGAGTAGAGAGCCATAGAAAATTCCAACAAAGAAGTGCTTTTTACCATTACTGTTGAATCCATCAATCAAATGCTACAACTTCAACCTGATTCTCAACCAGTCCCTTTGTCTATAGAGGCCCTTACCAAGTTGTATATTGGCCTAGATTTTCCTAGGAGATTCCTAACATTCCAAACCTTTATGCCTTTGCATGTAGAGATTCCTCAAATTAATCCTCCATATTCCACTTCCAAATTTCCAGAGGGTTGAAGACATGTTATTTCCATTCTTTCATTCATTCTAGGGTATTTCATTGATGAATACACGGATGAATCTATTTTAGGTTTCTTATCTACATTTACCCCAAGTCAACCTCCATCTGTTATTTTTTATTATGTTGGATATATTGCAGACAATATCCATGACCAATTGGTTGAATTTCCAATTGAAGGAGTGTTCAAATACACTTCTTTCCTCCACATGTTGTTATATTTCCAAGCAGATAAATTTCCATTTTCTCTTCAAAAGCTTGATGTAGAGGGAAATCCTCTTTCAATTATTTTCTGGACCTCTTTGATCAGAAAAGAGTCCACAAAGTTCACATATGCAGAGTTTTCAGATTCATTCATCCATCCATTGATAAAAATATTAACAAATACAGAGTAGCCAAGGATCAGTGACGAGATGAAGAAGATTTTACAATTTTCAAAACAAAGAAATACTGGTGATTGGTACCTATATGAAAAACATATTGAAATCTGAGTGTTTGGATCTAATTTTTTGCCCTATAAGCTACCTAAACATGTATCCATGAGAGTTTTTGCCTTGGAGTATATCAGGCAAATATTAAACTTTGATTCTATCAATTTTTTAGTAGCAAAGAAAAAAACACAATTCAAATTGAGGAATCAGGTAGGACCATTCATTTGCGATCAGAGGGATGGAGAGGCAGAAGTAGCTAAATATCTATTAGAGTATAGATTTGAAGAAATTTTTCCTTGGAATTATGATCCACAAGGGATTCTAAGCAAAATGAGGGTTAAATGTAAGTTAAATCCCTTCATTCATGAGACAAAGCCATAAATAGAAAAATATGCAAATCAAACTGAGTGGATAGAGAATACTTTAATAGATGCAGTGAAGAAAAGTGATACTAGTCACACTTTAGAGATTGTTGATCAAATAGATAAATCCACTAAGAGAGTAGGGGAAGAAGGCACCTATGTTGCTGAAACCACTACTGAAACAAGGTTCAAAATCAGATATAATGAAAGGCTAAAAAAAGATTCAGTATGTAAAGATAAAGTAACCATTGATGTGGAAGAAACAAATCTTATAGATACCAACAAAGATGTTGCCACTGTCATCATCAATAAGCCAATTACTAAGAATCAGAATGAAGAACAAGTTGACAAAGAAAATGCATAGTTAATAGAAAAGCAACAGAGAATAGAAGCTTCATTCTCACATGCAACTAAGGAGAAAGATCTAAATATCAAAGAAAAATATAAACAGATCAAGTTAAAGAATGAATAAATCAAAAACACTATCTACTCCCAATATATGAAACAAACACCAAATGTGAAAAACGGACTTTTCTCTACATTTGATTATTCAAAAGAAAAAGGTAATCATGTCAGTATTGCAGCCTGCAGTCAAATCCCCGAAATCAGTGGCAGATTATAAGAAGGTTGATTTGGAAGTCCAAATAGAAAAAATACATGCTCTTGATCAAATTGAATTCCATAGACAGACTTCAGAAATGTTGTACTCTATTGTTACAAAAAAAGCCATGAGTGCTTAGAAACTCAAAAATACAATCTCAAATATGAAAGATCAGATGAAAATGGACAAAGCATATTTGTATGCTAAGGATCTAAGAATCAAATCTTTGGAAGAATTGGTCATACAGATTGGATTTGACCTAGCAAATTTCAAGGCAGCAAAACAATTGATAAAGAAAAAGAATGGGGATATTGCAGCTTTGAGGAAACAACTTAAACTTCCTCAAAGTGAACATCCTCAAACCAAGGAAATAATAGAAGGACAAAATGAGAAAGATGATATGATGAACATAATATTTCAGCTTACAGCACAGATAAAATAAATGGAGATTCATATGGACAAGCTTGTCCAGGAGAAAGAAATACCAAAAACACAGGAAGCACCTACAGTCATCCCTATGGTTACTATAGTTGTGTCATCAACTCTAGCTGAAGAGTTAGCACCTAAGGTTTCACTGGCTACTGCAATGTCATTAACATCATCCACAACATCAGCTACAGAGTCATCTACAACAGGAGTTCATCCTATAGATGAGGCCAACAAACTGGTAAAGGCCATGGAAGAAATTTCTCTTAAGACAAATGAAATGAAGAATTGAAGAAATTACAAAAAGAATTGACCTTGAAGGAATAGATTTCCTATGTGAAAAAACATTTGTGGAACAAAATCATAGAAGCCATCAATGATGTATGGCCATCCATTCAAGTGATTTTTGAACAAAGAGACTTACTAAAAGCAGCATTAGAAGAGATTCAAAATACTAAACAGGAATTGCATAACAAACCAGAACAAGTTTTAGAACTAATAAAGTTCCTCGACAGCAAAAATAGGCAAGAATTGGAAGAACTTGAAATTACTAATAGAATTGAATCTATCCTCGAGGTAAAGAAGGTTATAACTAATAAGAACCTGATGAAGCAGTTGGAGGAAAAGTGTGAGAACATGAACATTTCCATAACCAGGTTTATGGTCAAATTTGAGAATCTAAGGCAAGGAATTTTCCCTAATATTTTGCTCATCAATGAAAAATTGATGCCTTAGGAGGATTATAATAAAAATATCAGATAATATGCTAAGGAACAAGTTGAAAAAGAAGGTGGTGGACAAGCCATTCCAACAGGGAAAGTCTTACTCAAAAGTTTTGAAGACTTATTTTACTTGTAGCATGAGCTCAAAACACTTGTTTGTTATTAAACCAACTTTTTCCAGGTACACAGAAGCAGATGAAAACTTCAGAAAGCTGAAGAAAATACAAATTCAAAGTGAAGAAGATTGGAAGTCATTAACAGATTTACTGTGAAAAGTAAGAAGGAAAAAAGACAATAGTGAAAACAGTTTGTTGATTTATCAGTCGAAACAGATTTTTTACAGTAGTAAACATGTTTTACAAATGGTCAAAGAGTATCAGAGATTAAAGAGTATCAGTGAAAGAATATCAAATAAGTAGATCAGATTTCAAAACAAATTCAAAATATCTAAAGCCAGCAAGGAAAACAGCAAGGCAGCCAACTGCATCTTATCTACAATCAGTTTCTATTTTATTTGAATCAATAGGACAGCTTGTTGATTTGTTAAGCAACTGCCTCTATTATTGTTGTAAAGATATTTTATTTCCCTTAGATAATTCCTAGAAGCATTCTAGGATCTTTTGTAAACAATTATGTATAAATACTTCATCTTTAGAAGTATTATTATGGAATAAATTGCTAAGTATTGCTATAGTCATTTTTGTGGACTTGAAGGCTTTTTGTGTTTCAAATTTCGAGCAGCAGACTCGATCAGATCAACTAGCATCATATTTCAGGATTCATTTGATGAGCTATTTGGAGTGAAGTATTTTTATACTCGTCATTGTTATCTTTCTTTGTTACATGCAATCCATTATGTGTTCTAAATTTGAATGAATGAAAAGGAGGATTACTTCAGGATTTGTTAAAAAGCGTCCTGTCTTAACTATTTGTCATTTCTATGTTTTCTTCTGATTTCCAAAGTAGGGAACCCTTAATTTCTCCCTCTTTCGTTTGACCTCTGCCTACTACTTCCCTTTTTCGGATCAAAGAACCCTTAATTTCTATTTATCCCGATCATATCACCTCACAAAACAACTTTCCAAGATCTTTGAGGGTTATCTATCTTGCCTTGAAAACATTTGACTTGTTGGCCTTGATCCTAGTTCTGTCTGCTTGACTTTTGACTCCTCAGCCCAATGGACAAATAGATTTCCCACTACCATCTCTTCCAGTGAATTTTCCCACCAAACCAATCAAAACCAAAACCGATTGCACAATCATAACTAGCCTAATATTTTATAAAACAAACAAAGTTAAATGTTATAGAGAGAGCCCTCTCTGAACCCTAGGAAGGCTAGATCCTAGAGTTTAAAAGTTGGTTTGTGGTTACCTCTAGTTTTCTCATCTAAAAACCAAAAATCTCACAACTAGAGAATTACTGGAGTGATAGCAGATGTCAAAGATGTGAGTTGCTTTCTCATGACAACCTGCTTTGATGAAGTCATTTATAATCTTGGGGCTTGAAAATAATTTCTCAATATTTCTCAATCTTACACGTGGGAAAGTTTTATATGCTAATGATTTATCAGTAAGTGCAACACTGCTACCAAAATCATAGGAAAAATTCAAAGGAATTACATCCCCTTATGAAATGTCATCATAACCCTCTTTTTTAATTTATTCACTTGCGGCAAATACCTTCTCTACGATCATTTGAATCACTTAATGAGTCATCCCATAAATAATGAAACAATATTTAGCCTTGAGTTTCTGTGAATATTTGTATAATAGTGGATCCTTTGCTTTCTTAGACATGCTAGCACTGCAAAAATTGATATAACTTTCATTGGTTTTCCTACCCATATCTTATGCCTTCAAAGTGTATTATTTTAAAATCGTAGAAATTGAATATTTTCAATTTCCCAACCATTTTCACTATCAATACAGAAGGACATTGTTGAGAGAATAAAATACTTGAGGAATTGATTACAAAATTTTCCAAAAGTTGTAGATCCCACTTGAATATATTAGTTCAGATTGTTGAATGCATAACATGATACAATTGCAAATTCAGTACAATAACAGAATGTGGAGGTGGAGAAATGTCCATATTAGTTCAACTATTTTAATTTTTGTTGCTTTAAACCTAATCTTTTGAGATTTTGATCACTACCCTTTTAGCCAATTCCAACTCAGGCAAAGGAGTAGCTATCATCTTGATTATAACCAATAAGTGAACTAAAAAATCCATCCTTCATCTATTTCATATTTACAACAATACATTAAGATAATTTTGAGGTCTAAAAAGGGACTCCTAACGAAATTATAAAATAATAGTGGAAATAATAAAATAAGATTGAATTACATCATCAAATTTTAGAGGGAAAAAAAGAAAAAACTATTTTTTCAACTTGTGTTTTCAACTTATCTCCCGATGGGTTTACTCAAATTTCGAGTGGAAACACTCTTGGTGTTAGAAAATTATATATTACAAAGCAATGGAAAAAATAAAATATGAGAAAGCACAAACACATAAATAACATATAAAACAAGAGAGACACAGATATATGTGGCTCACCCAACTTGGGCTACATCCACAGAAACATCCATTTCTTCCTTTATATTATCCAGCAAAAATGAAGAGACACAACCTACAACAAATGCTTTGTAATATCCTCTTCTCTCTCTCATAGTCCCCCTTGATATTTCTCGCTCAGAGTATACACCATATACAGACGCAATACAATACCCTCATACAATAGAGGGGTTTCCTTCTTGGGAAAAAAACCATAAATTAAACATAAATTCTACCATCAGATCATCTGCCTAATGAATGGCCCAGATTGACTAGGAAATTACAATATTTTATAAGGAAAATTTACATATGTTTTTAGCTTCGGGGGCGCTGCCCCCGAAACCCCCTGCTAGTGGGGTGCTCCAAAAGGTTATCACCACCCCCCTCCCTTAGACCCCCCTAACGGCGATCAAACGATGGTGACATTGTCGCCTCGTTAAGAACATGATTCTAATGCAGTGATACATCTAAATAAGGAAGATAATCAGGCTCCACACCCAACAGTTGGATGCAGAATTTGATTCCTCATCCAAGGAGTACCCATGTTGCATATTTTTTATGGACTCTGCTACATGAAAAGTGATAATACATGAAAAACGTGATTGCAATCATGATTTTTCATGTATTTCTCATTTTTTGTGTAGCAAGATCCATCGAAAGTATGCAACATGGGTACTCCTTGGATGAGGAATTAAATTTTGCATTGATTGAGTCATCCCGCTCAAAATTTGAGTAAAACCTTAGGGATATAAGTTGAAAAATAAGTTTTATTATTTTATTATTTTTTAATTTTTTTACTTTTTTACCTCGAAAATGGTGAATCGTCTTCCATGGTTGACATCATCATCTTGAATCCTATTGGTTCTTATAAAGTTTATTTTGGTTGTAAATTTTTCTTAGGAGAACCATTTTAGACCTCAAAAGTTCTCTAATGACTTGGCTACAATGGTCCTTTTTGTCTAAAGGTTTTCATCCCCCAAAATTTTCTAATCTAACTAGCACATTCTGTAGTGCAAATAAATGATGGGAGCATGAGTACAAAATAATTGGTAGAAATTTCATCTTCTAGCAAAGTCTGAACATTTATTTGGAAAAACCAAGACCTTCAGCTTGCCAGCCTTGTAGATGAAATTTCTTACACCACACCAACATGAAGGTGCAGTACCAGTTGACCGCCGACAACACTTTTAACATAGTAATAACATAAATCTACCAATATACATGTTTTAACGATTTCAGACAAAAGCACCATGGATGGCCATAAGCTATGGCCAAGAGAAGTCGATAAGTAGTCATAGTTATCCATAACTTGTAGTATCCAATGTGCACAGATTAAGAGACTAACAACACCCAATGCGAAGACATAATGGGTTGTAAACGGTTCAACTACCCTCGTGTTCTACATCGTACAAATTTGAGGAAGAACTAACACAGCTTCGAGACATACGCGAAATTCTAAAAGATTCATGTTTACGATATAATGTGATGTTATTAGATGAATTTCCAAATCAAGCAGAGCACATGGAATGAACACATAATATATTTCCTCTGCATCAACATTGCTTACTGTACACAACCCAAAATATTATTGAAATATACGTCAGTTGATACGAGTGCTAACCCAATATAGATCTTGCGAAGATGTTGTCGAGGCTAGGGTAATAATCCTCAGTTATGGTACTAGAATTTTCCATCACAAATTTGAATACTTCCAAAACCATGAGGAAAGGAGTATAGTGATACATGCCATAGTTTATATTGACTATTGGTACTAATTATTTGTAAATATCTGGGGTTAGCCGATCAATTGTTTCATTTGTTAGATGTTTTCCAATCCAAGCATTCAAGAAATATGAATAATTCCCTTTCAAAGAACCCCATAAATCTCTAAAAATACTCAAAATTATATTTAATTTCCTGCACGAGATTTAATTTATGTCGTTATGCAAAAAACCCACATCTCGAAATTTAGAAATTCATCTTCGTTTGATTATAATTCACAGTCGAAGTTCAGTGTCTGGAAACCCTGCGAAAATTTTAAATGAGACACACAATAATCTTGTATGTTAACTGATCAATAGTCTCTAGAAAATCAAATGTTGCATAGCTTAGGAATTTGATTGCATTTTGAAGAGACTTCCATTGAAATCACAGATCTTGATATCTCAAATGTTGAATCAAAAAAACTTCCATTGAATTTTACAATAATGACTTGAAATATTTGAACATCAATGCATGGTTTTAACATCCTCTACCTTTCCTTAGTCTGCTAAGAGATCTTAACAAGAACAACGATCAGAAACAGTAACACATGAATATCCATTAGCATTATTTAAAAACCTTTAAACTTGTTTGGCAAATTAGCACTTGCGCTGTCATTGTAAACCATGAGTGGATTTTGGGAGGGGGTCTAAACGATAAGCGATATTTCGCCTAGGGGTACCGAAATTCACCACATATTTCCACGTAATAAAAGGTGGTTTTTTCAAAACAATATTTCGTACCCCCTAGTTGTTAAAGCTTAGATGACCTTGGAGGTTCCAAAATGGAATATGAACGGTTGATTCACAAGAGCTAACATCCACCATTTAAAACTGCGAGAAATTTAATCGTTGAATTAAAACAACAATTTTAATTTTAAACTTAAAATTTTACAAAAATATATTCGATGATATATTTTAATAAAATTAAAATCATTTAAAATTAAAATTATTATTATTATAATAAAATGACTTGTTAAACTCAGCTATGGTGAACACACACAAATAGCAAGAAATAGGGAAAGATAAGCATGAGTTGCATTATTATTCACAAAGATGCATATATATAATACATTGGAGTGACACTTGGTTTCATATTACAAGTGGTCTCTGGACTCCTCTTGTCCATTCGCCTTCTACACCTACCCATAGAGGATTAGGTGTCCAACATTCCCCCCTCAATCTGAAGGGGTATGTCTGAGTCCAAGAAGAGAGTTGTAATACAAATTTGCAAAGTATGCATGACAACACTTAGGCTGAATGAGCTCTCTGAAATGTTGGCATAAAGAGGTGGTTTAAGGATGACCACTAACACTGGAACGCTTAGTGCAGTTCCCAAAACTCTTCCAAATCTGGAAAGAGTCTGAGGTCTTCTACTAGAGTAGGTGCTCCTCATATTTTGAAGAGGGAAACCTTCAACCTAGAAGAAAGGAGGTCTACAACCTACGATGGTTTAAGGATGACCACCAACTCTAGAATTCTTGAAGCATTTCTTGGAACTCTTCCAAAACTGGCAAGAAACTAAATTCTTCTGTTAGAGGCAATGTCGTGAATTCTTTGAAGAGGAATAATATCAACCTCACATATATGTTTTAAGGTTGACCACCAACCGAAGGCATGCTCATGCGCATCTGTGTCTCTAGATACAACTCTGAATCTGGAATGATAGTTTGTGGCTCATGATCACTTTAAATGTTGTGTATATGGCTAGAAATTTGAATCTGGAATGATTGTTGTGTCTTTGGCTACAACTTTGAATCTGGAATGACAAGTTGTGGCTCAGACTCACTTGAACTGTTGTGTCTCTGGCTACAACTCTGAATCTGGAATGACAGATTGTGGCTCAGGCTCACTTGATGTGGCTTCAAAGCTTTTAGATGACCATCATTTCTTCCCCTGTCAAATACAAGGTGAGATGATGGTGAAAACTCAGCTGCAAGATTGTTCAATATTTTAGAACAAGTTCTGACATATGACTTAAAAATCTTCTTGGTTGTTGATGCCCATTTCCAAGAAGCGATCCATCCAAGATGAATCTTTCTTCTTGCAAGAGGCTTGTTTCTGAAGCATCTGTGTGAAGAATGGGTGTGTCGGCCACCGTGCTTGCATGGGTGAAGATAAAAACACTGATTTTTCATATGGCCAACTCAATCACACTGTTGGAATTTTACAATCTATTGTTGCTGCTGTGGAAGAGGAGAAGAATCTAGAACAACTGAAGGTGAGCTATCATGAGTAAATCTGGCACTCTGAATTTGATGGGCGTGGAGTAGTCCGGAATATTAAAGGACAACTCCTTGTCATATCCAAGACCAATTCTGTGCTTTTTGTGGAGAAGCTCTACCCAAGGTCTGATGATGGGCTTGGGAGGTGAAGCGTGAGCTTCTGCATCTGCATGCAAATATGCTCTTATACTGGGCTTAGTGATCTGACCAATATCTTGTTGCTGATGGGGATTTGTCTTCATGTTCTGAAAAAAAAACAAGTTCATAATGAAAAATCTTTTGATTTAACTCCTCTTGTTGTAGTTCTGACTCAAGCTGAAAAAATTCAATTTGTTGAGTGCATCATGTAAACAAGTTCTAATATCATATTGACAATTCTTGCTTATTTTTAGTGTATCATAATCACTGGAATGTATTATAATTTTAGGGAACCCTAATACCTCAGTAATTCTCGTTGTTTTCTCTATCAAATAAGACTTCTTTATGAACAAAAGTTTCTCACAATAATCTTAATACAAAAGGAAAGCGTTCTTGTATAATATTTTGAACCTTGTGAAAATACTCACAAAATACCTTTCAGAAAGCAAATAAAATAGGATCGATCTCTTAATCTCTTCTTCTCCTCCTTGAATGAAGCTGAATTTCTTTTTTTTTTCTTTCTAAAATTAAATTATGAAATTTTATTAAGACTAATACAATACCATCAATAGTACATTAAGTACACCATATTCATACTTTTGCAGAGTATACAACAAATATCAAACTCCATGAGAATTTGTACAAGGAATAAAAATAAGAGGATGCATGTTTACTACACATGATGGGATTCACAGAAGGAACCAGAATTAACAATAGGATCAAGGATATTGACTACATCGGTATCTACCATAACACCATAATCAAAGAAAAAAATTCATGGCACAGGAAATCCCATTGGTATTACCATCATTAATTTCGACCATGTATAACGCCTGAGAGCTCATTTGGTTAGAGATACATTTTCGTGGACTACTTAGGCATGATAACACCTACGTACTGCACCCGCCAGTTTTGATCCCTCCACCTCTGTGTTCCACTATTTTTCTGTGGAGAACCTTCAGCAAAAACAACTTCACACATCGAGATAAAATGCCTTATTTTTTCTCAAATGTGAGAACCCTAGAGATTTTTCAGCGATGGCGTTATTGTGAATATTACATGTTAACAGACAGAGGGAGGAGTGGAGGGCAGAGGAAGCTCACAAGGAGGAGGGATCAGCTGAGCGGATGAAGGGCAAAGGATGGGAATAGTGAGGGGGAGGGACTGCGGGAGCGTGAGAGGGAGAGGTGAGGGGGATGGAGGAGCGAGAGGGTGAGCTCTGAGGGGGAGGGGTTGCGGGAGGGTGAGAGGGAACATCGCGCAGATGTGGAGAGCATGAGGAGAGAGGTAGTGGGTTGCGGGGAGATGAAAGGTCATCGGAGGTGGAAGTGAGGGACCGAGAGGTGCGACAATTATGTTGACAATACGTTCAGGGGAATTTAATGGATGAAGGGTAGTCGGTGTGTCGAGGCACAATGGATATGGATCGAAGTGTGAAAGCGATACGAAGGAGCCGAGGGTACCCACTTGTGGTTGATTATGAGGAGCTGAAGGTTGGGTTTACCACAGCACCAACATAGAACTTAAGACTTATGAATAAAATATAAACCATTTCAACCAACATATCAAATTTCATGCTTGCTGAAGAATATTTTACCCAGGAGATAATTAAATTATTTACCGAGAGGAATAATAAAACATAACCAGCAACAAACATGAAACATAAAAATAGATGTTTATCAGGAAAAACCCCAAACTCCGGGGAAAACCCATCCTAATGAAATTTCACTAGCCATTAGCCAAACCCCTGGCCAATCTAGCCAAGTGAGCCTTCACTGCTCACATCTAGGTCTACATTACAATGAATTCCTCCGAGCTTTTTATAGGCTCCATTACATGCCATACCATGAGCTGAAAACCATGGGTGCACTATACAATGTGCCCCAAAACCATCATTGTTTAACTCGGTCAAAATTGACTCTAGTCCCGAGTCAATTTACCTAACATTCCCCCCTTAAACTTGACTTGGAGATTATTGACTAAATCCAACCAAAACTGCTAAGTGAGACAACCCCGCTCATTGTAGCCCTTCCCCCCTCAAATTTTTACTCAGGGTATTTATTAACTTGACATCCCCCCCTATCACCTAGATCTAACCCAAACTTTACCAATGATTACCCAGAAGTACGCATGCCATACCAGGTCTTACAACAGTATGCCCATTTACATTTATTAAATTAACTCCATAATAATAATAATAATAATAATAATAATAATAATAATAATATTTTGTTGTTGTTGTTGTTGTTGTTCTTGTTGTTGTTGCGACCATTCTCTCTCCTTCCTACCCTTGGAACCACAAACTCTTATCTCCTCCATTACACATTGCAGCCTTGTTTCCTTGTTACCTTCCATGATGAATTCCTTTACTTACGCATCGATAAATTTCCAGAACATCATCGTCATTTTCATTGATACTGATGTCCAACTCTACTTGTGCCTTATTACTGTGCGGTTTGTCTTAGAATAGCTCCATTGCATCGATTTCATCATTTCATCCTCTGAAACATGAAAAAAATTTATGAACCACAATATTACCAAGATTACCCTTGTTTAGCTTCACCACATGCATAGCCCATAAGTCATGTGACCATGTTATGCCATTTTTGTGAATAGCTCTCCTTCTGCCGCAACACCCCTTCATAGCCACCATAGGTGCAGACACACACCACACAATAATTTTTTCATTCCTGACTCTCTATCAGCACTAGATCCACACTCGATCTAACCAGTTCTTCACTCACCCCAAAGAATTTTGGAAATAAAATCCATATTCTGTGACTATGATTTTCTTGTCAACCTTCGCTGCCTTCATAGACTTTCATCCATTTCCATGCCACATGCCAGCATTGGGACCCAATGCCTTTGTTTTATGCAGAGGAACCTATCATGCGACCTTTAGGTCATCACAACCATGTCCTCTATTTAAAATGCTCTTCATCGGCACATTATGCAACCTTTGTATCTTCAAAACCCTCTCTTCGACGTAGATACTCTACTTCTTCCCGCAAAAATAACCATTGCCCTGTCCACATCGAATTTTTTGGAAGACCTTCTATTTGCAGCGGTCCTCACAGGCTGGATGCTCAACCTCTTCTTGAGCACTTAAATGTAGAGACACCACCTCTTCTGCAACTGTTATCCTTCATTGGACTCTTCTCACCGTTGTTCCACATCAAATTCTCATTGACATGATAGATAAGAGATCTTGGTCCACAATGAAATCTCGTTGCACCATCACCAAGCAGCATCTGGGCATTCTTGTCACTGCTTTCAATGACCTTTATCTTCCTCACTTTATCTAGCAATTTCTCCACTGACACAATTTCCCTCTCAACGATCTCCTAGAACTTGGATGTACCTTTGTTCTAAATTATCAAGCCAAACAATTACAACATTCCAAAGCATAGTATCACATGGGCATGGTCATTCTTGGGATAGATACCAGAATAATTTCCATTCCCTGGCAAGACTCCCTCCATCCACATTTCTCGTCCACCACGATGGATGGTTGTGGCTATTGACAAAATCTCCCACCAAATCAAAAACGACATTTGGGTTACGTCGATCATCTTCATCAATCTCCTTTGTCAACACCACCTCCTTTGTAGTGCTCTGCTTGCATGAGTAGACCTAAGCCCTCCTTTCCTCAAACGCCCTCATAAAATACATTGGAAATAGTTACACAACAACAAATCATATCTCCATTAAAATACCAATAAAACCCATGGCTACAAAATCATCCCTCTGAAGCCAAATATGGCTCTGATACCAAATGAAGAATATTTTACCCAGGAGATAATTAAATTATTTATTGAGATGAATAATAAAACATAGCCAGCAACAAACATGAAACATAAAAATAGATGTTTATTGGGAAAAACCAAAAACTCCGGGGAAAACCCATCCTAAATTTCATTAGCCATTGGCCAAACCCCTGGCCAATCCATCCAAGTGAGCCTTCACCGCTCACATCCAGGCCTACATTACAATGAAGTCCTCCTAGCCTTTTATATGCTCCATTACATGCAATACCATGAGTTGAAAACCATGGGTGCACAATACCATGTGCCCCAAAACCATCATTGTTTAACTCGGTCAAACTTGACTCTAATCCTAAGTCAATTTACCAACACTTGCACCATTCAAAAACAAAATAAAATTTAGGCTCACCACCATACCGATACAACGCAATGCTCCACGCAACACAACAACTAGTAGTCTCTTCTAGCTAGCCTATGAAAACAACGAAGACAACCCCAGAAAATCCAATGAGGAAGAAGAAGGCCACTCATCATGGCTCTGATACCATGTTAAACTCAGCTATGGTGAACACACACAAATAGCAATAAATATGGAAAGATAAGCATTATTATTCACAAAGATGCATATATTTAATACATTGGAGTGACCCTTGGTTTCACATTCCAAGTGGTCTCTTGGACTCTCCATTTTCCTTCTATATCTACCCATAGAGGATTAGGTGTCCAACATAACCCAACATCACATATTAAACCATTTTTTCCATGACAATTCACATTTGCATGACAATGTGGCCATGAATAACTAGTAAATTTCAAAACTTTTGTAACTTTTAAACGTGTTAGAATAAGTTACAGCATAGGCTCCAACTGGGGATTTCTTCCCCCTATGGGACGCAAATAACCTAGTAGACCAGTTTCCTTGAAATCATTGGGCATGAAGTATCTAAGCGCATCCATAATATACGTTTTTCACAAAAAAACATTCTAATCCAGAACTTTGGTGAATTCAGGTACTTACATCTAGGGCCTTTGAAGAACTTGCGCTATGCTTTGCTATAAGACACAGAAGTCTCAATCGTGAACTCAGTAATAAACTCTCTGAGGATACTATCATCCAATAATTGACAACCCTCATGATCTTGTTATCATTCTTTTTCAACTTCTCAATCAAATCTTGGGTCCATGCATTTGTCTTATTATTGAAACGACCCGTCTGCGCAACTAGTCTTGATATCCACTCATAAAACTCGCTAGAAAAAGATGCAAAAAATATCTCGTATTAATCCGTATAAATATACTTATGTAACATATGTTTAGTATATATGTGCAGGTTTATATTTTCTTTCACAACAAACTCATGTTCTTTTAGGCTTACCCAATCTTCAATCTCTTGCTTAGATGGATTCCACATCCAATTATCCCTCATTTAGATCCCAGTCCTGGAAACTAAACCATTTGTTGGCGTGATGGGGCCTAGAAATAGGTTAAAATGTGGTTGCATGAACCAACAAAACCCACTATTATTGGGCATTTTGGAAACGAACTTCTTGCATAGACTGAAGTCTCATCTGAGGCAATATAGGGGGATTCTAGAACCAGGTTTCTGCATCAAGAGGGATAATGGATTGTGGCTTTAGGGATTTGCTTCCTTGATAGAGCTTTGCAGAATAAATATATTAATTATAAGTGCGATGTTCAACACATCTATTAAACTTGCCAACAACTACGTGATCTTGCTTATTCATGCATAAAACAATGTAAATAACCATAAACAGATCTACGTTATTCAATTATAAAACAAAAACCTTATTCAGCACAAAAACTCAGAAAAAACAAGTAAAGAAAACACATTAGTAGAACTCAGAAATATCCCAATAGTTATTTTATTAATAGCCAAATTCTTCTCGTACATTCACTTTCCACCTTGTGCACACAACTGCAGGGCCCTGTGCACATAGTTGCAGGGCCCTACGCACACAACTCTAGGGCTTTGTGCACACAACTGCAAACTTCCTAAGGTCTCCACGCACTCAGCTGCAGGAGCCTATCGTCTAAACCAAACACATGCTCTGACTCAAAATATTCATACATCCAAATTCATTTCATTAGATCTATCATTCAATCTTGTCTATGTCTTCAATCTAGAATCCTTATATATTTTTTCCATTTACAATACCATGGGCGGAGTTAAACGTTCACAAAATATTCCCATTACATTACATAATAAGGGGCTTTAACCCACCCTAAAGCCCTTAAGACTCAAAATGGACTCTGTGTTGCGCACTCCTCTTCTTGATCTGCAGAGTCTTTCTCTACTGCTTTCTTCGTTGGTATCCCATGTCCAACACCTTTCATATACCCATGACTCTTGTGCTTCCCTCATGACTGTTAGACTTCTAATGTGACATTTGGACTTCTATATGAATTTTGGAATTTTCCTAAAGACATTTTTATCCATATATGACTATGTGACTTTTCATATTCCACATATGACTCCTGGACTTCCACACTACATTTTGTCCTTTCCTTTTGATAATTACATCATTACAGTTATAGCATCATTTATCACTCCTATAGTTTTGATGCTCATGTATGGCCCTGGGAATACCTTTCCCTTATAGACTTGATCATATATTAAAAAACAAATTTTTGGATTCCTTACGCGACTCTCCCTATCAAAAGCGTGTGTACCTGTGGGTACCATAACACAGAACCCGTGTATATCCTAAAAAATATGAAAATTTTCAAAAATATCTTATTATTCGGGCAAGGTTTACGTGTTTGATCTTTATATGTTTATACTTAATGATCTAACATGTATATTATTTATGCATATTGAACTACTTGTTATTTATATGCTCCTTTGAATCTTGTTGCAGGTCTACTTGCTTTGGAGAAAGCAGAGGGTTTGAACCCTATGGGATCAACATCAAACATAGGAACTTCGGGTACTTCTCTCAAACCCTTATTTAGTAGTTTATAGGGTTTTCGTGCTTGAATGTATGATTCTTGTTGATGATATTCTTTGGCTCTGTTGAGGTTCTCAACCCTCACCTTAGGGAATTTTCTCCTGCCAATATAATTGACGACTCCATTGGGGAATACTGTCAAGTATTTACTAGAAGGGTATTTTTTCTGTTGATCTGGGTCATGTTGTTTCTTGATATTTCCAGTCTTGTTGACTCATTTTTAGTATGGTCAATCAGTCTGATCTTCTGGATTAGGTCTTTTTTTTTCCCTACTAGTCCATTTATACGTGATTTTTATTGTAGACAGAAGCGCATGTACACTTATTCTTCCAAAGAAACCTGCATATAGAGTATACACTAGTTTCTTCAAATAGAATTACGTATAAATGCATGTGTGTACTGATATAGTTGTGTATAGATAGGAAAAACTGAATTTTTCCAATTCTGGCTTGTGTCAGGGATTCGGCCTTCTTTCTGTTGGTTTCTTAAAGTAATTTACAGTCTAGAATGGTCTTGTTTCTTGTTGTTGTTGATTTTTCCATCTCCTTTTGCAACACGATTATGTCAATACAGGGTTTGTTTTTCCCGAAGTTTTTGTATTGGAAGGTGAGCTTCAAACCTTATTTAATAAGTGTTTGACTGTCTTGTGTTTTTAAGATAGTTGGTTGGTCTCCAACGTGTTTATAACCTGATATTTTCATGGCTTCTATTTGTACCCTTGAAATTGGCTCATTTTTCTTCTTTTTGTTTGTTTGAAAAGAGTCTTTGCAATCTTGATTCAGTGGAACATTTTAGTTCTCTAAACTATTTCTTTTCTCATGAATCTTTTATGTTCCTTTCAGATCAATTTGTTTGAGTTATTTTGGTTTCTCATTCACATTAGTCTTCTCATCTTTGTGATTATTTATGGCTAGTGGGGTTTGAGTCTCTTTTATGTATCTTGATTTTGAATGAATGATTTCTTCTTCCTTTTCAAACTTTTTGTCATAAGTCTTTAAAAATAAAACGAAAAACCATTTGTTTTTGCCTTTATTTTCTTTGGTATTTTGGTTTTTGACCTCTTTTTGTCTTCCAAACAAGTGTGTGCATCAACTTTGGTTTGAAATTGAAATTTTCTTTCTTTGAGAGATTTATTTTTTAATATTTTTCTTCTCTTTTTGGCTTTTTTCTTTGAAAGAGCACATTTGTTTGTTTTGAGTATTCCATATAGTATTGAATTTTGGCATTCTACTATGCATTAAATTAGTTTGAATTTCAGGCATTGTCCTTTTTTTATAGGTGTTAAATGTATCAGTGTCTTAAAAGTAAAAGGAAAAAGAGTTTTGTTTTATTATATCTCTTGTAGAACCGTGTAGAAATCACTTTTAATTGAAGAAAAAGAAGTCGCATTTCAATGTAACCTATTTTTCTATTGATTTCTTTGCGTCAGAACATCGCAAGTTGAACTTCTGCTACCCTTGAACTAAATAGCAACCAATAAAATCAGACGCTTAATATAAAATGAACTAGAATATTATTTTTTTCGTAGATACATCAATTAGTCTAGGGAAATTCGGGCCTTGGAATAGGTGCGTGGAGAGTTAACTCTTTAAGGCCACTCAAAATTGAAAGTGTAGAAGTTGATTAAAGAGTGAAAATCCAATATCGTTATGCTTTCCGGGAAAGATCCTCTAACATATAATTCAAGCATTAGGACGTGTGAATATAAGAAAATAGAGATACCCCCTCTCCTACTTGTTGGATCGCGCGCCCACAACTATTCCACCCAACCTCTGATTACAAGCTAGTAACCTTAGTTTCCTATACTATGGACCACACAGGTGACTATGGGGGGGAATTCCCAGGGTACCTGAGAGAAATTTTGGATCACTTTCATAATATTTATGGAGGGTTCCATTTCCAAGCTTGGGTACTTGCACCGGAAAAGGATATTGTCAAGAGGTCAGTGTAATTGTTTCTTATACCTTCAATGGGTGGCTTGGGCTGTAATTATCCAAAACTATCTTCTGAAGGTCCTTATCTTCGATTCCTTGTATTTTTGTGTCCGGTCCTAATCATCCATAGTGAAAATACTTGGAAGTTTCTTGCTTGCTTGTATCTTTAGGATATTTTTAGTGAGCACTCTGTGCTCCTAGATTTCCATAGGTATTTTTTGAGTCTCTAGATTTCTCTTAATATTTAAAAGTGTTTGATTGACCAGTTCATCAATCTTGTTTGGTTTGTGTTATATTCTTTCCATGACTAGTCACGCGCGAGGGGGTAGTAGGGGGACCGAGGCAGTGCCCTGGAAAAAAAAAATTGGTCATTATTTTTCGGTGGCCGGACCCGCCCATGGTTTTGTGCATGGGTTTGCACACGGTTTTGGGGCATGATGGTTTTCGGCCCCTGGTATTTTGTAGATCCGGTCAAGGGAACTACGGTTATGTTCAAATCCAGGGTTAATGGATTGGGGTTTATGTATGCTTCAGCATATATATATATATATGTGTTGTAACACCAAAAGGAATATAATGAAAAATCAAGATGGTCGTCTCGATTTGGGATCCAGGGGAAAATCTCTGTGTTTATCTATTTTATGTTTTATGCTCTCACTATTGTTTATTTTCTGTTTTTAAGATTTTTTTGCAGATAATTTCTATATAGTTTTAAAACCTACATTTGGTATCAGAGCAGTTTCGGCTTCAAGGGGACGCCTTTGCTGCTGAGGGGTTTTTTTCTCGGGCCTGAGGTAGACCCTGTTCAATGGGAGATCTGCGGGATCGATTCTTGCAATGAAAGAAGATGGCGAGCGGTGAGAAGATAGAGATCGAGAAATTTAATGGTCAGAGTTTTGAGTTTTGGAAGCTCAAGATGGAGGATCTGCTGGTGGATAAATATCAGTGGATCGCGGTAGATCCAGATACTAAACCAACGAAAATTTCAGATGAAGACTGGAAGAAGCTAGATTGAAATGCAAAGAGCACAATACGGTTGTGTGTCTCAAATTCAGTATTGTTGAATGTATATGGGGAAGCTACACTGAAGACCTTGTGGGACAAGCTAGGGAATTTGTACCAATCTAAGTCTTTGGTGAATAAATTGTTCCTACGGAAAAAGCTGTATAACCTGAGGATGAAGGATGGAGACTCGGTGAAAGAGCATCTGAACGCCTTCAATACTATGGTAAGTCAGTTGTCATATGTTGATATTAAAATCTCAAATAAATATAAGTGCATCATTTTGTTGTGTTCTCTACCAGATTCGTGGGACAGTCTGGTTATTGCAATAGGTAGCAATGCAACTACCTTGAATTGTGATGACATCGTCTCAGCCTTGTTGTCGGAGGAAATGAGACGGAGAAATATGGAGGGTCAGAATGGAGATACCTTATCTGTACGAGGAAGGTCCCAGAACAGAAGCAATAATAAGGTTTCGAGTGGGAGATCTAAATCTAGAGGGAGATCTAAATCTCCTGGAAAGTTTGTAAAGGTGTGTTGGAAATGCGAAAAGGAAGGGCACAACAAAAAGGACTGCAGATCTAAAGCTCCTGATAAAGGAAAGGGATCTGATGATGCTCCTTCTGTAGAGGCAAAAACCACCTCGGATGAAGGTGGGGATGTGTCTTTGGCTTCTTCTTCAAATACACATGTAGATCATGAGTCATGGTTGATTGACTCGAGTGCATCCTTTCACTTCACTCTCCATAGGGAGTGGTTCTGCGAGTATGAGAAATATGATGGCATTGATGTCTTCTTAAGTGATGATAGGAAGGCTAGAATAGTCGGACGTGGAAAATTCAGGTTGAAGCTACAAGGTGGAAGTATTAGAACACTTCTTAGTGTTCTGCACATTCCTGCATTAGCCAAAAATCTTATTTCTATAAGCAAGATGGATGATGCAGGTGTAAAAATAGTGTTCGAGAAAGATACTTGTAAGATGGTTCAGGGAGCACTGGTATTAATGTGGGGAGTTTGCATTGGAACTCTGTACAAGCTTCAGTGCAGCATTACTATTGATGGGCAAAATAGTTTTGTGGTTCCAAAAAGTGGAGCGAAAAGCCTAGTGGTCTCTGGAGAAAATACCATGCTATGGCATCAAAGGCTTGGACATATTAGAGAGAAGGGGTTGATCAGTGGTTGTTATTGATGTCAACCCAAGCAGCACTAGGAGCTAACCCAATATTGCATGGGAATTTTGACCCACCAAATTAATATATTCTATATCAATAATGATTTTTATGGTTTCTACTTGTCGAGATGTTTCCGTTGATATATGGCACGCCATGTAATTCTTCACGGTTTGAGAGATATTCATGTTTGAAGTTTTTACCCCAAGTTAGTGGGATAAAACCCCATGGGGTTGTGGCATGGTTCATTGAAGAGTCATAATTAATATTTTTTAAGCTCCTAAAATCTCCCCCACGTTCACTTGTTGAAGCCCCTCTCAACCTAAGCATTTATATAAATTGTTATCCTCATATCCTCCTCATGCAAGGGATTTTGCCATCTGAAACAGGGCATCGTGGAATTTTCGCTCTAACGTTTTTTATATGAAGGGTCAGAAGCTCCTGAAATTCATCTCAAAGAAGTGACCTTGGGAAAATCGTCATAACTCTCTCTCTGAGGATCAGATTGGAATTCCGTAAAAAGTGGAAGATTATGCACAGACTATTTTTTTCTCTATATCAATTTCAGAGCTGAATGAAGAAAAAAGTGACACGTGGACTCCGTACAAGTTGACTCTTTCTAAACAGTCCATAATTAGGGCATCGTGAGAGATTGGGTATAACTCTCCCTTGAAGAATCGAAATTGGGTCAGACCTGTCACATTGGAAGACGAATCGGAGGACTACTATAAGACCAAAAATCAGATATTGGGGATCTGAAATAACAAAGATACACCAGATTCAATATCAAACTCCTAGAAGGAAAAAAAAAGCTAGATCATGTGTTGTCAAGGGCTAAAAAGGACCAGAATTTCTAGGGCAGCAAAGAAAAGTAAGGTGTAGTAGAGGGTAGCATGACAAGAGCAGCAACCAAGGTGCATAATAGTAGCAAGAAGTTCATCACATGAAATCTTCAAGTGGGCAGCACTACATACAATCATGTTAAAGGTATCATTGTACTAAGTCATTGTAAATCAATTATTCTAAAAATTGTACTAGTGCCTATCTACCAAGAGTTGAAGAGGCAATGTTGGGAGGTTTAGGATCATCATTAGGTGGTTGTGTCAAAGTTTGGGTTATGGTCTAGTGTATCTTTTTCTTCTACATCATTCTATATCATTTTAAAGTGGACCAATTTCCCTGGTACGGGAGTCCATTCTTCTTTTATTCTTCTAAAGGGTGGTAGGGCAGTGCTAGGGTGAGTTGTAGCTCATTAGGTGTTGGGGCATCCGTTCAGTTGACTACTGAAGAATCTCGGGTGTTGGAGAATCCATCCAGTGGGAGATGGAGAATAATGATTTTCTAGATTCTAGGAAGTTGGAGCTTTATTTTCAATTGGAGTTGAATATTAAAGAATTATTAGAAAAGCATTAGGTGGTTTTTGTCTCGGAGTGGGTTTCCACCTTTAAAATTGTGTGCATTTGTGTTTCTTTTGTTTGTTTCTATCATTGTACAAACACTGATAATAATTGAAGATTAACTAATTATCTAATTGAAAGGAATACTGATTCACCCCCCCCCCCTTCAGTGTTTCCAATAAAAGGGCCTTCGGATACTGCATGGAAATGGTATGGTAGAAGGTATGTCTAATAGCTCTCTGGATTTCGATTTCTGTGAACATTGTGTATATGGGAAGCAGAAACGGGTGAGTTTTCCTTCTGGTGCTAAGAGGGCAAACAAGAAATTAGAGCTTGTGCACAATGATGTGTTTGTACCTGTGTCAATTCCATCACTAGGTAAGTCTGTGTACTATGCTTCATTCATAGATGACTTCTCAAGGAATACATGGATATATTTCTTGAGGAAGAAATCTGAAGTCTTTGACAGATTTAAAGAATTTAAGGCTCTGGCAAAAAACTAGACAAAGAAGAAGATAAAGGTGCTGAGGACATATAATGGTGGGGAGTTCTGCAAGAAGGAATTTTAAGAGTCTTGTAAGAAGTGTGGTATAGCACGGTAGAAGACTACTCCATACACACCTCAGCAAAATGGAGTTGCAGATAGAATGAATAGAATGTTGATGGAAAAGGCAAGAAGCATGCTCAGTGGTATTGGGTTAGGACAAGAATTTTGGGCAGAGGCAATGGAGACTGCATATTACTTGGTTAACATATCACCTTCATCAGCGTTGGAGGATAAGACTCCACATGAGGTATGGACTATTAAGAAACCCTCTCTTTCACATCTAAGGGTATTTGGATGTGATGCATATGTACATGTTCCAAAGGAGAAAAGGAGCAAGTTGGATAATAAATCTGAACGATGCATCTTTATTGGGTACAAGGATGGTTTAAAGGGTTACAAGCATTGGAACCCGAAAACAAGGAAGGTTGTGTACATCCAAGATGTGGTGTTTAGAGAGGTGAAAGATATTGTTAAACATGAAGCCCTACCAAAGGAACCTGAGAAGATATAGTTTGAGCTAAAGGAGGATGAATCAGACTCTACAACAGAAGAAGACTCAGAAGAGGAAGAGCCAAAAACTCCAGCTATTAGAAGATCAGTTCGGGAAAGAAGACAACCAGAAAGGTATAGTCCATCTGCTTTCTGTTCAAATTTTTCTTTAACTATAACTAATGATGATCCCAGAACAATCAGGGAGGCAGTAGATTCAGAGGATGGAAAACTCTGGAAGGAGGCCATGGTTGATGAAATGGCATCCTTGCATAAAAATGAGGCATGGGATCTAGTGGAGTTGTCGGCTGGAAGGAAGCCCATCGGGAGAAAATGGGTGTTTAAGAAGAATATGAATGTAGAAGGCAAGGTGGAGAAATACAAAGCTCGATTGGTAGAAAAAGGGTATTCTCAGGTGCCGGGAATTGATTTATGTGATATTTTTTCTCCTTTTGCCAAAGTTACTTCTATTAGATTACTTTTATTTGTCGTTGTTGCATTTGATTTTGAGGTAGAACAGATGGATGTGAAGACATCATTTCTTCACGGGGATCTAGAAGAGGAGATCTACATGAAACAACTTGAAGGCTTTATGGTGAGGGGGAAGAAAGAGTTGGTATGCAGGTTAAAGAAATCTCTGTATGGGTTAAAACAATCACCAAGGTTGTGGTATCAGAAATTTGATACCTATATACGGGGACTTGGCTTCACCAGAAGCAAGGAGGATCACTGTGTTTATTTTAAATTAATTGGTGACCGTGTTATTTATTTGGTCTTGTATGTGGATGATATGTTGTTGATTGGAAATGACAAAGAAATTATCCAAGATTTGAAGACCTAGTTGTTCTCCAAATTCGACATGAAGGATCTTGGTGCTGCAAACTATATTTTGGGCATGAAAATTAAGAGAGATCGGGCAAAGAGGAAGCTCTGGTTAAACCAGAGGAAGTATGTTGAGACTATATTCTAGAGGTTCAATATGCAGGATAGTAAACCGGTGAATGTTCCAATTCCTGTAGGAACAAACCTGTCTGTTGAATAGTGTCCCAAGACACAATAAGAAGAGGAGGATATGTCTCGTGTTCCATATGCAAGTGCAATGGGTAGCCTGATGTATGCAGTGGTCCGTACTAGACTAGACATTGCACATGCAGTGGGAGTATTGAGCAGGTTTATATCAAATCCAGGGAAGGAGCATTGGACAACAGTGAAGCGGGTTTTTAGATATTTTTGTGGCACTAGTGATTATGGCTTGTGCTACCAGGGAAGACCAGGATTGGAAAGAGTGTTGGAAATTCATGGTTTTGTTGATGCAGAATGGGCTGGAGATCTGGACCAAAGAAGATCTACAAGTGGGTATGTGTTTAGCCTATTTGGAGGTGCAGTCGGTTGGATGAGTAAAAGACAGTCTGTAGTGGCTCTTTCAACAACACAGGTAGAATACATGGCAACCACTCATGCCAGCAAGGAAGCATTTTGGTTGCATAGATTGTGTTCAAGTATGGGGTTGGTGCAGCAAGCTATAAGGATAGACTGTGATAGCCAAAGTGAAATTTTCTTGACTAAGAACCCTGCTTATAATTCAAAGACAAAGCACATTGATGTTCAATATCACTTTGTGAGATATATGGTTGAATCTAAAAGGGTGTTGCTAGTAAAGGTGGACACTTTGAAGAATGTTGAAAATGCATTGACAAATTCTGTGAGCACTCAGAAGTTCTCTTGGTGTAGAGAAATAATGGGTGTTGCAAAGCTAGGCTAATGACTCAGCTCTCTTGTGGCCCCCTGCGGAAAGAAAACAACAAGTGGGAGAATGTTGGGTTTGTGTTATATTCTTTCGATGACTATTCACACGCGGCGGGGTAACAGGGGGGGCGGTAGCCCCCCCTGTCGGGGTCCAAGGCAACACCCAGAAATTTATTTATTTTGGTCCTAATTTTCTGGTGGGCGGACCCGCCCATGGTTTTTTGCATGGGTTTTCACATGGTTTTGTGGCATGATGGTTTTCAGCCCCTAGTATTTTGTAGATCCGGTCAAGGGAACTACGGCTATGTTCTAATCCAGGGTTAATGGATTGGGGTTTATGTATGCTTCGGCATGTATATATATGTGTTGTAACACTAAAAGGAATATAATGAAAAATCAAGCTCGTCGTCTTGATTTGGGATCCAAGGGAAAATCTCTGTGTTTATCTGTTTTATGTTTTATGCTCTTGCTATTGTTTATTTTCTATTTTTAAGATTTGTTTGCAGATAATTTCTATATAGGGTTAAAACATACAAACCTATGAGGCTTCATGGGATTTCTCCTATGAGCACCGAGCCTTCATCTCAAAGGCGTAGGAGAAATTATGTTGTTGATTTTCAACCAGTAGAAACAAATGCATTGTAGATTGCTCCTTATCCAAGGGTTCTAATTTCATATGGTGATCCTAGTCTAGTTTAGAATTTGGATGGAAACGCTTTGGTCCTTGCTAGGGTACTCTTCCAATCGAAAGACAAAGTTGAAATTGAAGATGTCCCTGAGTTTCTTGTGACTCCTTCTGATCCTCCTCCTTCTATTATTTCTTACGTCGTAGAGTACGTGGGTACCTCGTCTCACTAGTTCGCTAGCCCTTTTCATTCTCCTTATTTTTTCCAATGGAAAATGTTAGTGGCATAAGTGTGGCTACTAATACTTCTGGTGTTCATACTCCTATTGCAGGTGTAGGAGGAGGTATTATTCATATATCTATTGTTACACCTAGTACAGTAGTTTTTGGGTAAACCTCCATTTTGGGTTCGAGTGGGGGCACGCAACCTTCCACCCCTTTCACTGGTTCTTATCCTTTAGGGATGCCATCCTGTGGGATTCCTTCAGTTCCCTCAACCTTTCTTTTTGTTGTGTCCACATCTATGACTTCAATGCCAAGTGGTTCAACATATTTTCAAGGTTTTTTCTTTTGGAAGTGGACATATTCATCCTTACAATCCATATTTAAACTTAGGATCGACACCTTTCTCTGGTCATACTTAGAATATTAATACTTTCCAAGGGAACCAGAGGTGAGAAAATCCTCCTATTGGTGGTTTAGGGGCTGGGAATATTTGCCATCTATTTGGTCAGCAGGGGATTATGCCCTTCCCTTCTGTCGAAACCTTGCAGGTCTTTCGTCCTCTAGCTAGTGCATGGAATCCTTATCAGGGGCTTTCCCCTTCATATGATGTTTTGATGGGAGGAAAATTTCTTATGACTGGTCATAATTGAGGAGGGGGTGGATACCTTCTGATTACTTCTGGACCACAAGGTCTTCCTTATGGCTCAGGTACTTCTACGAGTAACCTGTCATAACCTAGTGCCCCTCAAAATCTAGGATACTATTTCTCGAATGTTGGGAATTCTACACTTGATGGGTGGGATTCTTCCATTCCTCCACGCTTACTGTTCCTGGAAACTTTTAACTTTCCATATCTTTCAAAATTGAAGAATGATCTGATCTGCTACAATCCAGTTTAGCCTTCGGTCCCCACAAAACTTCCAACCGATATTCCAAAATTTGAAGGGGAGTATGGAGACTATATGACAGATCGTATAACCACGTTCCATTTGTGGTGCTCATCGAACTCCTTGATCGATTATTCAGTTAGGTTGAGATTATTCCAATGCACTTTAACTAAAAACATGGAAAAGTGGTATATTGAGCTTAAGGGGGGTATGTTTTCCACGTTTGGCGAATTCGTTACCATGCTTCTGTCCAATTTTGAACAAGACAAGGCTACTCACATTTCTAATCACATCCAAGAGTGGCACAGAAGGGATAATTTGATCAAGGAATATATCCCTGATGAGTTCCTTCTTGAAACGTTTTTGAAAAATTTGTAACCGGAGATTTCTAAGGATGTGTCACTTTCTGGGGTGTTCACTGAAAAACAGGCCATCTTTAGAGCCCATCAGTTCGAACTCATATATTCTTATTATGGAGTCCTTTACAAGATTTTTCCTAGTGCTCCTCAATCGAAGATTGATCAAGCCAAACCTAAACCAAGCCCTCATACCAAAGAAATTGTAGGGTTAATCGATAGTAGTATGACTAACATGTTGAATCAAATGTAGTAATTGTCTTTACAGTCTGGTTGTCTGCCATATGCTACATCGTTGGTGTTTGCCCCTTCTCTACCTTTAGCATTCAATGTTGTTCAGTCTTCAAATCCCAAAGGAAAACAAAAATATGATGGGAAGAAGAAAGGATGTGGTAAGAATAAATATAAAGGTGGGAACAGAAATGTGATCAAACCCAGTAATGATATTGGAGAGGGAAAAAGGGAATCGAAAATAAAGTCAAATTCCCATGAAAATTATGTAGTGGGGATCATCTTACCCATATTTTCGTAAATATTTATGATGCTCAGTGCTTGTTGGCTCAACAAGGTTCTTCTAGTTCCCAATATGTGCTAACTAACCATTTTACCCAAGGCCAACAGATGATTTTTGGTGCTAGTGCTTGTACTGGAACCCACCATCCCCCCTGGGCCTACTTCACCATAAAATGTATATATCATGAATTCTCATGTTGATGTTGCAACAAGATCACATGACTATGGAGATCCAAAACCTTCTAAGGCCAAGGATGCCCTGATATCCCAAATTCTATTCATATCGAAAGGCCTGCAGTTGAGCTTATACCTTGGATTCGAAAAGGCACTACAAAACATTTAAGTTACAATACCAACACTAGGGCTACTCAGAACTATTCTATTGTTGAATATCTAGCTTAGAGCTCCTATGTGATGTTAGCATTAGAGGTATTTCAATCATTCCCTTCACAAAGGAGTGTGTTTCTCACTACGATCACAACAGTAGATCTGAAAAATTCTCTCGCTATTACATTTGATATGTCACATGGATTTCCATATTAAATCTACATATCGGAAGAAAACTATATTTTGAATAGTAGTTGATAAAGGGGCTTCCATGTGCATTATGTCGATGTCATGTTGGAAATTTATCGGGTCACCAGAAATTGTTCCCTCTCCTACTCTCCTTACTATATTCGACGGTCACTCTCATAGGCCGCATGGAACTATTTCAACCTTTACCATCTGTGTTGGGGGGGGGATATTGTCAATATAGATGTAGAGATAGTTGATGCTAATATTTATTATAATCTTTTATTGGCTCAAAATTGGGTTTATGCAATGGATTCCATTATTTCATCATTATTCTACATCTTATGCTTCCCTCATGAGGGGAGAATTGTTACAATTGATCAAATGGATTATTCTCTTAATGATCCCAATGCATCCTCACACTTTATCATCCCCTTGGTGAAGAATACCAAGCTTCCTATCGAGAATTTGGGAGCTGGAATGTATCTTTCATTGATGGGTACCTTTGATCTTCCATCTCATATTGTTCATATCAATGCTATTTCGTCTTCCAGGATCGATCCTCGAAAAGGTTCATTCAAAAATCATTATTTTCCTGTTCCTTGGCCCTTTCCCCATCCTACTACTAGATTGGTAGATGGGCAAGTAGGCAGAATGGATTATACTATATGTGCAGCGGAAATCGTGCATCAGTCTATTGTGAATTCTATAGATTCCTCCCCCATTCCTCCCCCATCAAAGGATATAAATGGTGATGTGGCTTCGGTCTAGACTGTTGATTCTACTTCATCTATGGATTTCGTTGACATCGTTTGACCATTTGAAGAAGAATTTTTAGAAGCAATGAATGGTACATAAATACCATGGGATGATTAGCATCATCAGTCATATTTTCTCCCTGATTTGCATGAAGTTGAATCAATTTTTTCTGGTCCTTCTCTAACTAAAAGTGTTCATAAAATACTAAACCCTATGGCTCCATCACACATTTATGTCAAAGGTAATATGTCTAATATCTCGGAAACCATTCCAGTGAACATTTCCAGGAATCCCATTATCATTGAGAATGTATTCATTGGAGTTGAATGTTCCCTTGAAGAAATAAAAATCTATACCTATCTCTTTAAGGAGTTTTGAGATGTATTTTCTTTGTATTATGAAGAAATGTCTAAAATTGATCCTTCAATAGCTCATCATGAGATCAATACATATGAAAATTCTAAGCGTATATGGAAAAATATTTGACCTGTTAATCCCAGGAAAGTTGCAGTTATTAAAGCGGTTAATCCCAGGAAAGTTGCAGTTATTAAAGCTAAGGTAGAAAAGCAGCTTAAGGTGGGTTTGATATACCCTGTTGCTTTGATTGAATGGGTCTCGAATACAGTCCTTGTTGATAAGAAGAAAGGAATGATCCAAGTATGCATTGAATTTAGGGATTTGAATAAGCCGTGTCCTAAATATAATTTCCCCACTCCATTTATTGATTAGATCATTGACGAGTGTGATGGAAATTAAATATTTTCCTTCATGGATGGATTCTCTGGATATAATCAAATAACTATCCGTCCTAAATATCAACATAAGACAACATGTACGAAAAATGTACATAAATTTTGTCGTACAGGAAAATGCCTTTTGGCCTCAAAAATGTTGGAGCTACTTTTCAACGAGCCATATCTTATGCTTTCCATGACATCAAGCACATAATTTAAGCCTATTTGGATGATTTAGTTGCTCGTTCTCGAAATATAATGGATCATCCAAACCACATTCATCTATTTTTTGAAATATGTCGTCAGTATAAGTTCCGGTTGAACCTTAATAAATGTTTTTCTTAATTAAATTTGGTCAGTTATTAGGATTGATCATGTCAAACGAAGGTATTCACATTGATCCCTTCAAGGTTGAGACAATACTCCAATTTCCTTCCCCATCGACTATCTATCAACTTAAAAGTATACAAGGTAAATCCATTTTTATAAGGATATTTATTGTAAATTATGTCAATATTACGAAAGGATTCATGTGTTTACTGAAGAAATGAGTTCCATTTTTTGGGACTATTTCACTCAACACTCCTTCGATGTCGTGAAAAAGGCATTAACCTTTGCTCCTATTTTGAGTCCACCATATTATAGCAAGGATTTCCTCTTGTATCTCACAGGAGTAGAATCAACCATTGGTATGGTTCTGGTTTAGGAAGACCATTTTCTTATAGAGCATGTGATTTATTATTAGAGTCAAGTCTTAGTTGGTCCTGAACTTAGATATTCTCATATAGAGACATTGGCTTTGGAAATAGTTCATATTGTCCAACAACTCCGTCATTATATTATGATTAGAAAAAATTTCGTATTGGCTGACATCAAACCATTTCAATTTGTTCTCATTAGGCGAGCGATTGGGGGAAAATCTAATAAATGGATTGTCATTTTACAATAATTTGATCTCGAATTTATGTCATCCGAGTCTAAAAAAACATTAGTTTTTGTGGAATTGATTTCAGAGTTGCCTTGTGAAGAGGATGTTATTTATGAAGAGAAATTTCTCGATGAACATATCTTCCTCATCTCTTCACAGGATCCTTTTTATGGAGACATCATAGTATATATCCAGACTTTGAAGCTCCCTTAGAATTTTTCTAAGGATGAATGTAGAAACTTGTGTCACCTATCTAAAAATTATCTTATTATCAGTGATACTTTATATTTTCGCGAGAATGACTCAATTCTTAGGTGTTGTTTAACCTTAGAATAATTTGAATATGTTTTGAATGATTTCCATAGTAGATCTTATGGAGGTCATCTACTATTGGGATTGCTACAGCCCAAAAAAGCTTGCGTACATGCTAATTTTTTCCCTCAATTTTCAAAGATTGCATTGAAGCGTTCAAGAAGTGACATCCTTGTCAAGTATATACCCGAAAAATGTGCGATCATCGAGCTCTGCTTTTCCCTGTCATAATTTTTGGTCCATTCATGAAGTGGGGTATTGATTTTACTACTTGTAATCCAGCTTTGACTAAGGTTCACAACTACATTATCGTAGCAGTAGAATACTTTACTAAGTGGGTCGAAGCTATGCCTACTTTAGGTAACGATAGTGAGACAACAACTATTTTCCTTTTCAACAAAATCATGTCACATTTTGGTATTCCAAGAGATATTTTCATTGATCATGGCAGTCATTTCTAGAATAAGATGATGTTTAAGTTTGATTTGAAGTTGGGATTTCGGAAGGACAATTCATCTCCATACTACCCTAAATATAATCTTCAATTAGAATTTGTAAACAAATCCCTCAAAACTATCCTACAAATGACGATCAATAAAGTGAAGTACAGCTAGCACATCATGCTATATCCTGTGATTTGGGCATATCGGATGTCTATCAAGACTGCTACGGGATTTACTCCTTTTCAACTAGTTTATGGGTTGGAATCAATCTTCCCTATGGAATGTGAGATTCCATCTCTCAAATTAGTAGTCCAACTTCTTCCGCACACCTTTAGTCTTGAAGAACGCCTTATTCATTTGGAACATCTCGATGAGAAGCATCGGGTTGCATTTACAGTGAATGGAGCTCATAAAAAGAGAGTAAAATCCCAATATGATAAGACTGTATGTCCTAGGGTTTTTTCTGAAGGTGACCTTCTCCTTGTCTATGACTAAGAAAAAGACACCCTGGGGGGAGGTAAGTTTAAACCCATGTGGTATGGTCCTTTTATTGTGAAGAATGTCTTGAAGAAATGTGTTTATGAGTTGGTTGAATTTGAAAGAAACGTGTTGTCAGAGCCTAGAAATGGGCTTTGTATTAAGAATTATTTTTAATAGATTGTTGCCTAGCATGTGCTTTGTTTTGTAAATATTGTACATAATTTTTGTTTCTATCTATGGGACTAATGGTGATGATAGTATTTTTTATATTCTTTGGCAGGTTTCGATGGGTGATCTAGTGTATTTAGGATTCGCCAATGGTGCTAGTAGACATAATTGGAACTTAGCTTCTATCGCTTGGGTAAAATTTTATCCATTTGGTCAGTTGTTAGTCTCAAGAGGCATAGGTATCAGTCATGCTTCCAACAATATGGTTGAGTACAATGTTGTCATTAATTTACTATATGAGGAAATATCTCTTGGTATTGAATCATTAGTAGTTTATTTGGATTCACAGTTGGTTGTGTCTCAATTGAATAAATTTATAATGTGAGGGATCCTTTATTACATTTCCAATTTCTGAGAGTGAAGTTATTATAAATATCATTTAATTTTTTTACTTTCATTCATATTCCACAATAAAAAAAATTCACTTGTTGATTCTATATCTAATCAAGCATTAGATTGGCACATTAATCATTCATCACATTAAAAATAAAAATATCATCAAATTATATATATATATATATATATATATATATATATATATATATATATATATATATATATATATATATATATATGATCAAAGCATCACGAAATATCTGTATATAGATAGGAATAGTATGTCCAAAAATATTACAAAATGTGGAAAAATGTCCTACAAAAGTAGGGATTAATCCCGATCATGTCTATATCTCAAAAAATATCGATCATATAATATAAATATATGGGCCCTTCCCTGGATGAGCATCTCGAAAAAATACAACAGAATTTTCCACTTGTCATAAGATCTACACTCACTCCCGTGGTAATCCTACCACCTGTCTCTCCAAGTTCCTATGAACTGCATGCAGGGCACTCTTGGACTCTATTGCTTCTCTCTCCACGTATATTCAGTGATGCATGTGCCTTGATAGACCCTCAGGTCTCACTGGTCCAACATCTATATCATGATCATGTAATCTTGTAAGATTTTTGTTTCATAGAAAAATATTTAACTTCTTAAGATTTTATTCAAAAATTTTATTCAAAAATCCAAAAGATTAAATAAAATAAAATTCAAAATTTTTACCAATGTCACCCCATGCAATGCCCTCAGGAAGAACTAGATTTGGTTATTCTCGGTAATCTATGCCTGCATATGGGTAGTCATCTATGGCTATGACTTGTTTCTCCCACCAGAGGAAGAACTCGTCATCGAAATCCGCTCGAGTGACTTCACCTCCACCAAATCGCTTGATCAAGTCTTCCCATCGAGCCATCCTAGCATCTCTAGGACTGCTAATGGTTGTATACACTCTGGGTTGAAGTGTTGGAACTTTCCCAAATAAAAATGAGAAAATTATGCTTCCATATCCAAAATTCTTCATTTTACCATGTTGCAGTGATGTCAATTTATTTTTCATGGTGACCAAGAGTGTTGTGCACCAATAAAAAGCCATCGATTATAGGCACTGAAGTGCCAAGAACATGGCAGGTTGAGAAGCCTGATGTAGTGAGGTTGAACCTGTTCATCTGACAATAATAAAGAGGATGATTTTGATTGGAAACGTTATGACATGTTTTATTGAAATTTGTGATCCAATCTTGTTTATCTCTAGTGTACAATATATGCCTATGTATTCTGAAACATTAAGGCCTTCGTCGGCCCTCCCTCTCATATCTACTACTTCCCCTCTTCAGGAAAGTCCTGTGATGAAATATATATCCTCTACCTTAATCTGTAAGTGTATATGATCAATCACAAAACATTACTGCTCTAGATCCTAGTAATGGAAAAGCATTTCTAATAACCATATTTGTGTTTTCATATTTGGCATCATCATGAACTTGAGAAATCCACAATTTCTTAATGCATCCAATGATTCAGGATCATTTAAAACTTCATTGTCAACATAATTGTGTTCCCTCCATCTCCAAATGATATACATCCTGAAAATTGAGAGATTTAATATGTTAGAATTCAAGTTTTTCATTTTTCCCTGCGCCTAAGTGGCTTTATTAAATGGAAGTCGCATATACACACGAATTTCCTTTTTCAAACTCACGTGTAGGTATTTCTACATGCGATTTTCATGATATCGACCTGCGTACACGCAGAAAGGTATTTTAAAAACAGAATTTATCCCGTGAATATTGAATGAATTCATAAAAATATGTGCTTAAATGGATAAGAAATCGATAGAATTGAGTTGCCCAAGTCTGGTCCAACGCTATATTCTCAACACTTGCAAAGTTAAAATGAATTTGAGTGAGGTAAAAAGTCTTATGATAATGAAATTTTAAAAACCCATTTTTCTATAGTTTATTATTTTTTAACTTTATAATTTCATAAACATTTTAACTTTTGGCTTTAAGTGTTGGGGAAGTTTGTTTTCCAGGGTAAATGAAGACTTAATGATATTTTCCACCACTTCGAATCCATGATCGCAGACCTATCGTGGAAGGTATCGATTTCATCACTGGAATATAGGTTAAGACATATCACTTTTTTATTGCATTATGCATGTTGACCTCATACTGCGATATTTTTCCATAGGGTCGACCCAATTATGTTGCGATTTTTAACCCTCTCTCACTCGTTGTCTTATAAATTTGTAACATAGCAGTAGAGCCACTCATTTCATGGGCATCCTATTTAGATCCTTGCTAGCATATGTTTCCCATGCTACAAAAAAATTTTAGGCTCGAGATTCCTCTTTTTTCCCACCATGACTTTGCGTTGAAGGCTCATCCTTCTTCTTCTTTGCTATATTTATGTCTTTATACACTAGGCTCCCATGTGTTAAATTGTATTTTTGAATTGCATATTGACTACTTGTACCTTTTGGCCTTAAGCCAAATACATTTGGACTTGTGTGTAAACCCCTTTTGACCATGCCTTTTCTGCAATCTCAAACTATGCATTCACTATCCTCTGCGACTTGACACCTTTTATGCATGGAAATAAAATTCCTTTGAGTGTTTATTACCAGCATCTACCACCTTGCATTGAGCATAAGATTGTTCCAGTCCCAAGAACTAGTGCATATGCCTTTAACACTCATTATTTTCATTGTACTATAGGCATTATTTTATTCTTTTTCAAAATTTAAATATGAAAAAGTTTTAAAAAATCATATATTCAAAAAAAGAGTGAACGAGACATTTTTTTTCCATTTTTTATGGTAGAAAGAGTTAGTTATGTTGCCCTTGGTCAAAGCACACAAAATAAGTCTTTCCTCCATTTGGGATGGGACTTAGTTTGACTTTAGGTAAGCCATAACCTTGTTATTGAGTGATTCCTCCTCTGGTTGGTTATCCCTTCCAATCATATAGAGAGCTTTTTAATGCCTCCTACGTTGCAAACTTATACAAAAGTTATTTTATGTTTCCATAGAGTCACATTGTGTCATGAATTTGTTCAAGGGAAGTCAAACTAAGTCGGCCATTCTGTGATGCCTCATGACTAATTTTCAGTTAGCCATACCCAGTCTATCAATTTATATTTTGTATGACATCAGTTATTTTGTCCTTCACTCGTGCTGGTTAAGAAGGTCTCCATTGACTTCTTGATGGAGGGTCTGCTCTTATCGAATCCAATAAATTAGTATGAGAGTAGGCCTAGAGCCGCACCCTAGCCCTATTTACATCATTGATATTTGACCTTGTGCACAACATCGATTGGTATCAGGGACCTTTGACTGAGTGGTTTCCCTTGTGTTCTACGTCAGCTTACATTATCACACATTGAGATTCGTGCAGTACCTTGGTCTCCATTTGACCCTATTGGTGGATACCTCGCATCTGTGTCAACTTTCATTATTGGTTGGTTCAGAGGGTTTCTTTCGTGCCCTAGCCACATCTTCTGTATGTCGGAAACGTACTTCAGAATGGTTACTTCATCTCTTTTCATATGATTCCTTCCAAATTATGGCTTGCAGGTTACACTCATGTAGGTTGATGTGGGATGCCTTAATTCCTTCCTTAAAACATATATTTTCCCATCAACTCCAACTCATTTCTCTGGGAACAAGATCTAGAGTCCTTTTTCAGTGCTCTAGGGTTTGCATTCATCAGTGTCAGACTCCTTCGTTATCGACAATGAGAATACATCAATGTCTCTTTATTGGTAGATTCTTTAAATTTTTATAATTCAACACATTTATTCACACTTGTTAGATTTTACTGGGGTACCTTGACGCTCATCATCATTATTGGTGACTTGTCTCACTTTTTTTAACGATATACTTCAAGGACCGGTAATCAAATGATTTCTCACATGGTCGAATTCAGTTAATTTATTCCCATAGTGTAGAAATGTACCATCACGCTCAGTGAAGACCTCGGTTCATGTCAGCATCTTGGTTTACTTGACATATCCTTTAGTTTTCTTCCAGTGATACCATCCACCCTTATATGTTGCATTTCATCATAGCATCATCTTGCATGTTCTCACCCGAGTTTATGTAGTACAATTATTCAACCTATTTTACTTGGTACTTATGAGGATCAATTACGCAGCATGAGTGATCAAAAATTCAAATTTGACTATTAGTGATCTGCCTTTCTTCTATATGTGATATTGAGATATAGCTCCATTGTTTTTGTTAGAATCCGTGACCCCCCTAGAAGTAAAGACTCTGTAGATCGAGGTGTAGAACATGAAGTGTCTTTTTGGTCTTCGGATATTTGGGGTGGGTCAAATCCCCTTAATTATGTAACGAGATAGGAATTTGTGTGAATGTTGGACTCTGCCCATGGTTTGGGACCATGGTATTGTAAAAGCCAAATCTATATAAGGAGTCTAGATATAAGTCATAGGAAGGTTATGATTGGTGATATTAAATGCATTTGGATGTAAGACTGAGTTAGAGTTTGTGTTTCGGGTTAGAAGAAAAGGCTCCTATAGCTATGTGCATGGAGACCTTAGGGAATACTGCAGTTGTGTTCACGGGCCCTTGCAGCTGTGTGCACGGGCCCTTGCAATTGTATGTTCAGGGTGGAAAGTGGATGTATGAGATAGATCTAGATGTTAATGAATGAAATTTTGTGAAAATATGAGTTATAATGATGTCTTTAATTTTTTATTACTTTTTATGAATGTCTATGTTGAATAAGGGTTTTGTTCTGTAACTGAATAGTGCAGTCTGTTTTATGGTTCTATACTATGTTTAATGCATGAACAAGTAAGATCACACAGTCTATGAGTAAGTTCAACAATTGTGTTGAACACCGTTGGTAATATTGATAGATCTGACCTGCGGTGCTTTGATAAGACGGAAAATTCACAAAGCCTTTGTTCCATATAACTATGGACACATAAACCTGGTTCTAGAATCCCCCTATATTGCCTTGGGTGAGACTTCGGTTTGCGCAATCAGATCATTTTCGAGAGGGCTATTAATAGTCGGTTTTGTTAGACTGTGAAATCGCTCTAAACCTGGGTCACGACCTAATAAATCCAACAAATGGTTATGTTTCCGAGACCGAGATCTGACTGAGGGATAGATGGATGTGGCATCCATCTAAGAAAAAGATTGAAGATTGGATAGATCTAAAATAACGTGAATTTTTTGTGAAAGAAAACAGAAGTTCGTGTATCTCTATTGAACACTGGCTACAGAAGTATATATATATATAGATCAGTACAAGCTCTTCTTTGCATCATTTTATAGCGAAATGCACGAGTGGATCTCAAGGCTAACTATGCAAACGTGGTATTTTAATAATATACCTACTGTGTGGACCCCATATCTTATTGAGAAGATGAAAAAGACTGATAACGAGATCATGAGAGTTTTTTATTACTGGATTGATAGCATCCTTGGGGTATTTATTACTAAGTTCGCGAGCGATACATCTATGCCCTATAGTGAAGCAGAGCGCAAATTTTTCAAAGTCATATGAGGTAAGTACCTGAATTCACTGAAGTTCTAGATTAAAATTCTATTGTGTGAAAAGGGTATATTGTGATTACACTCAGATTGATGTTTTAAGATAAAGAACCTGGTGCTACGCGAAGTGGAAAAAGGGTTAGGACCAATTGGGGAACATATGTTGAAAGGAAATATAGACCGTTATTTGAGACTGGAGGAGGCGAAAGCAACCCCACTACTCCACGAATTCTGTCATTAAGATTTGAAAGTCAACAGAGTGCTGAAGAAATTCACCAACCTTCAACACCCATCATCACTCTATATCATTCTGTCCATCCATCTCCACCTCCACCTCCCCCATTCACCATGAACCAACCCCAAAATATTCTTGTGTTGAAGGGAACAGATGACCCTAAATATTTTTGGTTTGTAGTAGAAGCGATATGGAGTTCACAGAATGCTACAGACAAAGATATGAAGAAAGCATAGTTGGTTACTACGCTGCAATATCGAGCATTGTCCTGGTACATGAAGTTTGTTACAAAAACTGCAAATTATTCATTGGCTAAAACAAAGACCACGTTGAATGCTAAATTCAAGAAACTGAAGTCACAATCCCAGTGTATTGCTGAGATCAAAGAGATTAAGAAGCTGAAAATTGAGACTATGTGGGGAGTAGATCAGAGATTTAAGACATTTTTGAGTCAAATTAACTTTAAGATCCCAGACGAACATCATAAAGAGTGGTTTATTGTTGCGTTGTTGCCGCATCTTAGATTTCCATTGTCACAACAGAAGATCGTGACTCACGTTGAAGCGTTGGAGATAGTGATGAAGTTGGAGAATTCGCCGGTAGTCAATGCAAGCATAGGGGTGCAACAGATTCAAACTTAGTTGGCAAGTTTGCACATGGAGCTCCATGATTTAAAGAATGGAAAAAAGGATTGCCCAAATATGAGAACGGAGGTCTAGTGTATCAAGTGCAAGACTGAGGGTCACTACAAGGATTAGTGTCATGTTTTTAGAGACTATTTGAGCATTAAGATGTTGATTCCGTTAAAACCTAGATCGAGCAAAGGGCCAAGTGTAGGACCTAATGTACGGTGTAGTATCTGTGAAGTTGCAGACGAACATGCCACCGATTTTTGTCACTTATTACAAAATTTGGTCAGATTTCCGAAGCAATTGTTCTGAAACTTCTGTAATTCGGTTGGTCACGATGAAAAACATTGTAGGAGTTGCGATCTAATGCTGCAAAACATTTCAAACGCATATCGAATGCAAGTAGAAGGCCTTGAAGCGATGGGTTCACCAATTACGCGAGGTGGTTTTCAAGGCCGAGGGCACAGCTGAGGAGGAAGAGTTGGTCAAGGGCGAGGACAGATCATTTGTTACAACTGTGGACAACCTGGACACTTTGATCGAGATTGCCAGAATGCTACTGCTGTGTCCTGTAAGTATTGTAAGGAATTTGGTCATGAAATATAAGATTGTCCCGCTTTGTTAGCTAAAATTCAACCAACGTAGAACATACAGATGATGAGGGCTAAATCGCGCCAATGAGATCAAGTGTTAACATAGTCACGCGTAGTGGTATGAATACTGGAGGAAACTGCGCAGAGCGGCATAGATCTGTACCGAATACATGGGTATGGAAGTTGAAGATAAGATTTTTTGGTTTGATGTGCGAAAAGAGACATTCCTGGCAGTCAATACATAGTTTATGACTCCCAAATCTTCACCACATCCCATGGAGAGACAGTTGTTTCCATTGGATAAAAAGCCTAAGGAGAATACCGAAGTAAAGGAATATGATCAGTCTATCTTAACGTCCTTCTTGGAGACAAGTATGGAATTTCTGGGGGACTAGAGTTTTATAGAAGGGCTGCAGGAAATACTAGATAAATGCGCTAGCAAGGAAAGGCTACAACTGGAACAACATGTAATAAATAAATTATGTAAGAACAAGAATAGAATTGGCTGGGAGATGCGGTTGACTACGCAGATTGGAGATTATGAGATGGACCAAGTCATTCTGGATCTAGGATCATATGCCAATGTTTTTCTAAAGCATACATGGGAACGGATGGGAAGGCCTAAGTTGCACTGGTCGCCAATTCAGTTGCGGATGGAAAATCAACTGAAGATAATTCTTATGGAGTGACTGCAAGGTATTAACGTAGATATTGAGGGTGTTGGTGTGTTGGTCGACTTTGAAACGATTGAGATTGCTGATGACAGTAATCCATATCCTGCATTGTTGGGGTTTGAATGGCCTTATGACATGGACATTATAATCAACTTGAAGAAGAGGCAGATGATATTTGAAGAGAATGGTACCCGGGTTGTTGTGCAATTAGATCCTTCTGAAGGTGTGTACTATACAAATCCTGTCCATCATGCATATGGAATTCTGAGATTGATAGAATATATAAGGTTACTGCGCAGGATGAAGACTGGATCAATCCCTCTCGGATGGTAGAATATGTCGAGAGCGTGATAGTTCGTGTGTTTTAGATTTATATGAGGAGTTAGAGCACTAGTAGAACTATTTGCATGAGGTGACTACTAAGCATTTGTAACGGGGTGACCAAATCTCTATGCTATGTCAGATAAGAAGTATGTGACTTACCCTTTTTTGATGGCACGGGGAATGTTGTCTTGTTTCTGGAAGAATTTGATTAAAAGGTTCCTAAAGAACAGAGGTATGAATCTTTGGACTTTGCAATAAGGTTGACTCCAGCTCGATGGTGGGGCACACATAGGGCAAGTTTGGGAGGATGGAAAGATTTTTGCAAGATGATAAGGCTAATATTTGGTTAGGTTGACACAAATATCATAGAGAGGTATGATGGCCAAATGGATCCATGCAAGCACTTGGCTCGATGGGCTGATCTTGGGGAACAAAACCTTAGCCAGAATGGGTGCACATGTTATTTCACTCATTGGATACGATACCTTAGCAATGGTATCTTGAAACAGAGCTACGCCATGGAACTGTGGACTGGAATGACATGGTCCAAGGATTCTTATGAACATATAGCTTCGTTGATGGGTGGGAAGGCGTTAATGAGGCTCTCAAAGAAAGAACATAAGGATTACTTTGCATTTCCAAGGAGAAAAGTACATTGGTTCAGATAGATTGGATAGACCCAACCAACAAGCTTGTGTTTGGGGAGGAGGTCTGTGGATTCTGAGATGATCCGATGCAGGCGAAGTGTGGTGAAGGATGGAGTTAGCATATTCGAAGTACTACATGGAATATGGAGTGCAAGCGCAGTTGGAAGTTATTGCGCCTACAAAGGAAAGACTGCGTCGAAGGGAAAAAAATTGTCGAGTTCTTCCAGAAAGTGACCATTGTAATTGTAAAAGTGGATTGGACGGCGACTTGGTCATTATATGGAGCGGGGAAAATGCCTTTAATACGCATACCTGGCCAAATCCACTGCCAAATCGGCATTTATGAGAAGCGTCTTAGGGAAATGATGACGTTCGAATTTGAAATATGCTATAAATCAAGGATCTCACCCCCATTTCAAACAATTTGCATGCTAAGTAATAGAATATAAAATTGTTTTCCACAACAGTGTCGAGCAAGTTGCTACATGTCAGGGAAGAGATTCAAAGAAATCGAATGAGAATTTATCCAAAGAGGTTTAGGATATATCATGACGGCCACACCACCAATAACAGCCACAAGGCTGATGTCACCAAGAGGACAGAATACTGCGAGTGCAATGTCATCTGTGAAGCCTAAGAAACCACTCTGAGATCCTCACCTTGGAAGAAACTCACGAAGGAACAACAAAGTAAGGGGGCTCAAGAGTCACAGAAGGAAAAATCCATGGAGGTCAAATCAGATGAAGAAGAAGAAGAATAAGAAGCATCAGAGGAAATTGAAGCTGAAGAGTTTGTGCCTCTCTCCAAGTTGCCTCCTTATATTCTGCCCTGGAAGCCAGAGGCTAAGAAGCCTATGAAGGACCCCAACACAGTAAATTATAATTCGTTCATTTTTTAGATTCCTGAAAAAGTGGTAGTTTAAGGTGATTTACTAGCTAAGGTGCCCCATGAGAATGGAGGATTGGGATTTCAATTTTAGAAGCAAGTACCCATGGTTTGAACCCAACCGGTATTTGTGCCAGTAGTCATTTCCATGCGGACTCACACGATTAGATCCGATCATATGGGTAAAGGGTATCCAGTAGGCATGGATACTCAACATGTTGTACGTACTGAACTTTGGGTGAAGTCCCATTAATACTATTTGTGTGCGCTAGTTGTTGGCCTTTTTGCATGATAGATGTTTATGGCTTGGGAAGAAGATCCCCATTACGAAGATGTTTATTAAGATAATTATGGCCCTTCCTTGTCAAGGATTAGACCCCACGGAGGCTTTTGTGGGTAAACTACAAGACAAGAAAATTGCAGAGAAGATGAAGAATGAGTATGATCTGTCCAAGGGGTCCCAGGGTTTTCTCATTAATTCCATTTTTGACAAAAATGTGTGCTTCGGGCACGCACATCCTTGCGACAAAAATCATGACAAAGAGTTGTGAAGAGGAGGCTTTTGCACCTATCATCGCTTTAGTTGCGCAGTGCGCCAAGGTCATGGTATACAATTGGGTTTCTTATTTATGTCAAGAGTTTCTCGAAGATTGCAGGGTCACGCAAGAAGAAGACAAGTAGTTCCACTGTCCATAGCTCCTGCTTTTGATTGCCTTGATGGAATGGAGGGAACCTGACGAGTCACATTTCAATGTTGCAGACCCTGATCTCTACGAAGAATCCCAATATGATTCATTATGGAATTCAACATAACCATCGAGGGTTATGTCTAATATGTTTTTCTGGGTTGGAGTAGATATGAGCTTAAGTACAGTGATCAACCAAAATCTCTAGATGTCACTGATGATTGTGGAATAGTATCAACAAATTACGGAGTTCAAAATGAACTTCCACCATACCCACATACAAGTGAAGAAGGACCTTGCTGATTCATGGTACGAGCTCCCGTACATAGTCGAATAATAATACGTCAAAACCATCATCATCCAATGACTGGATGATTGGTTAACTCTGCTACAAGAAGGTACGGAGAAGGTTGGAACAAGTGGGGCAAAGCCCACTACCCCAGCAAGGTAGAAGGATACTGAAGCAGAGATTTTGGAGACTGGGGGGATGATATTCTTGGCGGTTCTCTAGGCACAGATCCATTAGATCACTCCTCCCCTTTTACCACCATGAGAAGACATCCATAGAAGAGTGGTGCATGAAACAGGGTCAAGTTCGACAAATCCGCTAGTCCAAAAGACATGGTCCTCATTGAGGGTGACATTTATGAGATAGGGGATGTTATGTGGCACGTCAATGAGGACTTTTGGGGCAACATCGAAGAGAAATACAAGAAAGTACTCAAATATTTCCATAAAATATTGCAGGATTTGTAGGTGCAAGCGAGTGTGTTACAAGCGAGCACGGTCCCACCAAGCAGAGCAGCCACTAGAACAGGTACAACTGCGTCAGAGTTGGTGTTGTCTGCAGATACTCATGCAGTGTCTATTCATGTAGGCACGCTTCATTTTGACATAGCTAAGCAGATGAAGAGGGAGTTCTGATGGCAGAACAAAACATTGAATCTTGTAGTTATGCCTTTATAGGCCTTGCATGAATTTCACCAGGGAATTGTCGAGGAGCTAAATATCATAGAATAGCACGCCCTTCTGGTTATTCTGGACACCCAGGAGGAATGCCAGAGCATGGCTGCAGAGAAACAGATTTTTTTCCAAGAACATGAGGCTGAGGCAACACTGCGCTAGAAGTTAGAAGCAGCAATATCGCAGGCATGTAGCGAGATACCAGAGCTCGAGATTCAGGCTACAACTGCACCTAAGGAAAAAGTGGCCAAGCTAGCCACAATTTTCAAAGAATCCAAGGCCAAATTCGATGAAGTACGGATCGAGATGGAAATGAAAATCATCGAGCTAAAGATGCAATTACAGCCTGCTACTCCGCTAGAAGTCCGCAAGCAGCGCAAAACGAAGCTAAAGGCCACTACAACATAGATTGAGTCTTTCATATAGGAGTGTGCGATAATATCTGGTGCACGAAAGAAGGTCAGGTTCGACAAATCCGTTGGTCCAACAGACATGGTCCTCACTGAGGGTGTTGGCTTGAGGGGTCCTGACCTAGGTTCGGAGTTCAAGGTTTGCCAACAAACCCCTATACTACTGGCCCTTTCGGCAGTGACCTACTTGCGCAGGTCAAAATCTCACCCAAAGTAGTATGGGTGGGTGCTAGAACCAAGTTTCCGCACCTTGAGAAGGGATAGGTAAGGCAAGAAGAGCTGTGTTCTGTCTCGAGATGTCCAGATCTCCCCGAGCAGGACTTATGGGCCTCTTTCCGTATCCACGTGAGCAAGGTTAATTGTACTATGGGGCTCAATAATCATATACTTTAAGACAGTAGCTCAACATTACATAAATAGAATAGAATAGATCTAGATGCAATAAAACACTTACATAGAAATTTCGCAGCCGAATACAGAATACGCATAAGACAATAATTACCAATGATTCGCATAAACAGTACACATAGATTCAGTTCCCAAACAACCTTTCGTATTCATTAATTCATCAACTTCCTCTTACAATACCCATCCCAGCCTGTGCACACAACAGCAGGGTCTGCACACAGCAGGACTCTGGATCTCTGCACACACAGCCAGCAGGAGTCCTTCCCCAGAAACCCAAATAGACTTACTAAACCACAATTCACATCAATAGCTCTTCATTGCCTACTTACAATTCAAAACGTTCCTATATTTATAACAATATAGCCTAATCTTTTCTACAATCAGCAAACCGTGGTTTTCGGACCCCAGGTTTACCCTTTGACCCATTATAATGCTTTCGGGGCTTTGACCCACCCCAAAACCCCTGCGCTAGACTAAATATAATAAAAAATATACAAAATAGGACCAGTTTCACAGCTCGTAGGAGACCCAGTTCCAACAGTCCCCCAACACAATCTTGTGACTCGTCCTGAGTCACTGTGGTGGTGCAGTCTCTATCTGCGCATGCAAGGCATTGAAAGCGACGATGAGTGGAGGTAACACTTCCTGACTTTCGGCAGCAGCTCTGTGTGCGATATTGACAAGCTTCAGGGAGGCAGGGCCCTCAGGAGCCGCAGTAACCTGCTCCAATATCTGGTTGAGGCACGCGATAGCGTCATGAGCACCCTGAGATATCTGGAAGGCGGTATCACCCCATGGCTTCAAGTGCTTTCTGATGACATGCATGGTGTGTCGAAGATCCACAATCGTGTCTAAGAAGGTGTTGTTGGTTTTCAAGAGGGGTAGACGCTGCACAGGAACGAGGGAAGGCAAGGTAACTTCGTTCTGATCGAAAGCAGCTTCTTTCTGTTGTAAGTCTTCATTGACACGCTGAAGCATCGGGTTGAACTGGATCATTTTCCAAAGCTTCATGACCGCCTTGAGTAACTGAGTGCCTAGAGTAAGATTTCCCTTAATAATATCTGTTGCTTTTGTGATCAACGCAACCCATTGTACCCGTACTTCTGGGGTATGGTAGGTTGTACTTGGGCTGGACACTAAGAGAATTGGCGGGCCATGAGGATCTTGAGGGTTTGGACTTTGGTTTGGGAAGCCTTGAGTGCTACAACCAAGCCTTTGATGGTAGCCTGGGATGGAGCTAATGCCGGGATTTCATTGGGGAGCATTTTGTCGAGTGTGTGACCCATTGTTTCGAGTTGCTTCTGTGCAGTCCGATCACGATGATGGATCTCTCGTAGTATAGCGGTGTGTAAATCCTGTAACACTTCACGGGGCAGCTGCGCCAAGTCTACTTGTAGGTCTGTAGCTTTCGAGCCGTGGTCACCAACCACGATAGTTCAAGGTAGCGAACAAATATCTCTTTCGCTAGCAGGTAGTCTGGAACTGCGGAGAAGTCGTAGCATATCCCTATAGCACTTCGTCCCCTAAGGAGAAGGAGTATCCTTGTTAGTCGTCCCTTTCGTGCGCAGGACTATCTGTGACTCGACTGCACCAGTTCTGATAGTGTACTGTGGAAATTTTGTATCATCCTTCGTGGCATATCCCGAGGTTGTCTGGCTGGGGCCTACGATCATTCCAGGGTTATAAGGGTCGATAAGTCCTGTCGGATAGCTTTGGTGCCCTTCTGCACAGGGTTCAAAGTCAATTTTCCTTGCGGGGAGACAGAGGGAAATCATCTTATTAATCTCGGCATCCCCAGACCCTCTCAACACAATGTCTGCAGGCACTGAACTGGTAGGTGCCGAAGCGTTCGGTATATTAGGGGCTTCCATAGCAACAAAATGACAGGCCTCCCAAAGTGGAAACTCGCAGAAAATGCTAAAGATCCAGACAAGCAAGTAGGAGAATAACAGACGCAGAGTACAGAGACAATATGGATCCCTGAGTGAAGTTATCCTGTTGTCCTTATACTGTTCGGGGCTATCCAACGGTAAAGTAAATCTAACTTGAAATGTACCCTCAATCAATTGGTAACAACTCACCATAAATTTCCGCATTGATTTATGGCTGCCTATTTTGTGTAATGGTAAGGTTCCCTTTTCACCAACGTGTAGCTGTATAACGGTCATTATTCGTACCTGAGGGCTTTCCCACATATTTACAGACTTTGGATGACGTCTGCGTGCTGCTATCATACCTCGAATTAAAGCCGATGCTAGGTGTTTTGTAATGCGGTCCAGGTACCACTCCAGCAACTTTGCCACTGGACGCATCCCGCCGAGTGCCGTGGTTAGGATAGTGTGGGGATCAATCTTCCATTTTTTCAGGTTACAACTACAGCATTCACCCGTGTGTGGTACCGGCGTACCCCTTGATTCGGGTGCGATGACCAGGTGTGATATTCCCTTAGTTGAGGCGGTTGTGTGCTGCAAAGCTGCGTCAAGCACCCCTATGCCATCTTCCACCCTAAATGTCTGTAGGAACTTCTCCACAAATTATCCCACTGGCGTGTGCGATGATGCTGCTCCGCATCTAGATACCATGCAGCGGGACGCAGGTCTAGGTCATGAATAAACAGGTGAACCCATTCGTTTGGGGTCCTATCACCCCATTGCATTTCCCATGCAAGAAAATATCTGCGTGGGTCTTATGACCCAAGGAACTTCTGGATCCGTCTTCCATTTTGGGATCCAAATTGTAGGGTCATCTTATCCCGACATTCCTCCCAATTTCAGAATATCATCCCATGCGTATCCCACCAACGCGCAGGCGCTCCGCGCAAGGCTAGCGGAAGGACCCCTTTCCTGCATTCCTTGGGAACTTCTACTTTGAATGTGCATAAAAATTCCTTAATGTCACCCGAGTCCCCAAGGTAGGGTAGGTCTCTTACCTCGGCAGTGATGCAGCAGAAGCTCCTTGTCATCCGAAGACATCGTAGCGCCGAAACCTCATGCAACTGGCCTTGCCAATTCTCCAGTTCCCCATCAGAGTTGGAAAATCATTCACTGTATTTTTCCCAATAGAGCACTCCTTCCACCGTGGAGTTAATCCATTCTTCATCCTGCGTAGTCAACTTGTAAATGTGATCTACTTCCTCCTCATCGCACGTTGGCTCTATATATCGCGCACCTTCCGCAGGATCCAGTGGTACTATTACGTGCGTACCGTTATTTTCAAACACCATGCTGCACTTTTTGAGATTGATAACACCCCCCATATCTATAGCCCAGTCCAGTCCTAGGAGTGCAGGGTAGGGATACGCATCTTCCACAATTTCGATTACCTTGAAGTCAGCTTGGACCTTTACTCCTACGATATCCACCATGACTTTTGGAAGCCTTCCTAGAGGGATGATCTGTTGGTGATTTTCCATGTGCAGCTAGATGGTGGACCATTCCAATTTAGGTTCTCCCATTTGCTGCCACGTTTTTTTAGGTAACACGTTCACATCTAAGCCGAGGTCCAAAATAACTTGATCCATCTCGTAGCCACCAATCTGTGTAATCAGCCGCATTTCCCTACCGGTGCGTTTTCTATACTTATATATTTTGTGTACATCTTTGGTCCTGAAGGTCAGATCGGGCTGTGCTACACAGCTATTCATTAATGCCCGAAGGTTTTCTACAGCCTTTGGGTTACGCAGCAGCTTTAAACATGCCTGCAGAAAGGGCTCAACCCCCTCATCTTTCTTAGGGTGTGTTGGTACCTGCGCGGTAGCTATTATTCTCTGAGTGAGGTCCTGTTCAACTAGGGCCATGGTCTCTTGTCCCCTCTTTATGTTCAACCCTTCTTCCTCCTTCGATCCCTAGGTGACCCTCCCACTATGTGTTATGACTTTCACACTTGGGTCTATGTTCCTTAGCTCAACTTTAACTCTCTGCACATTCTACGTAAGGGTGGGTTGCTTTTCCTGCATTTTTTATATTAAGATTGGGCACTCTTCGACCACATGGTCCAGCTGTCTGCAATATTTGCAGGATTTCCTAGTGGGATTTGGACAGTCCCTTGCAAAATTCCCTATTTCTCCGCAGTTATAACAGATTATTTGTCCCGCCCTTGACCTACGCATCCCCCCCGACCTCCCCTGCCCCTTGCTAGAGAGCCACCAATGTTCACAGGAGATCTTGGTGACACAAGGTCTGATTGTACCCTATACAAGTTTCCCTGATCCATCATTAAGTCGTAAGTGCAACAGTTTTGCTCATCATGTCCTACCGATCGGCAGAACCTGCACCACTGCTGCTTTAGTTCTGGCACATACGCACCCAGCCGAGGGCAATGGTCCATATCATGCAGCCCTTCTACACAGCAGTAATTGCACCATAGCGCAGGTTCGCTCGATCCTGGTCGTGATAGGATGGGTTCCCCACTTTCTCCCGAGAAGATCAGACTAGGTCCTCCTGCCTGCATGTAATCTACTAATAGCGGACACTGATCCTTCGTATGGCCAGATACCCAACATCATATGCACCACAGATCGGTGCTGGCTCCTTTTCTTCGTTATTTTCACAGATTCTAAATTTCCATATGCATAGCTTCGAGTTGCTCCTGAATTTGTTGTACTCCTAACGACGTATCTTCTCTGGGCATAGCTTCTAATTTCATAGCAACTTCCACAGCTTTTTCCTGCAATTCAAAGGTTTGGTGACTCATTGGCGTATGCAAGTGGGGCAACAACATAGCGATGAACCACTTTGTATGTTGTCTATCATCATACTCAAATCCCCCTTCCCTGATTGATTTCTTCAATCGTTGATCAGCCTTCCATACAGATTCAGACACACCTTGCTTAAAGTCCTTAACTTCTGCTACCAACTGAGAATAAGATTTTGGCTTTCGGAATTTTTGCTTCGGAGCGTCCTTAACATCTTGAACAGACGCACTCCCGTTTTGAGAGACGTATCGCATAAACCAGTCAAGTGCTCTATCTTCGAATGCCAGGGACAGTTACGCCCTCTTCACCATGTCTTTTGTCACATTTTGCGCAGTCCATATGAAATCTGAAACAAACAAAAATCGGTCCATATCCTTGTCTCCTACCCCCTTGAAGGTAGGTAGCTTCATATTTGCAGCCATATCACTGTCTAACGGAGGTGGAGGTATGGGTGAGTTCTTACCTTTATGCGGCCCGGACGGCGGGTCTTCGCGTAGAGGGTTATAGTTAGATTTTTCCCCCTCAAGGTTGGTCTGGTAGTATTTTCCACTGCGCGTTGCGCTTCTGTCTAGATCCGAGGTCATTCAGTCAGTATGACTACACAGAATGCTCTTTTCACACAATAATATCTTAATCAGCAACGGTAACGTTTTCATAAATTTGCCCCGGAGCCCTTTAAATAATCGTCACTCAGCCTCAGATTAGGAGACAAACTGATCAATGGCAAATTTTGTCACAAATCCTCCTAGCACACTATCCACCCAATGATATACCGTGCACGTGATAGTATTATCACTCCTTTCCAGCTGCTAGATCAACTCTGGGGTCCACTGAGTGACTCGTTCATCTTTCCAACACTTCTGGAATTCTACGAGCCTAGCCAGCCACTCATGAAGCTATTTTGCAAATGCTACAAAGAATATTTCGTAGCTTTCTGTAAGAATGTACCTATTTTTCCACCTTTCCGTCGTTAACTTCTCGTTGCGATTTTCTTTTACTGAAAATTCCTGGATCTACTTTTCGAACCACTCCTCAATTTCCTTCCTTTCAGGCTTCCAATACTCTCTTGTCATTACCTGATCCCTTTCTCAAAATGATCCAGGTCTCGGAAACGGAACCATTTGTTGGCTCGAGGGGTCCTGACCGAGGTTCGGAGTTCAAGGTTTGCCAACAAACCCCTATACTACTGGCCCTTTCGGTAGTGACCTACTTGCGCAAGTCAAAGTCTCACCCGAAGTAGTATGGGTGGGTGCTGGAACCAGGTTTTCACACCCTAAGAAGGGATAGGTAAGGTAAGCAGAGCTGTTTTTTGCCTCGAGATGTCCAGATCTCCCCGAGCAGGACTTATGGGCCTCTTTCTGCATCCACGTGCGCAAGGTTAATTGTACTATGGGGCTCAATAATCATATACTTCAATACAGTAGCCCAATGTTGCATAAATAGAACTGAACAGATCTAGATGCAGTAAAACACTTACACAAAACTTTCGCAGCCAAATACAGAATACGCAGAAGACAGTAATTACCAATTATTTGCATAAACATTACACATAGATTTAGTTCCCAAACAGCCTTTCGTATTCATTAATTCATCAACTTCCTCTTAAAATACCCATCCCAGCCTGTGCACATAGCAGCAGCATCCACACACAATAGGACTCTGGATCTCCGCGAACACAGCTAGCAGGAGTCCTTCCCAAGAAACCCAAACAGACTTATTAAACCACAATTCACATCAATAGCTCTTCATTGCCTACTTACAATTCAAAACATTCCTCTATTTATAACAATCTTGCCTAATCTTTCCTACGATCCGCAAACCATGGTTTTCGGACCCCAGGTTTACCCTTTGACCCATTATAATGCTTTCGGGACTTTAACCCACCCCAAAACCCCTGTGCTAGACTAAATATAATAAAAGACATACAAAATCAGACCAGTTTCGCAACTCATAGGAGACCCTATTCCAACAGAGGGGGACATTGATGAGATAGAGGATGTTGTGCTACAGGTCAATGAGGACTTTTGGGGAAAAATTGAATATAATTACAAGAAAATATTGGAAATAGGTCCACAAATGATTGCAGGATTTGTAGGTGTAGGCGAGCGTGATTACACCTAGTGGGGCACCAACTAAACCAAGTATAACTATGCGGGAGTTGGCACTGACTTTTGATACCCGTGTGGTGCTTATTCCTGCATGAGTGCTACATTTTGATATGATGGAACAGATGAAGCAGGCGATCCCATGGAAAAACACAAAACTAAGTCTTGTTGTGATGCCATTAATATAAGCTTTGCATGAGTTCCATCAGGGCATCACTGAGGAGTTAATATCCGAGAACAACATGCTCTTCTGGTTATTCGAGATGCCCAGGAGGAATGCCAGAGCATGGATGCGAAGAAACATGTTGTTACCCAAGATAACGAGGCCAAGGAAAGGTTGGGTACCAGATTTGTATACTTTTCTCTCTCATTTCCACCCACCTTTATATCTCTTTGAATCATTATTGTTCTTAAACACAAGAGGTAAACCCCTTTCTTTTATCTTACTTGGGATATTTGATTAATGAAGTAATAGTCAAGGAGGTTTTACCTTTTGCGAACATTAATTCTGATATTTTTACATATTTGGAAAAAGCGGGAAGGTTACAGTTGTGATTCGTGGAGCAGCTCCTAATTTCCAGTGTTGCCTTCACTTGTTGCTACAGCGCAATAGACTTCGTTTCACCACAGCAATATTTCAGGCTTTTTCATGGTTTCCTTTTGGTAATTAGGTTGTTGTTGTAACAAATTGTATAATTGTAGATATGTAGTTGTTAGAGGAAATCTGCTATTTCCTGAACAATTTTATAAAGAGGGCTTGTGGGCTATGAATCGGGGTTAAGCCCAATACATACAGATTTTGTAACAATATATTCTGCAATTAATTGAATGCACAACACTCTGTTGTTTTACCTATAATTTGTGAGTTTGTCGTAGCCCTAATCAGAGAGTTGGGCCCACTCTTCTGATCACGTGTTGTGTTACCTTTATTTTCATTGATTTCATGTTTAGTTGGGTTCCTTACTGTTGTTCCAGTATAATCATTTAATTTATTGTGACTTTCTTTTAACTTTGCAATTCATTTTAATTGTTGTTACAATGGTTTGTGTGTTCGATTGATTAAGCCTGTGATCCAACAATAGGTCATGTGATTGCTTTTGCATATACTGTGTCTTTAGTCTTGAAATAACTGATACCCTCACATTGATAATTTATGTGTAAAAAGGGATTGAATATTGTTCACATCCAAACACCAAAAATTTGGCATCGTTGTCAGGGAAGGCTAACAAGGTGCAAGAACATGATCTGAAATTGATCTAAGGGTCAATATCTCCTCTTGGGGAAGGAATCTATTACCCTACTTCAAGTCCTGAGCATAGTGTGATTTTTTTCCTTTTCTTTGTTTTCTTTTGTTAAGACCGATCTCTCGCCTTAGGGAGGGCATTTATTACCTTGCTCTAAGTCTTGAGCATAGTTTTCAGTTTTATTTCTACTATTTGATTATTTTATGAAAGGGCCAGCTTCTCGTCCTGAGGAGGGTATTTTATTGCCCTAGTTTAGGTCCTGAACTTTTATTTTCTTTTATGTTTGTTTGATTTTCTGTTTTGAACCTATTCTCTCGTCCCGGGGAGGAAGCTATCTGTCCTGAGCGCTTTTTCTACTTTGATGAATTTCTCTCACCAATTGTATGAACAAATATCTGAATAAGATGGGTAGGGGAAGTCCCCCAAATAAAGGAAAGGATCTGGGAAGGAAGACATATATTCAGGAGATTATCGACAAAGCTAAATCTGAAGCATCCTCTCGTGATGTTGTAAGGGTAAGGGTTCAGATGAGGTTCGAAGGGCAGTCGGTTGATCAGCAAGCTCCAGCCATGGTACCAAAGGAATTTCTCTCGACAGCGAAAGAAGCAATAAATAGGGTATCAGTGGAGGAATCCCTACTGTCAGTAGAAGGGGAAGAAATAGCAAGCAGAGGATCAGAAGAACTGAGCAGTTTTAATTGTGAAGAAGAACCTCCAAAAGGGTTTTCATCACCAATAGACCAAGGGAGTGTTGTGAAGCCTCTTTTAGTTGAACTAAGAAATTATGATTTGGAAAGAGAGTTCCTGAAATATTTTGGGTCACCAAGAGACCAGCAGAGTGCGGTGAAACCTCCTACTATTGAATCACCCCAAGTACCAGTCGCTGAGCCAGTCGAAATCACATGTGAGTATTGGAGGATATTTATGGCACCTGCAAGTTCTTCAATTGATTTTCCAATTGGAAACATTATAGGTGATGCAACGATGAAGCCCATCCCTTTAATAGCCTTACCTAATTTTCATGGGCTTTCTTCGGAAGATCGTAATACATTTCTCTTGAAATTTAACTTTGTCTGTCAAGGGTACAGTTATATATACGATGCTCAGAAACTAAAAATATTCCCTGCTACCCTAAAAGGGACAGCCCTGCGATGGTTCATGGGTTTAGGAGGGAGAAACATTACCCCATGGGAAGGAATGAAAGAAGATTTTTTAGAGAAATACCAAGATTATTTTAAATCTTGTGACATTAAGGAGGAAATCTTCAAGTTTGTACAGAAAGAGGATGAGAACATGGAAGACTATGTGGAATGATTGATATATATATTACAGAGTTCAGGCCATAGTGACCTGGATAAGGATATTATGAAGATAATTCTTCTATGGGCCCTTAGGGAAGATTCTCTACATCTCTCGAACATAGTAGGAAAGGGGGATATTTCAAAAGAATACTTCGACACAATCTCTGACTATTGCATTCAGTGTTCATGAGAAGCTGCAAGGAGCAGACAAGGAATTCAGTCATTAAATATTTCTAGTGGAGGGCTTACAAAGGATGAAATTGGAAACCTACCAGATAATATAAGGACTGATATCCTGAGCACATTATCTGCCCAGATGGACACTCTACAAGAAAAATAGAAACAGATTGAGTTGGAGAAGACTATGGCTATATTCTTCCCACACTGAAGAAAGTATCATCCCTTGAAGGGATGCCCATTAAACACAGTGGAAGCCTATGCAATCTATGAATAGACTCATGTGACCAGCTCACGCCCTTCCTTGCCTGGAATGAAGGCGTTTTTTCAAGGAGAAAATGAAGAAAATGTGGTAGACCAGTTGTACTTCATGGGGCTGAAAATCCATGGAAACTTCAACCACCAGCTATGAATCCAGGTATGTTTCAGGACCCATCTCAGTAATTTAATAATTTTAATATGGGTCTCCAGATTGCACCATTTTCATCTATGTGGTCTCAATATCAATACCCCCCTTGGCAACAATGGGCTCCTCAGGCTAGTTCGAATCCTTCATGGAATCAGAGCTGGCGTGGACCCTCTCCTACTGGTCAATTTCCTCAATCTATACCTCAACAAAAACTTTAGTTTCCCTCTAATGTACCTCTTAGTAATCCAACCCTTCGGCCCCATCTCCCTATCCAACCCAATCGTAATCCTAATAATAAAGGGGTCCAACAAACAGATACTCTTAACCTTCCATATTATAGAATTTCCACTGCCGAACTTAACGAAATAAACTTATGATCTGGGCGGGTAGTAAATGCTCCCACTTCACCTATTATTATATAACATGTTGACAGTGAAGTTACAGAACTAGAACAAAGGACAGTTGGGGATAAGCCAGACCAAAACATAATAAATCAGACACCTACCCAATTTGTTCCTAATCAGGGTCATTCAACTTCTCCTCCATATCCTGAAATACTGACCTTGAATAAACCAAACCCTCAAGAAGAGTTTGATTTCTTGGGGGAATTGAAAAATATCTTTGTTAAAATACCCCTACTACAGGCTATGAGGGATGTACCTATATATGCAAAAACTCTCAATGAGTACTGCTCTAAGAAAGCTGGGAAGAAACCAAGGGATCCGTTAACTATTCATGTGATGGGTAGATTGTCCGACATTATGCTAGGAAATACTATGCCTATGAAATATGGAGACCCAGGAAACCCAATTCTGATAGTACAAATCAATGGGGTTGAAATCCCAAATGTACTAGTGGATTTGGGCGTTGCCATAAATATCATTACCTCTGAAACAATGAACACATTAGGTCTCAGAAATTTCAAGCCAACCCCTACCATCTTGGAACTAGTAGATAGGTGTACAATTAAACCAGTAGGGAAATTGGAAGATGTAACCATTTCGGTGGATTCATGGCACTACCCGATGGATCTCCTTGTGTTGTAGACAAGATCCTTAGTTGGAGGTCACCCAATTATTTTAGGAAGACCTTGGCTCGCAACTACATATGCTTACATAGGCTTTCGATTTGGGAATATGATCATATCAAATGGGACAATTACAAAGAATCTTACTCTTTACCCTCCTACGGAACCTAGCCCATCAGAAAAATTATTAACCAGTCAAAAACCTCTACCAATAGAAGAGCCTGAACTTGAAAATGAAGAAGTTAGACCAATCCTCACTATTGGGCAGGCCCTTCAATTCCAAACAAAAACTGAGGATGATGCCATCAACACTTTTATAAATGATCCTAGTTTTGTTTCCAATTTAACTCGCCAAATTATAGAATCTGCTATGAGCTGTGAAAAACAGGAAAACAATTAACCAAAAGATGCAATTGAAGACATTCTTGTAACCTCATCCCATGATAGTATTCTAATCGAAATTGAACCAGGGAAAACACTCAATATCAACCCTAATCTATCTGAATCCCAGACAAAATAGCTCTTAAAATTCCTTCAAGATCATCAGGAAGCTTTTGCCTAGGATTATACCGACATGAAGGGGATCCCTGCTAATTTATGTACTCATCATATTTATATTAAAGAAGATTCCCGCCCTGTAAGAAAGCCCCACCAAAGAATGAATCCTGCTCTAAAGAACATTTTCAAAGAATAATTACAAAAATTATTGGATGTAGGTTTCATTTTCCCGATCTCAGATAGCCAATGGGTATCCCCGCTAGTTATTGTTCCTAAAAAGAATGGTAAGTGGCGGATCTGCGTAGATTACTGGGAGATAAACAAGGCAAATCAAAAAGATAATTTCCCTTTGCCATTCATTGACCAAGTCCTGGACACCCTGGCTCGGAAGAAATTATTTTCCTTCCTAGACGGGTTCAGTGGATATAACCAGATCCATATAGCCTCAGAAGACCAGGATAAAACAACTTTCACATGCCCATGGGGAACCTTTGCATACAGGGTCCTCCCATTTGGCCTATGTAATGCTTCTGCTACCTTCCATAGGGAAATTCTGGGGATATTTTCTGATTTGGTCGATGATAGTGTTGAAATCTATATGGATGATTTTACTCCATATGGAAACTCATTTGAAGAGGGATTGGAAAATCTAGAGAAAGTACTCAAAATATGTAAACAGACCCATGTATCTCTGAGTACAGTGAAATTCCATATGATGAGGGAAGAAGGGATAGTATTAGGACATTTTCTCTCAGCTGACAGAATTCGAGTCGATCCAGCCAAAGTAGAGGTAATATTACACTTCCCGGTACCAAAGACACCGACACATGTATGTAGCTTTATTGATTGTGCTGGTTATTATAGATGTTTCATATAAAAGTTTTCTAAAATAGCACATCCACTTTTTCAATTGCTAACGAAAGATGCAGAATTATTGTGGACTGAAGATTGTCAAGCAGCTTTCACAAAAATTAAGGGACTGATTTGCAAAGCTCCAATCCTTCAAGGACCTGATTGGGCATTACTGTTTCACATACATGTTGATGTTTCTCAGACAACAGTAGGAGTCGTTTTAGGATAGCAGGTAGAAAAAAAACCGTATGAAATTTATTATGTCAGCAAGAATTTAATTCCTAAGGAACTGAACTACATGGTGACTGAGAAAGAATTCCTGGCTGTCATTTATGCTATCAACAAGTTCTGACACTACATCACCGAGTATCCTACTTTTGTACATACTGATCATGCAGCAATCAGGTATTTGATGAAAAAGCCTATCACTCCTGGTCGTATTACAAGATGGTTGCTATTGATTCAATAATTTGATATCACGATAGTAGACAAACCAGGAAAAGATAATGTAATTGTTGATTTCCTATCTAGAATGGATAGCAATGACGAATCCACACCTATAGAATATAGTTTTCCCGATGAGAATATTTTTGCAGTTTCTACTAAACCTCTGTGATATGTAGATATTGATAACTACATTGCTACAGGGAAAGTGCCTCCTCAATTTACATATAGGGAACAACGAAAAATTATTCATCACAGTGCCCGATATTCTTGGATGGAAGGGTACCTTTTTCATACAAGAGCTGATAAGCAGATTCGGTGTTGTGTATCTGAGGATGATATTTATGAATTATTGAAGGTTTCCCATGATGGCCCCTGTGGAGGACATTTTATAGACAAAATAATAGGCCATAAGGTGCTACAAATGGGATATTACTGCCCTTCTATATTTCAGGATGCACGGAATTATGTTAGGAGGTGTGACAGTTGCCAACGTATGGGGCAGCCCAATCAAGTTGATGAAATGCCTTTGCAGGCACAGGTACTCCTCGAACCTTTTGAGAAATGGGCTATCGACTTCGTTGGGCCCTTCAACCCACCCTCCCAGCAAAAGGTCCACATCTTGGTCTGCACATGTTACGTGACTAAGTGGGTAGAAGACAAAGCTATTGCGAAAGCAACAGAGCAGGTGGTCTCAGATTTCCTATTTGAAGAAAATTTTTCTCGTTATGGTACCCCAAGAGAGATTGTTTCAGATGGAGGAGCATAATTTATATCACACAAGATAGCAAAGCTCATGTAGAAATATGGAGTCAAACATAGGGTGACATCTCCATACCATCCCCAGGAGAATGAACAAGTAGAAAGCACAAAAAAGACATTGGAAAATATCTTGAAAAAAATTGTGGCATACCATTATCGGGATTGGGCTCAAAAACTACTCGAAGCTCTCTGGGCGTATAGAACAACATGGCGGAATACAACTAGTTTTTCACCATTTGAGTTGGTTTATGGTAAATCCCCCTCATTTCCAATAGAGTTTGAAATTAATACACTCAGAACAACTCTTGAATTTGGTTTGGATCTGTTAGATGCCTAGAAACACCGACTGGCCCAGCTCAATGAACTAGATGAAATCCACTCAAAGGTTTTCCAAAGAACTACTGCTATTCAGCAACAGAGAATGAAATGGCACGATAATTTTATCAAGAGCAAGGTGTTTCAGAGGGGAGATTGGGCACTACTCTATGACTCTTGCTTCAAGGATTTTAAGGGAAATATTTTCACCCGCTGGATGGGACCTTACGAGGTGGATAATGTATTTGATAACGGAACATTCGGGCTAGTCACAATTGACGATACACGTGTTTCATTCATAGCAAATGGACATCACCTGAGATTATACCACTGCCCAGCCTCTAAGGATTATTTTATCAGACACCTCTCTGAGAAATCTGGTTTGAAGGTTATCAGAGCGATGAACTCTTCCTCTGTATCCTCGTTCTAATATATATATATATATATATATATATATATATATATATATATTATACTGTTACTAATTATTTTGTTGTCTTTTTGCAAGAGTTAATACTAAGGAGTAATGTTTTAGAAATAAAAAAAATTTCTAAGTATCGATTGCTACTACTCATGATGTTTTTACTCGGTTGCTGCTACTCTTGATGATGTTACTCGGTTGCTGCTACTCATGATGTTGTTACTCCAAATGCTGCTACTCGCACTGTTGTTACTCCAGATGTTGTTCCTCCGGATGTTGCTACTCGCACTGTTATTACTCCGGATGTTGCTACTCACACTATTGTTACTCTAGATGTTGTTACTCCGGATGTTGCTACTCGCACTGTTGTTACTCTAGATGTTGTTACTCCGGATGCTGCTACTTGTACTATTGTTACTCCGGATGATGTTACTCTGGATGCTGCTACTCGCACTGTTGTTACTCCAGATGTTGTTACTCTGGATGTTGCTACTCGTACTGCTATTACTCCAAATATTGTTACTTTGGATGCTGCTACTTGCACTATTTTTACTCCAGATGTTGTTACTCCGGATGTTGATACTCGTATTGTTGTTACTCCAACCGCGTCATTATTGCACCGTCATCCTACAAAACGTCACTTCGTCCAGGTAGGCCGCCAGGTACGCCTCCACGTGAATTTTACCGATTTAATTAAATATCCCATGTGATGACATTAATGTCACAGACAACAACTTTTAAGTTGGGGGGGAGTGTCATCACAATTTAATTACGGTGTAATGATGACTTTGTAAGTCATTATTACAAAATCGTGTGTGGTACACCTTACGATCCTTATCAATACTCCATATAATTATTAAATATGCATTGAGATCCGTAACACATCATTTCCATTTCATATGAAATATTTACCATTCTATTCACTGAACTTACCATACTTTTTCATGATTTTTCTCGGTTTCTGAGATTACCATCTGTATTTATCGTTACCACCATTCATTTTCACCATGCTGTTTTTAAAAATTTGGTATCCACTATTCTGTCCAACATTCTGGTGTTCCAAAAAGTGTTTTAATAGTCCCCACAGTATGGGCTGACTGGTTGTGCGGCATGAACCTGAAAATACAGCTGCGGTCTACAGTAATCCAGAGGTATGGAAAAAAAAATTTAATGCGGGATGAGATACCTATTTCGACAGATTACAGGAGTTTGACATGGAAATCACAATGGATTTCGTGCTTAATTTAAATGAGGATGGCTCGCAGGTCAGAGGATTGGAAATTTCTGTCACAAAAGAGATAATTGTAGAAGTTAGCGGGCTAAGACAGCAAGGGCAGAAATGGTTTGCTCGGAGAGTTTCTCTCCCAGAGTTTCCCGAATTATTCTTGCAGGCAGGAGAAATCATCGTTCAAATGGGTAGAGGATATGAGCGCAAGTCTATGCCATATCCATGGAACGAAGTCACAGGTTTTGTAATGAAATACATAACTTGCAAGGGTCAGGCCAAAACTTTGTTTAAATACCATTTTAAAATTTCAACTCACCTTCGATTTCCACAGGCTCATGTGCATTCCTTAAATATTCACTTCTTCCTATTGAAATAGTTGCAGCACATGGCACAGTTCGTTCTACATTCACGCCAGATGCTGAAAGTGCTCTCCAACCATGGACAACGTTGAACCAAACTGGTGGAAGGATGTTGTATTGACAGAAGGTTATAAACCTCCTGGGATGGAAATGGCCGAAGAATATGATCTCACACAGCTTCATGCCAGTCACAGTCAATCCAACCCAGATCTGAGGAGACAACGAGCTCCATGAGGACATGCAGATAGACCAATTGGGGGGGGATGTTGGGTACCGGATTTGTATACTTTTCTCTCCCATTTTCACCCAACTTTCTATCTCTTTGAATCATTATTGTTATTAAACACACGAGGTGAACCCCTTTCTTTTATATTACTTGATATATTTGATTAATGAAGTAATAGTCAAGGAGGTTTTACCTTTTGCAAACGTTAACTCTGATATTTTTACAGATTTGGAAAAAGCGGGAAGGTTATAGCTGTGAGTCATGGAGAAGCTCCTAATTTCTAGCGTTGCCTTCACTTGCTGCTATAGGAAAACAAACTCCGTTTCACCACAACAATATTTCAAGATTTTTCATGGTTTTCTTTTGGAAATTAGGTTGTTATTGTAACAAATTTTATAATTGTAGATATGTAGTTGTTAGAGGGAATATGCTATTTCTTGAACAGTTTTATAAAGAGGGCCTGTGGGCTGTGAATTGGGGTTAAGCCCAGTACATACATATTTTGTAACAGTATATTCTGCAATTAATTGAATGCACATAACTCTGTTGTTTTACCTATAATTTATGAGTTTGCCACAACCCTGCCAGCGAGTTGGCCCCACTCTTTTGATCAGGTGTTGTGTTACCTTTATTTTCTTTGATTTCATGTTTATTTGGGTTCATTACTATTGTTCTAGTATAATCCTTTAATTTGTTGTGAATGTCTTTTAATTCTACAATTCATTTTAAAAACTCTTACAGTGGTATGTGTGTTTCATTGATTAAGCATGTGATCCAACAGCAGGTCATGTGATTGCTCTTGCATATACTGTGTCGTTAGTCTTGAAATAACTAATGCCCTCGGGTTGATAATTTATGTGGAAAAAGGGTTTGAATATTGTTCACATCCGAACACCAACAGGAAGCATAGCGACAGAAGTTATAAGAAGCCATATCTAAGGCATGCAGCGAGCTACCAGAGCTCGAGATTTATGTGGAAGTTGCGCCTGATGATAAAGTGGCCAAGCTAGCCACAACGGTCAAAGATTAAAAGGCTAAATTTGATGAAGTCAGTATGGATATGGAGATCAAAATCGTCGAGCTGCAACTGCAATTGTAGCATGCCACTTCGCCAGATATTAGAGAGTTGCACACACTAAAGTTGAGTGTAGCCACATAGTAGATCGAGTCCCACATATTTTTATAGCATCATTTTTCACCCTCATGTGATTCATGATTGTCTTTATGGCTTTGGGCACCCATTCCTACAGCCTTGAACAAAATTCACTAAAAAATAGTGTTAAAATTCCTATACGTGGGTATGCCTAGATTTTTTCGCGTGTATACGCGAGTTCACATGTACTTTTCCGCGTATGCCATTAAAATCATTAAAAATATATATAAAAATTCCCTATTTTCGGGCTGGGTTGATGGTTACTCTAGTAGTTCAACCACCCCAGCACATGGCCAACTTTTTCCAACTGATTGAAACTACTTTGAGGGAGTATAAAAGCCCCTCATGTGCATGGCCTAAGGGAGAGAGAAATTTTATAGATATTATACTCTATTGGAATCCCTAATTCAAGTCTGATTCCCCATGCCTCCTGCACTTTCCTAGATTTATACAGGAAACCCTTGTTTCCTAGAGATGTTCATCCGTTTATATGCCATCTCGAGTGCACAAGTCTTGAAAGTATCTTAGTGAGGCAAGGGCGGGACGGATCCGGATGACGGTCTGCTCGAAGATCGTGGAAGGATTCAGGGGATCTCTCCACTCTTTACTTCTATACATGATGTTCGTAATAATGAAGAACCATCTTGTTCCTGAACTTCTGTGTTAGTATCTATTTGTATATGTGAAAAGATTTATTATTAAGCATTTATTATCGTTTATATCATATTTCACATGGATTACACTAATGTTTAGGAGAAATATATGTTGTACAACTAGGTTTTCGTGCATGTCCTTTCTTGTTTTCCAGGTTGGAGAGGAAGAAGGGTTGCTGGGGGTTTGGACCCCGCGGGATCTACATCGAACATAGGACTACGGGTGAGTTCTGTTATCGTTGTTATCTATTTTTTAGCATTTAAGTATGGTTGTGTGTGAGTCCTTCTGAATAGCATGCCTTGATCTGTGGAGGTTTTGACCCAACAAACCTCTAGGGTGATTTTCCCCGAAACAGAACTGACGACTCCGCTGGGGACTGCATTTTTGTGATTCCCCTGTTGGGTGGTTTCAGTTGTTTGATAGGTTTCCAATAGTTTTAACTTTTATTTCCAATCCAGTTAACTCTTTCTCAGTCAGACTGAAGTCCTGGTTCCTTATCTAGGCTTGATCTTTTTTATTTTTCATTATTTACCTTTTCATACGCGGGTTTGTCTGTACACAGACATGTATACATGCAGTTTTTGTTAAAGGGAGTCGCGTATACGCGGGTTTCCTTTAGCACAGTCGCGTATGCACGCTTGTTTCCAAACTGTCAAGTAGTGTATGCCTGGGTGAATTTTGAAATTTTGGATTTCTTGGCTTTTTAGTCCTGTCTTCCTGTGGAGACCTATTCCTACAGTTTCTTTGTATCCTCTGGATTGTGTAGAAAGTGGTCTTTGGTCTTTTCTTTCTCTTGTTTGGTTGAAAACTAGCTTATCTGGCAAATCTTGTTTCTTGTGCTTGCATTTATGGGTCGAGTACCAAGATCTCTTCCTAGGGATTCTTGGTTGTTCTGCTTTATCAGAACAGAGAGCCTCTGCTAATTTACTCTTTCCTACCTTTGTGTCTTGCTTTGCACTTCAATTTTTGCCCATTTCTTGGTTGGTTTTCTTGAGTTCAGTTGACTAGGTCTTGTTGAAAATTTTGAAGAGTCTTTCTTGGTTCTATGAATTTTTTGTTTGCTGCAAGGTTGTACTATTCTTCTAGGCTGAGTGATTGAGTTTCTTGTCTTCTTTTGCTCATATAAATATCGCTACTAGCTAGCCCTATAAGATTTGGAGGATTTTTGAAGTTTTTTCTTGAAATTCAGAGTTGTTTGGCTTGGGATTTGATAGTTTTTCTTGGTCTTTTCGAACTCTTATTTTTATAAAATTCAAAAGCTCAAAAAACATTTTGTTTTTTTGTTTTCTTTTGTTTTGCATTTTTGTTTTCGTTTTGTTGCATCTTTTGAAGCTTTGTTGAGGTTTCTTGCCTTTGGTTTTCGACTTGATTTTGGAAAGGAATTGTCATTGATTTCTTCCTCTTGTTTTCAAGCAATTTTGGTGTCTTTATACTAAGAGTTTCTGACTTTGGGAACTTGCTTTGTGGACAACCAAAAAGAGATAAAACTGAAGGATCTTTGGGAAATTTCTCTCTGCTTTAGTAGATTTTGCATCTTAGAATTTGCATGCTCTTAGTGATTTGCATCAGGTGCACTTAAGCATTTAGTCATTTTCATAGTTTTTGTGAGTGTGAAGTTTGTTATCTGAAAAGAAAAATAATTTTTTTTAGTCTCGTAGAACCTGTGTAGAAGTTTCTTTTCATCGAAAGACAATTACTTCATTTGCATGTAGTTTGGTTTTTATTAATTTCTTTTCTACGTCAAAACACCACAAGTTTCATTTCTGTATCCCTTTGACTTAACATAACAGCCAATTAAAATAAGCGATATAATTTAAAAGCAATTAGCAAGTTTTTTAAGTGTCATACACCAACTAGCTAGGTTGTAGGGCCTTGGATTAGGTGAGTGGAGAGTTAACTCTCCAAGGCCGCTCAAACAAAACATAGAAGTTGATTAATTGAGCGAAATCCAACTCCGTTAGGTGGACCAGGAAAACTCTCCTCCAAAGAGTCAAGCGCGAGGGGAAGTGAAGGCTGAGAAGAGAGATACCCCCTCTCTGATTTGTTGAATCTGACCTCAAGACCGTTCTGCCCGGCTTCTGACATGGATTGGTGCCCATATTTGCCACTCCTAGGTTCCACATAGGTGATTGCGGGGGGGAATACCCGTGGTACCTGAGGCAGACGTCGTATCACTTTCAGCAGTACTTCTGGGGGGTGCCCTTGCGAAGCTTGGGTACTTGTGCCGGCAAAGGCTGTCGTTAGGAGGTCGGCGTAATTGTTTCTGTTACCTTCGCTAGTAGGCCTGGGCCGTAATTATCCCAGACTACTTTCGGGAGGTCCTATATTTCGCTTTCTTGTATTTTGGTTTCCGGTCCTAATCACCCGGAGCGGAAATACCTGAAGGTTGTTTGCTTGATTGTATCTCAGGGATTATTTTTTGTAGTGAGTGCTCTTTGCTCCTAGCTTGCTTAGCTTTATATTTTTTGAGTCTAATTAAAATTTGTTAAAGTGGCTGATCAAGCGCCTCGTCGATCAAGGAGAATCCGGGGGTTATCTCTTGAGAGTCCAGAGCCTTCTTCAAGAAGGCGTAGGAGTGATTTAGCAGGTGGTTACCACCCTGTGGCATCTGACGAAGTGGAGAGAGATCCTCCACAAGGGTCTGAAGGTTTCGTAGCTGATTCTGGTGTTGGTTCTGAGAGGAGCGCTCCACTCACCTCGCGAGTATTATTTCCGCAGGAAGAATAAGTACAAGTAGAGGAAGTATCTGAACCCTCAAAGTCACTTCCATCTCCTCTTCCTCCCGATTATCCGTTCATTTTTGAATACATCGGACCCGAGTCAGAGAGACCGGAAGATCCTCCTTATTATACATACCTTTCGATGGCCACGACTGGGAACGCGGCTTCTGCTGTGAGTGCTGCAGGCATTCAGACTCCTGCTTCTGTTGAAGGAGGGGGCACTATTGATATATCTTCGATTGCCTCTAGTGATGCTGTGTTTGGCTCTGGTTTCACCCAAGCACATGCTTCTCAATCTGGTCCCTTCTGTTTTGGAATGCCCACTAGTGGGATTCCTTCTTTTTCCTTTTCCGCTGCTGTAGCGGGATCTACACCCATGTCTTCCATGGCTAGTGGATCAGCTTCTTTTCAAGGGTTCCCCTTCGGAACTGGACATATTCCTAGTTCGAATCCTTCTTTAGGGTCCTTTCCATTTACTTCTCAGACCCAGAGTTTCAACCCTTGGTCTGGAGGTCACAGTTTGACTACTTTTACAGGATGGAACCCTGTATTCACTACAGTGGGGGCAGGAAATCAGTTTTACGTTGGTCACCAAGGGAATGCTTCTTTCCCTTTGTCGAGTGCTTATCAGACTTTTCCCCTCTGTCTAATGCCTGGAACCCCTATCAGGGGCTTTCCTCTTCATTTAATACTTTAGGAGGGGGAACTGGTCCGGTCTTTGGTAACTCTGCGTTGGGAGGAGGTTCTTCTCCTTTTTCTACGAGTTCTTTTTGGCAACCTGGTGCCTCATCAAATCCAGGGTATTCTTTTCAGAATGTTAGGAATTCATCCTATCAAGGATGGAATCCTCAGGCTCCGCCTCGTTTACCTTTTCTGGCAACGTTAAACTTGCCAGATCTGTCGAAATTGACGAATGATCCGATTCGGTACAGTTCGGGGTGGCCTCCGGTCCCGACCAAACTACCTTCAGACATTCCAAAGTTTGAAGGCAAGAATGGAGAGGATCCGGCTGATCACATCACCACGTTCCATTTATGGTGTTCTTCTAACTCCCTGATCGATGATTCGATTAGGTTGAGATTGTTTCAACGCACCCTAACTGGAAACGCTGCCAAATGGTATATTGGGCTAACTGGGGGAAGTTTTTCTACATTTGGAGAACTGGTTGTTACATTTCTAAATCATTTCCAGTTGCCCATCCGTTATGACACCGGGACTGAACTCCTAGCTAATTTTAAGCAGGACAATGCAACCCACATTTCTGATCACATTCAGGAATGGCGGAGAAGGAAGAGGCTTATTAAAGCTCATATTCCAGGAGAATTCCTTTTGGAATGGTTTCTGAAATCTCTGTAGTCAGACATTTCTAAATATGTATCCCTGTCCGGGGTATTTTCAGAGGAACAGGCTATTTTTAGGGCCCAGCAGTTGGAACTGATATATTCTCAGTCTGGGGTCCTCCATAAATATTTGCCTAATGCTCCTCGCTCCAAATTAGATTTATCCAAAACTAAGCCTGGTCCTCATGGTGATGGACTTATTGGGTCGATCAATAGTGGTGCAGCTAGCCTGCTTACTCAATTGCAGCAGTTGTCTATACAATCTGCTCCTTCTGGTCACGCTATGCATGTTGAGTCATCGCCTTCCCAATCTTTTTCGATAAATGTCGTCCAAGCTTCTGATCCCAAAGGAAATCAACAATCCGAAGGGAAGAAGAAGGGACGAAATAATAAGAAAAAGGGCAAGAATGGGAAGGGTAATGCAAATAAAACCAACGAGCATGTTGGTGAGGGTCCAAAGGATAAAAAGAAAGTGAAGTTTCCATGCAAGTTATGCACTGGAGACCATCTTACACACCTTTGCCCTAAAATTCAGGATGCGCAGTGCTTGTTAGCTCAGCAGGGTTCTTCCAGTTCCCAGGCTGTGTTGACAAACCCTTTTCCCCAAGGGCAACAACTAGTTGTTGGCGCGAATCAAAATCCTAGGGCTTCCTCTGGGGGAACCCAGGAAGGGGAAATTCCATCGAACATATTCATGATGAGTGTTCACGTGGATGTCGCTACAAGATCCCGTGATTATGGCGGAGAAGAGTCTTCAAAATCTAAGGATACTCCTGATGCTACTGAGCTGCTTCACATTACGAGGCCTACTGTTGAGCCTATACCTAGAACTACTCTATTGTGGAAGATCTGGTGCAGAGTCCTTGTGCCATGTCGGCTTTAGAGGTGCTCCAGTCTTGTCCAGCTCAGCGCAGTGCTTTTCTCACTTCCATTGGGGCTATTTATCCGAAAAATTCTCTTCTGATTACATTTGATATGACTAATTTTAAGAAGAGACTCCCCCATCATATGGCTTTTCATATTAAATCATCGTACCGGAAGTGCAATATCTTTCAGACGGTTGTTGATGAGGGTGCTTCCACATGCGTGATGTCTCTCACATGTTGGAAGACAATTGGATCTCCCAAAGTTGTTCCATCTACCACTCTTCTGACTGCGTTTGATGGTCATTCTCACAGACCACATGGTATTGTCCCAGCTTTGCCTATCTGTGTTGGGGGAAAAACTGTGAATATAGAGGTTGAGGTAGTTGATGCAAGCTTGGACTACAACCTTCTGTTGGGGAGAAACTAGATTTATGAGATGGATGCCATTGCATCCTCATTATTTCAGATTATTTGTTTCCCTCACGAAGGGAGGATTGTTACAGTGGACCAACTGGACTGTCCTCCTGTAGACCCGAATGCGTCTACTGACTCAACTGTTCCAAATTTGGATAATACTAAGGTGCCTGTTGAGAATTTAGGGGTTGGAATGTATTCTTCCTTGATGGGTACTTTCGATATTCCTCCTCCTACGGTTCATATAAATGCAATTTCATCCTCCAGGGCTCCTCTTCGAAGAGAGTTCTTCAGAACTCATTATTTTTCGGACCCTTGGACCTTGCCTTCCCCTACTGCCACATTAGCGGAAGGTCAAGTGGGTGGAATGGCATTTCCAATGTCTGCAGCTGAGATTGCTTATCAGTCTATTGTTGACTCTGCAGAATCCATCCCAGCTCCTCTTTCACCGGAAGAGTTGGATGGCGATGTGGCTCCGGCTTGGACACTTAGTTCTTCTTCTGCCCAGGATTGCCTTGATACCACTCTTCCATCTGAAGAGGCCATCCTAGAAGCTATGACTGGTATAGATAGACCGTGGGATGATTTGCATCATCGGTCTTACTTTTTACCTGATTTGAGCGAAGTTGAAACGAGTTTTCCAAGTCCTCCGTCTCCTGGTCCTGTTCGCCCAGTCCTGAACCCTTTAGCACCAACATAGGTTTATGCTGAAGGGAACATGGCTGTGATTTCTCCTACTATCCCGGTGAACATTTCCAGGGATCCCAATATTATTGAGAATGTCTTCATCGGAGCTGAATGTTCCCGTGAAGAGATTCAGATTTACACCGAGCTCTTTAAAGAGTATAGGGATGTATTCACTTGGTCTTATGAGGAAATGCCTGGTATAGATCCATCTATTGTCCAGCATGAGATCAAGACTTACGAAAACGCTAAGCCTGTGAGGCAAAAACTTCGTCCGGTCAATCCTAGGAAGGCAGCAGCTATCAAAGCTAAGGTGGAGAAGCTGCTTAAGGCGGGATTCATTTTCCCTGTTCCTTTGACTGAATGGGTTTCAAACCCTGTTCCCGTAGATAAAAAACAAGGAACAATTCGAGTTTTCATTGATTTCAGAGACCTCAATAAAGCATGTCCTAAAGATAATTACCCCACACCATTTATCGATCAGATCATTGACGAGTGTGCCGGTAATGAGATTTTCTCCTTCATGGACGGTTTCTCCGGATATAATCAGATTACTATCCGTCCTGAAGATCAGCATAAGACTGCCTTTATTTGTCCCTAGGGTACTTTTGCATACAAGAAGATGCCTTTTGGTCTTAAAAATGCTGGGGCTACGTTTCAGCGGGCCATGTCATATGCCTTCCACGACATCAAAAAGATTATCGAGGCGTATTTGGATGATTTAGCTACTCATTCTCGAAAGAGGATGGATCGTCCTGCTCACCTCCATCAAATATTTGAACGATGTCGTTTCTATAAGATTAGGTTGAATCCAAACAAGTGCGTTTTCGCGGTTACATCCGGTCGGTTATTGGGATTCATTGTGTCTAGGGAAGGGATTAGGGTAGATCCCTTCAAGGTTGAGGCAATACTTTAGTTGCCTCCCCCGTCCTCTATCTGTCAACTTCAAAGTCTACAAGGAAAGTCTAATTTTCTTCGGAGATTTATCGTAAATTATGCTGAAGTTACCAAGGGATTTATGAGATTGTTGAAGAAGGGAGTTCCATTTCTTTGGGATGACTTCGCTCAACGCTCATTCGATGCTTTAAAAAAAGCATTGACCTCTGCTCCTTTATTGAGTCCACCTGATTATAGCAGGGATTTCCTTTTGTATCTTGCAGCAGCAGAATTTACTATTGGTATGGTTCTGGTTCAGGAGGATGATGCTCTTACAGAGCATGTTATTTACTATCTTAGTCGAGGCTTGGTAGGACCTGAACTCCGGTACACTCTGATAGAAAATTTAGCTTTGGCAGTTGTTCATGCTATGCAGCGACTCCGGCATTACATTATTCTACGAAAAACTTATGTTTTGGCAGAAGCCAATCCATTTCAGTTTGTCCTCAGTAGGCGAGTGATTGGGGGCAAATACAATAGATGGATTGTGATTTTGCGGGAATTTGATCTTGAGTTTATGTCTGCCAAGTCCAAGAAATCATTGGTTTTCGCGGAATTGATCTCCGAGTTGCCCTGTGGGGAAGAAATGATCTATGATGAATCCTTCCCGGATGAACATTTGTTTCTTATCTCTCCACAGGATCCTTGGTTTGGAGATATCATTGTGTATCTTCAGACTGCGAAGTTTCCCTCTACTTTTTCGAAAGATGAGCGCCGTAAGTTCCGTCACTTGGCTAAGAATTACTTGATTATTGGTGATGCTTTATACCATCGAGGGGTTGATTCAATGCTAAGACGTTGCTTAACTCTTGAAGAAGTTGAGGCTGTGCTGAATGATTACCACAGTGGAGCTTGTGGTGGTCATTTATCTAGGCTTGCTACAGCCCAAAAGATCTTGCGTGCTAGGTACTTTTGGCCTTCGATTTTCAAGGATTGTATGGAGTCGATCAAAAAGTGTCATCCGTGTCAAGTTTTTACTCGAAAAATGTGCGCTCATCCAGCTCCGCTTTTTCCAGTCATTAATGTCGGTCCCTTTAAAAAGTGGGGTATTGATTATACTACTTGTAACCCGCCTTCGGCTAAAGGTCACAAGTACATTATTGTAGCAGTAGACTACTTTACGAAGTGGGTCGAGGCTATGCCTACTTTGGGAATGATGGTGAGACTGCAGCTCTTTTTCTTTTCAACCAGGTTATTGCTCGTTTTGGTATTCCTAGAGAGATTGTCACTGATCATGGCAATCATTTTCAGAATAGCATGATGGCTGAGTTGGCTCTAAAATTGGGTTTCCGGCAGGAGCTTTCATCTCCGTATTATCCTCAAGCCAATGGGCAAGTGGAAGCTGTGAATAAATCCTTGAAGACAATTCTTCGAAGGACAATTGATAAAGCTCGATCCAACTGGAATATTATGCTATATCCTGCACTTTGGGCATACAGGATGTCAGTGAAAATTGCAACTGGCTTTACTCCGTTTCAGCTAGTGCACGGGTTGGAATCCGTATTTCCCATTGAATGTGAGATTCCTTCTCTTAAGTTAGATGTTGAACTTCTTCCTGACACTTCTAGTCTTGAAGAACGACTCCTTCATCTGGAACATCTTGATGAGCAGCGTCGGGATGCCGCCACGATGAATGAGGCGCATAAAAACCGATTTAAAGCTCAGTACGATAAGGCAGTCAAACCTAGGGTTTTTTTGGAAGGGGACCTTGTTTTGGTCTATGCCCAAGAAAAATATGCCCTAGGGGCAGGAAAATTTAACTCTATGTGGTATGGCCCCTTCATCGTTAAAACAATCCTTAAGAAAGGGGCATATACCTTGGTTGATTTTGAAGGGAACGAGTTGCCGGAGCCTAGAAATGGGCTCTATTTGAAAAATTATTATGCCTAGGCTTCGGCCTGGCATTTTTCTTTTGTATATAGTAGTTTTTCTTTGTACATATCTGGTTTTTCGATCTTTGATGGGATGGTGATGTTTTTTATCTGCTTTGGCAGGTTGTGTCGGATGTCATGAGTCATTTTGGTTTCGCCGATTGTGCTAGTAGACACACCTGGAACTTAGCTTCTGCGGCTTGGGTGCTTCATTATCCATCCAGTCAACTGTTAGTATCAAGAGGGGTCTGCATTGGTCCTGCTTCCAATAACATAGCAGAATACATTGCAGTTGTTTATCTACTCTCGGAGGCAATATCTTTGGGTGTTGATTCGTTGGTAGTTTTCTTGGAATCTCAGCTGGTGGTGTCGTAGTTGAACAATACTTATTAGGTTCGAGATCCATTTTTACTCCGATTGTTCTTGAGGGTACGTTTGTTACAAAGATCATTTCAATTTTTAACTTTCATTCATATTCCTCGAGCTGACAATTGGCTGGCAGACTCATTAGCTAATCAAGCAATTGATTGGCACATTAATCATTCCATGCAATAAAATTTAATCATCAAAAACATCATACATTTTGATACATTTGTCACATCACATCAAACATCGCTGTATATATATCATCAGAGTGTTCAAAAAACTATACAAAATTTGGATCCATAGGTCATACAAAAATTGGGCTTATGCCCGATCATGTTCAGTCTCAAATAATATACAGTCATCTGATACATCATATCTATCTACTCCTAAGGTCCCTGCCCAGAAGTTGTGTTCCTATAGAACACGATCGGAGTGGCAACTCGGCAGAATAACCGTACCCAGTCTCGGGGCACTCCTACCACCCGTCTCTGGATGGCTTCAGGCAGATCTTCCACTGAAGCCATAGGTACTTGGCGGGTTAATCCCTCCAAGTTCCTCTGTACAGCCTGGAGGGTCCTGTCTGAATTTACTGTATCCGCTTCGCCCCGGCGACGCTTATGTCGCGGATAACCCTCAGGTCGAACTGGTCCAATATTTGTATCATGATCATTTTTAAATTGTAAGTCATTATGAATCCAATCAAAAACATGTTTGTTTTCCATTTTTTCATACATATTTGAAAAAATAAAAAAAAATTGTATAAGTCAAAAATTGCAAACTTACCGACTGTGCCCCATGCTGCGCCTGGTGGAAGGACAAGATCTGGATTGCCACGAAAGTCCATCCCGGCATAGGGATAGTCGTCCACAGCGATGATTTTTTCTCCCCACCAAAAGAAGAACTCATCATCCCAAGTGGTCCGGGGAACTTCACTTCCCCCCAATCTCTTCATCATGTCTGCCCAGCGGGAAATTCTTGGGTCTCTCGGGCTGCTGATGGTAGAGATCACTTTGGGTCTTAGCGCTGGAATCTTCTCGAAGAAGAATGTCATCAAAATTGTACCATATCCAAAATCTTGTCTTTTCCTTTTGGATTGAAGTCAATTGTTGCTTCATGTTCATCAGAAGAGCTGTGCACCAATCATATAAATGAGTTAAGCATTCCACTACTATACTCATTTGCGTCCTGGATGCCTGGTGTAGAGAAGCTGATCCTACTACTCTCCCAATGGTAAAAAGGAAGATTTTTATGTGCAAGTCCCTTAAATATTTGATTGCAATTTGAGTTCCCACTTTCTTGGAACCCTCTACGCAGTAGACGTGGACGTAATCTTCCACAGTTAGCCCTCCCAAAGGCTTACCATGCAAGTCTACTAGCTCCCCCCTCCGGGAGAGTCCAGTAATAAAATATATATCTTCCACTTCGATGCGTATGGGCATCTGATCTATGATGAAGAAGTCTTCTTCTGGTTCCCAATAGTTCACAAGCATTTCGAGCAACCAGACATTACTCTTCATATTTGGCATTTTGAAAAACTTGAGCAATCCGCAATTCCGGAGAATATTTAGTGATGCTCGATCCCGCAAGACTTCTTGATCAATAGCACTGTGTTCACACTCTCTCCATGATATGGTCATCCTGCAAAATTTCAATAATTCGTTCATTAGCTACGTATTTTTCATTTTTGGGTTGCGCATACGCGACTTTATTTGTGCACAGTCGCGTGTATACGCGACTTGGTCATTACCAACCCGCGTATGCGCAAACCCGTGATTTTTAGCAAGAGATTCTACGGTGAAAATTCCTAAATTTTAATTTATGAACGGACAAAATGAATAGCAAGGATGGTTGATGAGCTTACCTGACAAATTCAGTGAAGATTGACGGTCGGTTGCTCCTGTTTTGATGAAAGAGGCTTTTTTCTCCAGAGCACTTTTTCCCAAATCAGCAATGTAATAATGAACCAAATATGAGGTAATTTGTCTATTTATGCCCAAAAAGTTGAAAATTTTCGCAAAAATTTGTTATGCTTATTTTTTCAATCTATCTTAAGCTGCATAACCCGGATGCTTGGAAGTGCCCAGATTGGTATATTTTCAGGTACATTTTGATGAACTCGAGATTTTTTCCGGTTTTTGATCCATGACTGCTGACCCGTCATGGTAGGTATATGATCTTCACTGGCATATAGGTTAGGGAATCCACTTTCCGTTGCATTTTTCATACTAGCCTCCATTCTGATCACTTGCCATAGGGTCGATCCCATCAGGTCATGAGTATTACACCCATTTCACTCGCCGATTATTTAATCATGACTTGTTGGTAGAGCCTTCCTTTACATGGGCTTCTTAGTTAGTTCCTCGCTATCACTTGTTGCCCATGCTGCGTTTTATGTAGGCTCGGGAGTCCTCTTTAGTCCCGCCATGACTTATGTGTTGAAGCTTCATTCTTCTTCTTCCTCACTATCATTTTTCTAGCTATTACCCTAGAGGCTCCCTGGTGTTGTTGATTTGTATTACTGTATTGCATATTGGCTACTTGTTTATCCTGGCCTTTAGCCGGCTTCATTTTGGACTCAATGTTTAAGCCAACTTTTGACCTTGACTATCTGTACAAGTTAAACCATTGCATTCACTTAGCTATCGCGACTTGACACCCTTTTACCCATAGATGGACCATTCCTCTGAGTATCGCTTACCAGTTTCCGCCACCTTGCATTGAGCATAGGATCGTTCCAATACCAGGAAATAGTGCATCTGTTTCTTGATACTCATTCTATCCATTGTACCATAGCATTCTTTTATTCTTTTTCAAGCTTATTATATGAAAAAGACAAAAAAATCAAATATAACAAAAAGAACGGGAACGGGATGTAACTTCGTTGTTTGATGGCAGTACAGTGTCAGTTTGTTGCCCTTGAACAAAGCACATACACTTATATATTTCCTACATTTGGGATGGTTTTAGTTTTGACCTAGGTTCAGCCTTTACCTTGTTTCAATTGTCAGTCCTCCCCCGGTTGGTTATCTCTTCCAATCATATGGAGAGTTTGTTCTGCCTCCTGCATAACAGACTTATACAGTGTCACTTTTTACTGCCATGGTCATCACGAGTCGTGCTTTTGTTCAAGGGAAGTTTAGCCTGAGTCGGCCATTCTACGGTGTCTCTTGACTCATTATTCAGTCGGCCTTCCCGGTCTTGTCAGTATCATGTTCTATCACATCAGATGTTTTGGTCTTCTGCTCGTGCTGGTTTGAGAAGGTCCCCATTGACTTCTTGCCGGTGGGTTTGTCTCTTATCGACTACGACACATTTCTCTGAGAGCAAACCTAGAGCCGCACCCTGGGCCTATTTCCATCATTGATAGGTGACCTTGTGCTCAGCATTTGATCATCATTATGGGTCTTTGACTGAGTGGTTTCCCCTGTGTTCGATGTCAGCACACATTATCACACTTGGGATTCGTGTAGTACCTTGATTTCCATTTGACCCTATCGGTGGATTTCTCGCCTCTGTGTCAGCTTTCATTATTGGTTGGTTCAGAGGGTTTCTTCCGTGCACTAGCTTCATCTTGTGCATGTCAGAAACGTACTTCGGTTTTGGTTCCATCACTCTACTTCGTCCGATTCCTTCCAAATCTTGGCCTGCGGGTTACACTCGCGCTGGACTGATGTGGGATGCCTTAATGCCTTCCTTCCATCAGATCTTTTCCCATCGACTCCGACTCATTGCTCTGGGAATAAGGTCTAGAGTCTTTTTGTCAGTACCTTAGGGTTTGCAGTCATCAGTGGCAGACTCTTCACTATCGATAGTGGGGATTCATCATTGCCTCCTGATTGGTAGATTCTTTCAAGTGTTCGACTTCAACTCATTCATTCGCACTTGTCAGATTGTACTGGGGCACCTTGACACTCATTTTCATTATTGGTGGGTTGTCTCGCGTTGATTAACTGTATACATTATTGACCGGTAATCCAACGATTTCTCACATGGTCGACTTCAGCTCATTTATTCCCATTGTGTAGAATTGTGCCATAGTGATCGGTGAAGACCTCGGGTTGCATCAGCATTTCTCGGTTCACTTTTGACAGTCCATTCAGTTTCTACCAGTGATGACGTTCACCCTTATATGTTGCAGTGTCAGTACAGCAGCATCTTATATGTTGGCTCCCGAGTTGCGTGATTGTACCGTTTATTCCACCTCTTATGATTTGGTACTTGGATATTCAGTTACTTATATGATCAGACATCCAGTGTCAACATCATTGATCATCTTTCTATATGTGATACTTGGACATTGATTCAGACTTGTACTTCCGGGCCATGCTCAAATGATTCATTGTGTACTTTCAGTTCAGCTATACTTGTATACATTTTGGATCTATTCTGCACTTTCCATATGATGTATTTTTTACTAAGCATGGGTATTCCCGCCTCAGCATGAGTTGACTCTCTGTGTTCTTTCATTGGTTTTTGGCAGGCTGAAATCTGGTGAAGTCCTCTCTTATCCTTGCGAAGTTATTTCCATGTGCATAATACATTTCGGCCATCATGTACCCCTTCTGACCTCATATATTAGGGGGCATTTGTTATAGCATCATTTTTCACCCTCATGTGATTCATGATTGTCTTTATGGCTTTGGGCACCCATTCCTACAGACTTGAACAAAATTCACTAAAAACAGTGTTAAAATTCCCATACGCGGGTATGCCCAGATTTTTCCACGTGTATACGCGAGTTCACATGTACTTTTCCACGTATGCCATTAAAATCATTAAAAATATATATAAAAATTCCCTATTTTCGAGTTGGGTTGATGGTTACTCCAGTAGTTCAACCACCCCAGCACGTGGCCAACTGTTTCCAACTGATTGAAACTACTTTGAGGGAGTATAAAAGCCTCTCATGTGCATGGCCTAAGGGAGAGAGAAATTTTATAGATATTATACTCTGTTGGAATCCCTAATTCAAGTCTGATTCCCCGTGCCTCCTGCACTTTCCGAGATTTATACAGGAAACCCTTGTTTCTTGGAGATGTTCATCCGTTTATATGCCATCTCGAGTGCACAAGTCTTGAAAGTATCTTAGTGAGGCAAGGGCGGGACGGATCCGGACGACGGTCTGCTCGAAGATCATGGAAGGATTCAGGTGATCTCTCCACTCTTTACTTCTGTACATGTTGTTCGTAATAATGAAGAACCATCTTGTTCCTGAACTTCTGTGTTAGTATCTATTTGTATATGTGAAAAGATTGATTATTAAGCATTTATTATCGTTTATATCATATTGTGGTCTACTAATGTTTAGGAGAAATATATGCTGTACAACTAGGTTTCCGTGCATGTTCTTTCTTGTTTTCCAGGTTGGAGAGGAAGAAGGGTTGCTGGGGGTTTGGACCCCGCGGGATCTACATCGAACGTAGGACTACGGGTGAGTTCTGCTATCATTTTTATCTAGTTTTTAGCATTTAAGTATGGTTGTGTGTGAGTCCTTCTGAATAGCATGCCCTGATCTGTGGAGGTTTTGACCCAACAAACCTCTAGGGTGATTTTCCCCGAAACACATACAGGCGTGTGTCACTATATTTGGGGAGGCTTTGGATGTATGGTCCTTGTTGTAGGAATACCCTCAGGTGTATAAGATCGCAATCAAATTTTGCAAGAAGCTTGAACATATGGATCAGATTAAGGTCACTACGAAGACCTTAGTGCCACTATAGTGGATTAACAGTCTCAAAGAGGGTAAGTATTTGCAGGAGCAAGATGTTGCATTGCACAGAAAGGAAGAGCTAATTACAACCATGATAAAGCCATGGGAAGCCGAGGCCAATCAAATTTCCCAAACTGCAGAGCTAAAGTTGAAAAATCTATGCGAGGCGTAGAGAGGGCTAAAGTAGAGAGCAGCTAAGAAGGTCACAAAGACGTTGCTCAGAGACATTAGTGAATTTTAGAAATAGTGTGTTGAAGTAGTTAACCCATTGAAGGATGCCTTGAGTGGCATTAGAGTGAATATTGAGGGCGCGCCACCATTGTGACTTGGGACGAGTCACAGTTTTGTGTTGGGGGCCTGTTGGAACAAGATCCCCCATGAAGTAAATACTTCGCATATCGAGGAGTAGAGCACACAGTGCGAAGTATATTTTTAGTATTAGGGGATTTGGGGTGGGTCAAAGCCCCTTATTATGTAATAGGATGGGACTTTTTATGAACGTTGGACTCCACCCATGATTTGGGACCATGGTATTCTAAAAGTGAAATCTATATAACTAGTCTAGATAGAAATCATAGGAAAGGTTTGATGATATGCAATGCATTTGGATGTAAGACTGAGTTAGAGTATGTGTTTTGGGCTAGACGAAAAGGCTCATGCATATTTGTGCACGGAGACCTTAGGAAAGACTATAGTTGTGTGTGCAGGGTGGAAAGTGGATGTATGTGATAGATATAGATGTTAATGAATGAATTGTTGAGAAAATATAATTTATAATGATATGTTTGGTTTTTCTTACTGTTTATGAATTTCTATTTTGAATGAGGGTTTTTTTATGTAACTGAATAGTGTAGTCTGTTTTATGGTTATTTACTATGTTTAATGCATGAATAAGTAATATCACACAATATGTGAGTAATTTCAAAAGTTGTGTTGAACAGTGTTGGTAATATTGATAGATCTGGCCTGCGGAGCTCTAATAACAAGGAAAATCCCTAAATCCACTTTCCCCTATCACTCTGGATGCAAAAAATTGGTTATAGCATCCCCCTATATTGCCTCGGGTGAGAATTCGGTCTATGCAAGGAGATAGTTACCTAAAGGGCCGGTAATAATAGGTTTTGTTGGACTGCGCAGTCACTCTGAACCTGGGTCAGGGCACCATAAAGCCAACAGTATTCCTTTACGGCTATGACCTGATGATCCACTATGTATTCCTTAGTTCTTTTGTTCACTAATGTATACATGTTGGATCCTCTTTATACTTGATCAACGAACATGTTTTACTATCTTTGAGCATGGGTATGCCCACCTCAAACATGAGTCTTCTTTCTGAATCCTTCCACGGGTTTTCAACAGGATGGAATTTGGTGATCTCCTCTCTAGTTCTCAAATGATCTCTCTGTTTATACTTAATACATTTCGGCCATAATGTATCCCTTATGACCTCATATATTAGGGGGAATATGTTATAGAATCATTTAGCACTCATGTAGCTATGATGCTCATGTATGGCCTTGGGAAACCCTTTCCCTTACAAAATTGATCATATATTAAAAAAAATATTTTGGATTCCATATGCAACTCTACCCTATCAAAAGTGTGTGTACATGTTGGTACCTTAACACAGAACCCATGTATATCCTAAAAAATATGAAATTTTTAAAAATATCCTATTATTCGGGCGGGGTTTACGGGTTTTACCGGAATCCCACCTACAAGAGCTCATGGCCTAACTAAATCAATCGATTTCTATTCGTACTTATACACCTCATGGGATGGCTTAATTATAATCAAGGCAATAGGATATTGATATTATAGTCATTTTGATCCCCAAATCAAGTTTTATTTCCCTGTGCCTCCTTCACTATCATTCATAGGAAACCCTTATTTCCTTACATATATGCTTGTCCATCATTATATGGCATCATTTTTCATATGCTCGAGAGGTGATATATGAGGCTTGGGATGGATGGATCTGGAAAAAGGTTTCGTTGGTTCTGTGGTTGGATCAGGTTGTATCTCTCTACTATTATTTGTTGATATCAATAAAGAAGCTTCGTCTTTTTTCCGATATGTTATGATCTCATGTTTCATGACTTATATGTGATATGTCATGTTTTATATGTTTATACTTGATGATCTGACATGTATATTATGTATGCATCTTGAACTAATTTCTATGTATATTCTCTTTTAAATTTTGTTGCAAGTCGGTTTGTTTTGGAGGAAGAAGAGGGTTTGAACCCTAAGGGATCGACATTAAATGTAGGACCTTCAGGTACTTCTCTCGAACCCATATTTAGTATTTTATAGGGTTTTCATGCTTGAATGGATGCTTCTTTTTAATGATATTCTTTCACTCTCTTGAGGTTGTCAACCCTTACCTTAGGGAAGCTTTCCCACCAACAGGTACTCTAAACCACTATGTAATCAAACATAAGAAAATATGGTAGTGGTTGCCTCTTCACTAATGTGGGTGTAATTCTGAGTATGATGTCTTAACTATTCTCCATCCACCTCGGCTTCTATCCTATCTTTCCTCAACAACTTATCAAGAACATTAGGATATTTGACACCCCAATCTTGCATCAAATCTTCAACTCTTCTTGTAACCTTCATAAGCTTCAGAATCTCTTAATATTTCTTCTATATTTGGACCAAGGGTGCCACAAACTCATGCAAGAGAATCATATAATTATATATCAGCTTTAGGGTGTCTTCCATCGGCTTTAATTCTTCAATTATAACTAATGATAGCTCCATTGTGCCGATACTAGTTGAAGACAACCGTTGATTCTCTCTGGTAAGATGATCAACCTATTGTTTTGTCATAGCTATCTCCTTCCGCAATTGTGCATTCTCACTTATAAGATAATTTGAATTATCTTTCATTGTTGTCACAAAGGCCACATTCACCACCATGATTGCTCCGGTATTTACCCTAGTTTTATATGTTATCACCTTCTTTATGGATATGGAGACTAGATGAACAAGATCATTTAGAAAGTACCTTCTCCTTTCTTGCACAATCCTCTTCTTAAGTTGATCGAAGATAAAAATTTACACATCCATAACCCTGTCATCAGGTGGAGGGAAAATTCTCGTTTCGCTGAATGGCAGGTGGTTGCCAATCAGATTAGTTCTGACTAAGGGTTGAATTCACCTGTGATTGGTTCAATGGCATCCTCCTCCAACTCTAATTCAATTTCATAGGCTATCTTTTCTTCCTCTATTATCTATGTCAATTCTTCCTCCTATTTTTTGCTCATTCCTTCTACATGTAACCTCTTTTTTCGTTCCCCTTCCTATATTATTTTCCTTTCCTATTCTGCTTTATGTTGCATCAAGTCATATTGCTTCTTCTTTTCTTCTTCCTCTTTTTGTAAATGCTCCTCCTTTCCTTTGTGCTCTTCTAGCTACTTTTCTATTTATAACTTTCTCTTATCCTCCTCCTTATGTTTCCTTTGTTTCTTTTCCTCAATTGCACCATTTCACATCAAATAAACTTTGAACTTTCTACTACTCTCTGACATTGGATCATGCTTTAGCCCCTTTCTAGGTCTTGCAGTGTTTGCTTGGAAATTTTCTTCCTGTCGAACATCCTCCAACTATATATTTGGTACCTATGGAACCTCAGAGGGACCTACCTCATCTCCTGGATGATTATTTCTCAATGCAATTTACCAATTCTTAATTTTATCATCTATTGGGATGGTTATAGGTCCATAAAACTAGTTTTATTGTGCCTTGTCACAATGTTGTCTGTAATTCAAATGAGAATACATCGGCCCAATTGAATATCTTACCTCTGGTAAATACCATGTTGAGCATATATATTAAGTTTTATTTAAACACCTTAGCATTATTTTTCCCATGCAACTGAAAACGCATAGAAATGAGGTACTGATATACATACCTGAGAATCTTGGTCCGGTAAACTGTGGATGGGCAGTGACAGAACTAAGAAGGATCTTCACACCAAGATTTAATGATGTCACTTGTGTCAAGATCAGCCCATCTAGTGTAAAATATGTTATTGGCATATTTTGTGGACCTAATCATCTTATAGTAAGTCTGCATGTCTTATCCATAATATGTGGCAAGCTCACCACTTCTTTAAATGCATAGTACAAGGTGATAATCATCCATGTGTGTAATATTCCACTCAATCACTTCTACAGAAGGGATGAATGGGAATCTGCATGTGACCCTCTGTATCCAGGACCGCTTGATATTGATGCATGCTTCCGACAAATCTTCCAAGTTTTTAGTGAATTGTTTCTGCATGAATATGTCTTTTATGTCATTGCATGTGACCTCAATAGTCTTATCTATGAAGCATTGTGTATCTACATATATGGGAATGGTGGCCTTTGTAACTTCAACTTTTTCCTGAGTGCTTTCCTCTAAAGCTTCTTTGGAGGCCTCCTTACATATAGCGGGAGGCATGGTTCCAACAGAGGATGAAAGAGTAACAATACTTGTAGCTCAAACACCTGTTTGTGGAAGCACACTCATGGAAAAAATTATTAGTCTTAAGAAAAATCATATCTATACAAAGAAACAGCTTGGAAAATAATTTTCAAAAATCCATTAAATGTAATAGAGAATGTAAGCCTATCAATGACAACACATAGCTACATGCATGGGAAAGAAATATACATGCAAAAAAGGAGGGCACACTTCCAAATAATGAAGGCAGTTCAAGGGTCATCAGGGCTTTGAAGTACGCTCATGCGCTCAAGCAAAAGAGAGAAAACATAAAGGGTACAAGGCGCACTAACGAAGCACGAAGGAGATTTCATTTAGGATTTCAAGGTGTGCTTAACGAGACTAAGAGGGCGCACTGGCGCACCCTGAAGAGAGGAAGTAATGGATATTTGAACCTTCATGCCTTCGAGGTGTGCTCATGCACTCAAGGGGAAAATGAGGGTGCACTGGCACATGCTGAAGGGATGAAGGGAAAACATTTAAGCCTTTGGGGTGTATTCATGCGCTCAAGGAGGGCACAATTCTTTGTGATGAAGGAGTGTGCTCAAGAGGAAAACTTCTCTTTTTTCGGTGAAATTTTCTTATTCAGCTGGGGCTTCAGGTTCCATAAGTGTAATATTTCATAGAGTGGTTTAAGGAAAATTATAGTAGCAAGTTTGAATGATATAAATGCAGAGAGGAAAGATATACAAGTTTATATTAACACTTGTAGATTAAATAATGAACTAAAATTCCAATAAAGAAACTGAAAACAAAAGAATCCCTAGCAAGGAAAGCAAGATCGATTGTAAAAACATGAAAGGAAGCCAATATAATTGACATTCAAAACTTACTTGGAATGAAGATCAATGAATATTTTCTTCATCCAAAGATGTGCGCCCAACCCATATGAGAATGATTAACTGGATAGATTAAAAATATATCACATGAAAAACTATTCCATGTGTGATCACCACTTTTTGATGAGTTAATTAGTTAGGTAAGGGAATTTAAGTGGGCTCTTATTTTCTAGGATTGTGCCCACATGCAACAAGAAGTGCATGCATGCGTTCTAGAAGGGTGCATTTCTTCCTGCTAAAGGAATGCGCTCAAGGAGGGAGCAGTTGTTAAGCATGAAGGAGCATGGTCAAGGAGGGTGAAATCCTTCAGCCCAAAGGAGTGTGTTCAAGACAAGAGAAAGTCTTCATGATATTGAAGTGTTTTTTTTCATTAAAAGTGTTTTTTTCTTGATTTTTTTTTCTTTTGTTTGATTTTGAGTGCTTTTCATGTGTATGAATTGTGAAAAAGTCTAGTTTCTAAGTAAAGAAAATTTATGAGTTCACCTAACCATGGGAAAGATAACACAAGCACTTATAAAGGTTAGGTGATGACATTTAGGAAACATTGACTTAGGAGGATGTAACACTTATATAAAACATAAAAATAATAAATCAAACAATGTGAAAACATTAAGGGGATTGGAACGATAGTTCATGTAGGCTCCAAAATTGAGTTAGGAAAAAACTTTGGAGGGTCATTGTTGTAGCAACAACAGTTGGTGACACAATGGGAGAACCCAGCTTATCTAATATGGTTCCACTTATGCATGGGTTCTCAATTCTCCAGGAAGTATTGATTCAATCAGTGAGTCCCATTAGCTCCCCATTCTACCTAGTTATAGATGTAGTTTTTTCATTTCATCACTCGACATAACACATCATAAATGAATCTATATCATAATAATTTCGAAGAAAGTAAGGGTAATAAAGCACGATAATTTAAAATAGTCAGAGTATGATTTTTACATCTCTGGTGTTGCTCCACTGCCAGCAGGCCTGGATAGTACCCTGACGGAGTCACTTCAAGAACACAAACATTGCTTCGCTGCTAGTGAGCATGGACAATACCCTGGCAAAGTTGCTTGCTTCACCTCCCTACACAGGAAGCCTTTCTCTTCTTTCACCCTTTATTTCTTCTCTTTTAAATATGACCATGCTTTAGCACTCATTATTTTCAATGGGCAGAAGAGGAATCCTAACTTATTGAGAGTAGAAGATATTTCTCCTTTAGAGATAGGTTTAAGACCTTTGATGCTTTTTTCGCTAAAATTTTCCCCTTATCTTACGATACTCAAATAGATAGGAAAGAACACACTATAAATAAACAAGAACAATGGAAGTAATGAGAATCCCAAATAGATACATGCATCATGGTTTTATTATAGATTCCCGCCTAAAGGATCGTATTTTCCACCCAAAATTCATCAAATTTAAATATGTAAGTCAAATCAAAGAAGAGGATAACGGATAAGCCAAAGGTTGTATGTTACCACAAATTTCCTTTCAGAAAATATTAGCTGCATCATCTTGAAGTGCAAAACCAAATTTATTCAAGGAAAAATAAAACCAAAAGAACAAAATGGGAAGAAATGCAATGCATCTAACTAATGCAACATATCCTATCCTAAATTGGATAGTACAAAGTCGGCTTAAGTGAAAAGAAACTTCCAACGCAACCATAGAAGTTTCTCTCAAACTTGATGTCGAAGGATGTGATCGTGTAAGACCAGAGTAAGGTATAGTGCAGTGAAAAAGATAAGCAATGAAAACATCCACTGACAAATAAGAACAAAAAGTGAAATCATAATAGTGAAACACACTTGACTACTTTACCGGAAGAAAAACTTTGCAACAAAAAAAAATACCAAGTTCATGACTATATAAGACTTTATTAACAGCATGTAGGTACATGCCATGAGACATAGCTCCTGACTCATAAGACTCTTCAAGGAAATTTTCAGTAGGATCATGGAAACAACCTTTAGGAAAATTTTGGCAAGAAAGACTGATCAAAGACAAATCCATGTCATAGGTTGGAACAATAAGTTGACCACAGTCCATGTTGTCATGTGAGTTGAACTTTTCGATGGATGATGTAGACGGTAGGTTAGATATGAATATTTGACAATAATTAAGATTGATCTCTATTTCCACAATACAGATTAAAGATTTTCTTGTGGGATGTAGCGATTGAACTTCAACAATCAAATTAAATTTTCCTCCTTGGGGGTTTAAAACTTCTATGTGAAAGAAATAAGAATCTTTCAGGAGAGAATCTACATCCCATGATATGACATTAATAACAAGATATTGTGAGAATAACTTAAACTAACAAAAATCGAAAATATCATCAGGGTGACAAGAATCTGAGGTAACCATCAGCATGGGCTGAAGTGTCCTCCTCATGCAACATAACTGAACTCTAAAAATATTGAGAATCATAATGAGAAAACATGGTCAACTACTTGTCTAAACAAGAGTCATCATTCAAATCATGAGATTCATAAGAGAATTGAGTTGGATTAGATATATTTTCGAGACTACTATTTAGTCAATTTAGTGTCCTAAATTGATAGCATAAATTATCGACCAAGGCTAGTAAACTGTTGAAGTGAAGTGCACCATATGTGCGTAAGTATCCTCTTCCTACTTCGTTGTGTTTAGTGTTTTTCTTTTTCTTTTTTTATGTCTAATGGTACTTTATGCTAAGAAGGAAAAACTAAATTAATAGCAAAGAGGAAGAAAAGGAAATGTTACTGAATGCACTAAAATAGAATTTAATTGCAAGATCTACTCTAAACTAGGAATAATTAAAAAAAACAGAGAATGCTAATCCATGGATTGTAAAGCTACTAAGAAAGTAACTCATAACATTAAACTTAGTCCAATTCGTTTTATTAGAGATATTTTGGAACAAACTGAGAAAATTATTAGTTCTGATGTGATAAGGATCTCCTAGAAAACAATAACTTAAAACATTACAGAGAAATCTTATTCATTGTTAGAGATTTGTTGGAACAGCTTGAGAAAAAGATCATCTGTAACGTAACAAGGATCCCTATGCTAAAATAACTTATGACACTAGAACTGGATCTCATTCATCAATTAGAGATTTGTTGGAACAGTTTGTGAAAGAGATGAAGCCTAATGTAACAAGGATCTCCTACAAATAAATAATATGCAACTCACAATATTACTTATAAGTCTCATTCAGGAATTAGAGATTTCTTGGAACAACTTGAGAAAAAGGTTGTTTGTTATAACATGAGGATCTATTATCTAATTGCAGAACAGAAAATGCCAATAACTCAAAATAATATAACTAAAATTCTCGTTCATATAATAGTGATATATTGGAAAAGCTGGAGAACAAGAATAGCTTATAAAATAATGAGGATCTTCTAAATCTAACTAACAGAACTGAAATTCCATTAACTCAAAGTACTACAGCTAGATCTCATTCATGTAATAGAGATATATTGTAAGAGCTTATAAGAACAATATTGACTGTAATATCATGAGGATATTCGACATAAGTAAACGACATAAAACATAATGCAAAAAAGATGAACTCAGAAAACTTCCTAAGTAAGGAATATAACAAAACAGAATTAAAGGTTACTTATCTAAAAAGCATGTAAAAGCCTCTTCAGACAGCAAGGGCCCTCTACTATCAGATTGGCATAAGAATATTTAACTCCTTATATTTTTCTTCAAAACAGCATCAAAGTTATGCTCCTTTAATTAAGAATGCTCAAAAACAGAGTGTCACAGTATTTGAAAACTAAAAATATCAACTATCTTTCTCGGGCTCACCGAGTTATTTTTATAGGCAATTCATAACTGATATCGAATAAAAGTAGGCATAGGTGTCTTCTATAGTCAAAATCAAACTAAAACTCCTGTTGAGGACTCGTGATTTGCTGAAGGAAAATCAAGAGTCCTTATCCTTATAGAAATCTGCTTCTTGGATTTTAGCTTTGACCACGTGCATAATTACTTCCAGTTTTTTACTCGGCCTTCGTGGATGACAAGGAATGATGCAAGAGATTTTTGGAGTCTAACCATATATGTCTTTCCCTCAGATTACACCTGTAACCTGTTTAAACACCAAGATGGTTGCAGAACATATGACTAACTACAGAATGACTGCATTCTGTAGCTAAAACTGCTCAAAAATCATTAAGACAACAAAATCACAAAAGTACAACAAGTTAGTCATTACATGTATTCTTAAAGTGATTTTAATCATTCTTATTGATCTTTTAGGCCTATAAATGATAAATGATTTATGGAATGAAGTGGATTTTGGTAAAAAGAAAAGACATTTATAGGGCTCAACAACTACCACTAAACTCCTCAATGATAAAAATTTCATCTTCTTGATCACAAGGATCTATACCTAAAAGGAAGTCTTAAATGTTCGCATCTGAATCCATTTGAAACTTTCAAAAATATGAATCCTCTTGCAGGAACAAGGATTCATCCATGAGACTTGAATAATCATCACCATAAAATTAAGAAAAAATGAAATCATCAGAGTCATGGTTGTCCAAGGATTCAACTTGATTAATGGGTTGAGATTCAACAAGAGAAATATCAATATTCAAAGATGTGAAATAAAAATTAATTCCTCATCAGCTAATTGATCTTGTGATTTACTCATCAGTTTAGGTTCAAAACACGGAACATCAAAAGGAAGGGGACAAGGAACAAAAGGAATATTTGGTTCGTCTTCAGGATGTTGAAGTTCCTTTTGAACAAGGGAACATGATGAATCTGATTCAAAATATTTACTTAACATCTTGACTAAGAAATGAAACCTTTCATTGAATAATTTTCAATCCACATCCTCATCTGGAAATTCATAGCAAGGATAAACGAACCAGTTAGAAAATTGTTCAAGAGATTCATTATATTCCATTCTAAGCTTATCAATTTCATTAATGACATTGATATTCATACTTGTTGAAAGCACGAGGAATATTATTAAAAAAATTCTTAAAAGATGAGATAGAATCAGTGGGTAAAGAATAACACCATTTCTTAGCATGACCATCCAATGTAATGGTAAATAACCTTGCGATGATTTCTTCAAAATAAATACCACTTGAAAAATAAAATTGAACAAACTCAATTACATAATAAAGGACAATTTTTGTACACTTTCCATCGAATTTCAAATGTGACAAGCTATGTAAAAATTCAATGGGGATTGATCTAAAGCCTCGGAAAAAAACCTCAGGATTATGATCTAGGATGAAGACATTAAAGATAACCTATTCAAATAGACTTCACAGGATCAACTTGTCATCTGGACCTCCTTCTAGCACCAAAATGTTGATGGTTTCGGATATTGCCAACATGTAAGGGGATCTCCTTGATGTGAGGTCCCAATTAGACCTCACACTATTTGGTGTAGGAGTCCCATCTGGATATATGGCCCAACCACCATTGCAAAGGTTTAGAGATACCGCCTTGGTTAGAATACGTACAAGAGAGATCGTAAACACCTCTTTGGGGAAAAAAGTATGTAAGCTTTGTGTGACACAAAATGTAAGATGCTCAAGGATCTCCCATGGCTAAAAGGGGAAAATGAGCCTCTAGTTAGGGAAGTAATAGTACTCTCCTAAGGGAAACCCTGGAATGAAGAGGAGTACTTGTTGATCACCTACAGATTATTCCACATGATAAACAACAACCATGATAACATAACAACACTCATTCAACACTAACTATATATGAGAAACGAAATAGTTCATTAGAATTAGTATGTAATTAAACCAACATATACCGCAAGAATAACAAGAATATTCCCATTGTATCCATGATACATGCGTGAATAATGTTGGCTCATAGAGCTTCTGATTATAAGCGAAATATTTCCAAGTACAATGTTACATCAGTGAAACACTATATCCAATAGTAGAACATGAAGCCACAACTTACTTCTCCAAAGAACGATTTATCTCCAATGTACTACAAGAGAAGCCAAGGAAGGAATCTCAGCATCCAAAAACCCTTAGCTTAAGTTATGAGGAGTTATTTATAACTAATTAAAATGAACTTTGAGCTTCCTCATGACTCTTCAACTCCTATGACTTTTCATATTCTATACATGACTCTTTACATTCCATATGTGGCTATTCACGTTACACATGTGTCTCTTGGATGACACTACATAAAACTTATTACAAAAGACAAATTACATAAAATACAGTGTTTACATGAGATAAAACTGATAATAGAAAAAATTATTATCAATTTGACAAATCATTTCTTCCTCATGGAGCTCATTGGTGATGTATTTGTTCCATGCTCTGAACTTCGTTGAGATAACTTTGACTCGAACTGGCAAGTCCACTGAATACTGCATATTCACCTCTAGTTCCTCTGTCAATATGGTCTTGGAGCTTGATTGTAGATTATTCAATAGCCATGATAGTTTCATGTGAGATTTGACTGGTGTGATAGCATATTGTAGAATAATGTCTCTAGTGATCTCCAAGCCTTCTTGTTTTGATTCTTGTTTGATATGTTCTATGTACTTCCTGATCTCTTGGAAGATGATTTCCTTGCCTCATATTTCTTCAAGCGATACTACCAAAGGAATCCCATGTTTCTATGTTAGAGATACAAAACTATTGTGTAGGCGACTATAAGCGATAAGGGTGTTAGGCGCATTTTCTTCAAGATGGTTTTAATTCTAATGGTGGATTCTTAATTGTACTCAATCCATTTCAGCATAAATCCTATACTTTCTAACCAACTATGGCGAAAAAATTGGATACTTGGTAGCCAATTCTTGAATTTGATCAACCAATTTTCTTGCCACTTGCACGAGCTTCAATACTTCTTGTGGTTTCTTTTGAATGCCAACTATAGGTGCCACTACTTGTTGTAGAAGTAGTATCTTCCATTGGCCCTAGTTCATCTTGCATGGTTGACTGCCATTTTGTTGTATTGTAGCTCTGTGAAGATAACCAATGATTTTCCACAGAAAGGTGTTTCGCATGTTGCTTCACCACAACTAACTCTCTCCTTAATCATGCATTCGCATTCAACAAATATTTATATTTGTCCTGCATTTTTTTAGTAAAAACAACATTTGTTGCCATGATTTCCTTGGGATTCCTTCTGGTATTGGTTTTTATCACCTTTTATGTAGAAAATGAGACTATATTTTGAGGATCATTTGGGAAGTATCTTCAACTTTGTTGCATGACCCTCTTCTTGAGTTGATCGAACATGACATTACACACATCCATGACTCTGTCTTCAAATGTAGGGGCGATTTCTATTTTATCAAATGAGATATGACCATTCATGAGAGGAGGTTCTTCCAGATAACCTAGCTCAACATCCATGGGATGGATGTTATCTTATTCCTTTGTCTCTTCATCTATCTCCTGATTCAACTAATCTTCCTCCAGTATCTTTACTTCTTCTTCCTCCTGTGACTACCTTTGTTGCTCCTCCTCTACTCTCCTTTTTTCTGCTTCTTCTTCCCATTTCTTCCAGATAAACTCATCGTACTTCCTCTTCTACTCTTCTTCTACTTCTGTCCTTTCTTGCTCAACTTGAGTAGCTCATGTGTTCAAAGGATTGAATTTCTATTTCCTGATACTTTCTCCTATCGAATCATATTTTATCCTTTTCCTAGGAGCTACACTCCTTGCTTGAGGAGTTATTCTTTCTACCTATTGTACCTGCATATCTGAAGTTGTTGGATCTTAGGGTGAACCAAATTCCATTCTTGGATGTGTTTGTCTAACTGCATTGTACCATTTCCTTAATTTCTCATGTGTTGTGGTACACATTGATGAATATCCAAAATTGAAACCAATCATTTCACAATGTTTCCTCGGCACTCTCTTAGGATCATATCCATGAAAGTGCTTAACTACAAAGTGCAAGCGGTCCAGCCCTTGTATTTTTTCACTTGTCTCCTTATGGTTCATCAATTCATACAAAATAATACCAAAAAGGAAGGTGGGACAAGGGGCTTTCTTCCTCTTGTGAATAATTCTTGACAACCCTTGGTCCAACTGATATGCTACTTCTTGCAAGACCATATTATTGTTCACATATCGCGGCATGATGTGGAGGGATATCTAACATCCTAAACACCTAATATATGTACTCCCAAGTGTTGCAAAGTAATTTGCAATATCATGAAGTGAATCCTTTACTGGATAATTCATGCAAGGAGGATCGACCTCATATATCACATGGAATATTACCGCGAAGAAATTCTTTGCTAACTTGTCATATGTGCCTCTAAAACTTGATTCTGCTAACACCCTGTAGTGGAAGTAAAATGGAAACTTGTTGTGTGGTTTCCAGTTCCAATATATTCCTAGGAAAGCATATCATGCACATATTCCATCCAATAGAAACACATATATAGAATTTTGTTGCTTGGTTCGTCCTCAAAGATGCTTTCGTCTGCCCCACATGATGCTACAATTCCAATGACAATATATCTACCCAATTGAATATCTTACCTCTGGTAACTACCATCTTGAGCATATATATCTAGTTTTATTCAAACACCTCAGTGTTCTTCCACCCATGCAACCAACATCACATAGAAAATAGGTATTGATATACATCCCTGAGAATCCTAGTCAGGTATACTACGGATGGGCGGTTACAGAACTTAGCAGGCTCCGGAAACCAAGATTTAATGATGTCACTTGTGTTGAGATCAGCCCATCTAGTGTAAAAGATGTTATTGGCATTACAGGTTCAATCAACAGAGTGCGATTTTATTCATCTTCTTTATGCAGCGGAATAAATTACAATGGGTGCCATCTCTACTGAGATAGACTGGTGTGGCATTTATCAGATATATTTTGCACAGGGCAAAGAAAATCTGAAGGCTACCTGGAACACAAAGCAGGCTCAGTCTTAGAGATACAAAACAGACATAACACAGATTGCAGACCTGATTTCTTATCTCGTGGTGCAAGCAAATCACGGATATCCGCGCAGATGCAGAGCAGAAGATTTGTAACTCAGACTCTACTTAGACTCTAAAAATCCAGAATGCCTCTTCCGAATGAGTCTTACCTTCTTATAGAACTGAAGGGGAACAAACATCCGTGAGAGTGAATTATTACACAGTCCTAGATTCCAGACAAAAGAAAAGTAAATCTAAGGATGAAGATATGAGAGTACGCCTTTGGATTCGGGTATGAGTGGACAACTCATATTATCTCATCCATATTCCATACGGAAAGCCTTCAGGCATGTGGGGACCGAATCCAAATTTTATCTCATGACTCAACATATTGCATACGAAAAGTTTTACACAATGGAGATTCTTCAAGGAGAACCCACGGAAGCCTAGTTGAAAGAATAACTGTACAAGATATCTTACACAGTGGAGATATTTGGGTCAGGGAATCCCACGGAAACTTGTCCAACATCAACGTCAGTTGGAAAGACTACACATAATCATAGCACATAATGCTCTATTTGTGGATGAGAGTAGTGCTGGTATCGAAACCTTTCAATCAAGTGATTTGATAAATATTGTACACGCACTTCTTTTTCATATTCCCACTGATGAAAAGGATTGTTGTCTGGAGGTGACAGGAAGTTTAGATTTTCGAAAGGGTTTTGTTCTGGATTTACTCTTTCATGAAAATCTTCATAATCCGGCTGGCTGTCATCATAATTTGCACTGATCAATCTTACTTTGTAGATATTTGTGACGAACCAGCGTACATGGCCACATCTTTTGACTCCATGATAGAAGTGGAGGTCCTCAATGTCGGCAATATGTTGTACTGATTTGTAAAAGATGCCTGACTGATGAGCACGAGGTTCACTAAAGCCATAGATTTTTAGCATGCTTAAAGAATACGGCTTAGTGATCAAATCTGATAGCCCGTATATTTTCCACCAGTCTAAAAACCAATCAGGAGTGGGGTCTTCTCTTTCCATTTGTTCTACGTACCATCCATCAAAGATGAAAGAGAACTGCACAGAATAAAAAAGGTTAGAGGCATAATTTTTCATATTCATACCTGTGTAGAAGCATTCTCTCTGGCGGTCTGGATCATAGTTTTTTCTATGATTACAATTGTCAAATCTTCTGATAGTGATCTCACAACTCTGTATTTCATCTTCATCATCATCAAGACTCTCCATAATATATGAAATATTGCCTATATGGACTAAATAGTACAATGCTTCCTCTTCTTCTCTATTCATTTCAGACTGCAATCTCTCATTCCATAAATATGGAATGCCATCCCTGTGTCGGATTTCCTTGATGGGAAACCAGGCTTCATCATGATCCATTAGATGTGTTTCATATTCATATGTAATCCATCCACTTGGTGTCTCAATTTGAACACTTTATTCATTTCTTCTGATAAAATTGCAAGAAAGAGAAAGTATGGAATTATTTGTTAAGAACTCTCTGCTCAACATGTCAACAAAGCTATTCTTCTTTCCTTCAACAAATTCAATATCAAAATTATATTGGCTCAACTGCATGACCCAGCGAACCATAGCTGCATCCTCAAATTCACATTTCTGAATAGCATACTGTAATGCTTTGCAATCTGTTTTGACTGTGAATTTGGTATATATTATAAAATCCTTGAACTTAGCTATGCCTAAGCATACAGCCATAAGTTCTTTCTTTTGACTTGCCCAATTTAATTGATTTTTTGACCACAAACCTGATGCATATTGACAGATCTCAATATCCTTTTTGTTACCTGGATTGACTTGGCACAGAACTGCACCCCATCCAATTTTGCTAGCATCGGTCATTATTACTTTCTCCCAATCTTCTTGTATCGAAGAGAGTGGCTGAATTTTCCTGACTCTTTCTTTGATTCTGCGAACTGCTTCAGTGCATTCCTTATTCCAAGGAATGGGATCTTTCTGCAATCTTTGATTCAACAATTTTCTATCATGAGCACAGTGTTGCAGAAATTTAGAAATGTAGTTAAGACTACCCAAGAATCTCTGAAGCTGGGTTTTGTCTAGGATTTCATCAGGAAAATGATCAACAAAATTGAGACTTCTTTGAATTACTCCATAAGATCCATATTGGATATTATATCCCAAGAAATCAATCATGGATCTGAAAAGTTTCATTTTTGACTCAGACAAAACTATACCCATTTCTTTTACTCTCTTCAAAAATATCCTGAGATGTTTAATGTGTTCAGGAATATTGTCTGAGTGAATTAAAATATCATCAATATATTTCTTCAAAAATTCATCCATCCCTTCAAAGGTTTCATCCATTATCATTTGAAATGCAGAGGGTGCATTTATCAAGCCGAAGGGCATGATATTCCATTCATAATGACCCTGTGGGACAGAAAAAGTTGTTTTCCACTTATCTTCTTCCTTAATGCCTACTTGCCAAAATCTTGACTTAAGATCGAATTTTGAAAATATCTTGGACTTTGAAATTTGAGCAAGTATCATTGAAGGTTTAGGAAGAGGATAAGCATCATAATCAAGAATATTATTCAAAGGTTTATAATTTACGACTAATCTTGGCTTACCTCTGGCTATCTCTGAATGTTTATTCACATAGAATGCAAAGCAAGCAATAGGGCTCTTGCTTTTCCTAATCAATCCTTTCTGCAACAATTCCTTGATCTCATCTCTGCATAGCTTCATCTGTTCTGCATTCATGGGCATTGCTGCTGACCTTCTTAATTTACCACTGAAGTCTTTCTTTAGTGGCAATTCAACTTCTTGCTTCTTAATATGCCAGAATGCATTTGGATCATCCGAGCAACATTCTTTGAATTTAGCAGTGATTTCTGCTATTTCTCTAGCATACTTTCCATTGTCTAATAATTCTTCAGTTTTTAGAATCTCCTTTTTTGTTTCCATCTTTGCTAGGAGATTCTCCATTCTTTCAATTCTTTTCAGTCTATTAGGTGAGTTGGAATTAATAAAAGGAAAGAATATTTCTTTACCATGCAAGCTGACAAAGTATCCATACTTCTGACTCACCTGATCCAATTTTGCTCCATGCTTCTCAAAATTCTGAAAGAATGGTGTTCCAAGATACATTGCACAATCCATTCTTGGAACAATAGGACAAACAAGATGTACTCCTATTTCATCTGTTAGAAATACATCTACTTCTACTTCTGATACTGTTGTAATGTCACCGCTTGCAGTAGTGACTCTAGGACATGATGTTGGCCTTCTCAGATGGGTACTTACAACAGTATTGTTGACAATATTTAACCGGGAACCAGTATCCATCAAAACTTTCCAATATTCATATTGTGACCCGATTTTTACCTTCATCTTGACGCAATACATAACATCTCTGTTATATATATTGCATCCCAAACCAATTCGTTCTGTGTCATCATCAGAATCTTCTTTCTCAATATTTTTATCTGGTCTATTAATTTGTTCTGATATTGGATTACCATGAAGTGTCCAATTTTCAACCTTACCAGACATGATAGGATTCTGTGATGTGGAAGCTTGACCTATGCCTATGATTTTGACATTCAATTCTCTGTGATTCTCTAGGCATAGTCTTTTATTTTCTTTTACAGTTTTTCTAAGCTCTTTTATTGCTTGATGAATGCTAGGCAATGTTTGTGGCAAATCTTCGCCAAAATCTTCATTTCTAAATTGCCTAGTTAGAGCTTCAACTGAGAATAAAGATACTAGAGGAACATACCCTTTATTCGGCTGATCCTTTGGTTTTGAAGGAGACTACTTCAAATGATTCATCAAGAGTGTTTTATACATCTCCTTAATCTGGGGATCAGTAGCAGCAATCATCTGAGTAAAGTAGTTCCTACTTGTTTCATCTTCATCTCCATCTGCCTTCATCATACTTACAATATTGCAACTGCATATATCTGGATCACTGCAATCGCATTCTCTGCATTCAGTACAGTGAGGATCTCTGCAAATTTATTCATCAGATGACTCATCAGAATATACAATGTTCAAATCATTATCTGAATCAGATTCAAATGTCAGAAGTTCATCACAACTGCTAGGAAGATCAAAGAAATTTACTTTGCCTTTTTTATTTCTGTATGAAACTTTTTTCTTCTCTTTGTCTTTATTTTTCTTAGGACAATTATTAGAAGTATGCCCTTTTTCATTGCAGTTGTAACAAATAATTTCTTTGCCTTTTGAAAACATTTCTGTATGTTTATAGGGCTTTATTTTGAAATGTTTTTTCTAGGAATGCTGGGAATTCTTTCTGGCATGCTTATATTTGTGTTTGCGATGCTGTCTACGCCCCTCTGAATTGCCAGCTTTGCCGAGATGCCACTACTTGCATAGGTGTTGATAACCATGAGGTTTTTTTGGATTGGTAGCAGCACGGGCAATTTTCATCTGAGAGCAAAGTTCTACAATGACAGCTTTGACAGCCTGTCTGATAACACCAAACTTATAATCTCCCATTTTGCCAGGGAGCTTATTCACAATAGCTGAAGAGACCTAGTGAGGAAGAGAGAACACAAAAATCTCGTTCCATTTAGGCTCAAGTATTAGATCTGGAGATAGAGAATGGAGCCGATGTAGATATTCATTGAAGTACTCATCAAAATGTTTCATATTATGCAACTTCATTGCCAAGAGAGTGATGGTAGTAATTTCATTAGTGATTTGGGGAAACCCAATGAAATTAACTTGAATGCCATACAGAAGACAACCTATCATATTATTCACAGGAAGATGAGTCGCTGGATCCATATAAGTACTACCATCAGCATTCAAAATAACTGATTGTTCCCATTGTGTGATAAGAGTAGGATCATTCAAAGTTTCTGCTTTCAACCAAGAATCAAGGGTGCCTTCAAACCCACCAATTATTCTTCTTGTTGCATTAATGGGACCAATATCATCAGCAAGATATGTTCTATAACAAACTATCATGGAATGTAACACAGACATGACTTCAGCTTTTGTACAATTGTCTATGTTCCAAGAGTAGGTAGAATTAGCAGACCAATCTTTGTGATATTCGGCTTTCATAAGGTCTCTGCGGTCAGGAGCTGGGTTCCATGTAGTTTCTGATCTAGATCGAGAAAAAGTAGCATGGACTTGAGTTGCATCTAGATCTGTAGGTACATCAATACCTAATTGTACTTTATCTTCAATGGTAAAACTATTTACACATGCCTCCAGTTCTTCAAGTTCAGGAGCATCAATCTTATGAAGACTTTTTTCTGGTTCATCTTTTGGAGTCTCAGATTCTTTATCAAATCCTTGAAGGAATTCAGACAGACGGACTGCACGAGTATCTATATCCTTTTGTGCTTTACCAAAGAAACTGGGATTAGCAAAAGGAGAATAGTTATAAGTAGCATCCGCTGGAGGAAAATTGATAGTACTAGGTTCCTTTATTAGACTTTCAACAGAAGATGTGATAGTGTAGGGCAATGACACCTTAGGATCTGAGAACAAAGTGGAGGATTTATAGGCCTCCGAACCAGTGCTAGGACGTTTCTTTAACGATTCAATTCCAGTGGAGACATTATAGACCTGTTTCTTGATTATGTCAAGGTTAGAGTTTACCTTGACCAGTTCCTTACCATGAGCTACAGCAGCTTCATGGATCTTCTTGTCTGTACTCAGGGTAAGTCTATCAAGACTTTGGGCAATAGCCTGATCATTCTATGTGAGTACCTTGATACTTTCATTCAGACAAGTAGTATTATAGTCTTGTTTTTGCAAGACTCTGCCAATCATCAGTTTTATCTCTGAGTTAGCTTCATTAAGAGAGGAGAATTCTTTCTTCAAATATTTTTCCAGACTGGAGATTTCCAAATTCGTCCAGTTGGTTGTAGCAATTGATTCCCTTACAGATAATGATGATTCATCAACATGAGATGGAAGTAACTTATACATCTTACCATCTTGTTGTCTAATGACAAAATTTCTCCAAGGAGGAAATTCTGTATCTGTTTCAAACATTGAACCATCAAGAAGTTCCCATTTATGCTTGTTGGGTGTTCCAGTCCTTATCATGTTTACATTAAACCGCAAGCAAAATTCTCTAATCAAATTTTCCCCTTTAGTTCTAATTGCTATCAAGGACTTAGGCAAATTGGGCTTGGATAGCATAGACTGTATTTTAGGAGAAAATACTGGCAATTGTAATGGAGATGGAATAACAACAGGATGTTGTTCCAACCGAGAATCAACATATTCATCAGACTGTTTGATCCTTTTTTGTTTGGCTTCGTTTCGGAACTATTTGATCAAAGAGTCTTCAATTTGATTTATTGAAGGATAATACCATTCATAGAATGATATCCACTGGTTGTTAGCTTGCATCCAAGCTTTCCATTCAGAATCATTTTGACAATTAAATTCTTTTCTATCTTTCTTATCCCGAAGTTTCACTTCTTGTATGTACAAATGTTCCTTTTCATGAGTGTATATTTTCCAGTTGAACACCTTCTTTTTCCAAGGATCTTCTGGATCATAAGGCCCTATGCCTTTGAATATTTTCAGAAATGTAATAATTTCTGAATCAGAAGGAATTTCAACAGACTTTGGAATTTTATCAATTGGATTTCGTCTGTAAGAGGGAATAACTGAAGGATCAATAAAACCTAGACCACGGGATGTAGTTGGTGAAACAGACTGTACAAGGAGATCTTCATGTACATTAAAAAATGTAACTTGCTTATAAGTTTGTTCTGAAGAATCTGAAGAAGGAACAAACTTAATCATATTTATTCTCCTGGATTGATCAGATGGTTTTCCATGAGGCTGAGGAGGATCTGAGGAGAATTGACAATGTGTTTTTGAACAATGCGGATGATCACAAACTGATGCTAAAACTGGAGGATTTACATATTGTACAGATGCAGACGGAGAAATCATAGGAGGTTCGGCAAACCATGCCTTTAATTTAGCATAAATGTCTGGATCTACTAAAATCATAGGTTCCTTTGTAGATGTGGACTGAGTTTGTGAAAGAAGTGGAACCAAAGAAGAGGTAGAGGATTCACCGTGCTCAACTGTTCTTCTTCTTGGAAATCTAGTAACAACTTGGTCATCAGACTCAGAGATAATAGAATGAGCAACTGCAATTGGCTTTCTGGTATTGCGTTTCCAATTAGTTACCAATTCATCTGGAGGAGTAAGTGATCTCTTGGAGACTGATAATGGGGCAACAGGATTGCAGGCAGAATCATACTGGATTAAAGTGACAGTACCAGATCCTTGTTCAGGAGCATGCAATATAGCTGGAATAGTTGTATTATAAAACCGAACACAAGTAATAGAAAAAATAGTCAAATTTTTGGACTTGGTGTCAAAATCTTCATAACCTTGGGTCTGAACACCCAAAGTGAGACATTTCAGGATGTTGGGATCATCAAGGGCAACAGAAATATCTGGGAAAACATCATATTGGACAGGGCCATCAGACAAAGTAGTCTCAATACCACCAATGAGGGCTTTTGTGAAGGATGTCCAGCGATTATCAAGCAAGGCCGAAAAAACAAATGTCGTTTGACCTTTTCTGTGGAGAGCATTTAGGCCTACTCTCACCATCCCCAGATGGACATACTTATAACCAGACTTTAAAGCAGCTTGAATATGTTTCTGTTCTAACAAAGGAACAGTCATCATGGCATTTAAATTCAATTCAGTGCGAATAGAATTTTCTTTGATTTTGATCTGGCTTAAAGCTTTAAATTGAAAAGGAGAGATGCCCTTATAAACTTCAGAAGGATAAACAGAAGGAAGTTTCCATGCTTCAGAAGGGTTTGTTTCTTCTAGATTTAAACATGCAGAATTTGCAGGAGCTTCGGGAGTAACACAAAGAGACTCTAAACCAGAGCGTAACTGTTCTTCATTTTCTAAATCATCAAAATGTTTAGAACCAAAACGACCCATAGAGCGAGAAGATGAATCCATTGCACAGAAAGTATTGCAGACAATAAGAGAGCAAGTTATCAGGAAGTATTTGGGAAATCACTTAGCTGAGATATTGCGGCTTCCATGCACAAGTTCTAGTCGAACGTCTTCAACACCTTCAACGCCTTCCGCGGCAACACAGGCTACAAACGCTATTCAAGACATCAAGCAAACTATCTAGCGCTCCACTCAAACAATATATTTTCAACAACAAAGGATCACTCAGCAAATCACCTCACTCAAACAACAACTTGGCTCTGATACCATTTACAGGTTCAATCAACAGAGTGCGATTTTATTCATCTTCTTTATGCAGCGGAATAAATTACAATGGGTGCCATCTCTACTGAGATAGACTGTTGTGGCATTTATCAGATATATTTTTCACAGGGAAAAGAAAATCTGAAGGCTACCTGGCACACAAAGCAGGCTCAGTCTTAGAGATACAAAACAGACATAACACAGATTACAGACCTGAGTTCTTATCTCGTGGTGCAAGCAGATCACGGATATCCGCGCAGAGGCAGAGTAGGAGATTCGTAACTCAGACTCTACTTAGACTAGACCTAAGCATCTTATAGTAAGTTTGCATGTCTTATCCATAATAGGTGGAAAGCTTACCATCGCTTTCGCTACATAGCACAAGGTGATAATAATTCATATATGTAATAATCCACTCAATCACTTCTGCATAAGGGATGACTGGGAATCTGCATGTGATCATGTGTATCCTGGACCACTTGATATTGATGAATGCTTCCATATATTCCAAGTTTTGAGTGAAATATTTCTACATGAATGTATCTTTTATGTCATTCCATGTGACCTTAGTAGCCTTATCTATGAAGCATTGTGTATCTACATATATGGGAATGGTGGCCTTTATAACTTCGACAACTTCCTCAGTGTTTTAATCTGAAGCTTAATTGGAGGACACTTTACATATAGAGGGAGTCATGGTTCCAAAATATGATGAAACAGTAACAGTACTTATAGCTCAAACACCTATTTTTAGATGCACACTCATCGCTACAATGATTAGCTTTAAGAAAAATCCTATCTATACAAAGAAACAACTTGGAAAATCATATTTAAAGAGACATTAAATGTAATTAAGAATGTAATCGTTTCAATGCGGCATATGACTACATTCATGGGCAAGAAATATACATGCAAACAAGGAGGTCGAACTTCCAAAGCATGAAGGCAATTCAAGGGTCATTCAAAGCTTTGAAGTGCACTCATGCGCTTTAGCAAGAGAGAGAAAACATCAAGGGCACAGGGCACACTAACGAAGCATGAAGGAGAGCTCATTTAGGCTTTCAAGGTGTGCTCATGTGCTCAAGGAGACTAAGAGGGAACACTGGCGAACTCCAAAGAGATGAAAGAATGGAACCTTGGGCCTTCAGGCCTTCGAGGTGCGCTCATGCACTCAAGAGAACAAGGAGGGTGCATTGATACATGCTAAAGGGACGAAAGGAAAACATTCAATACTTTGGCATGTGCTCATGCACTCAAGGAGAGCATAGTTCTTCATGACGAAGGAGATAGCTCAAGAGGCAAGCTTGTCTTTTCTTGGCGCAATTTTTTGAGTCAATTGGCACTTCGGGTTCCAGAATTGCTCTTTTTCATAGAGTGGCTCAAGGAAAATTATAGTAGCAATATGAATTATAGAAACGTAAAGAGTAAATATCTACGAGTTTATATTAACACTTGTAGATGCAATAATTAACTAAAATTCCAGTAAATAACTAAAAAGAAAAGAAACGCCAGCAAGGAAAGTAAGATCAACAACAAAAAGATGAAATAAAACCAATAAAATTAACATGCAAAACTTACTTGGAATGAAGATCGATGAAGAGTTTCTTGATCCAAAGATGTGCACCCAACCCAGATGAAAATGATTATGAGAAATAATGATGAACTGGGTAGATTAAGAAGATATTACATGCAAAACCATTCCATGCATTCTCGCCACTTGTCAATGGGTGAATGAGTTAGTTAAGGGAAGTCAAGTGGGCTCTTATTTTCTAGGAGTGCACCCAAGTGCATTAATAAGTGCATGCATGAGTTCTAGAAGGTAACATGTCTTCATGCTGAAGGAATGTGCTAAAGGAGGGCGCACTTGTTAAGCATGAAGGAGTGCACTTGAGGAGGGCGTAGTCCTTTAGCTCGAAGGAGTGCGCTCAAGAAAATAGCAAGTCTTCATGATCTTGACGTGTGATTTTGCCTTAATTTTTCTTTTTCTTTATTTTTTTTTCTTTTGTGTGCTTTTGAGTTATTTTCCTGTGTGTGCATGGTGAAAAGGGGTAATTTATAAGTCAAGAAAATTTATGAGTTCACCTAACCATGGGCAAGATAACACAAGAACTTCTAAAGGTTAGGTGATGACACATAGGAAACATTGACTTAGGAGGATGCGACACTTAGAGAAAACATAAAAATAAAAAACCAAACAAATTGATGAAATTAAGGGGCTTGGAACGATGGTTCATAGAAGATGAAAATTTAAGTTGGGAAAAAAATTGGGAGGGTCTTTGTCGTAGCGACAACAAGGCCTTTTGAGATTCTCGAGAGGATTGGACCAGTGGCATATGTAGAAATTTGAATAATAGATCACCAATTCACTGAGATTATCCTGATCACACACTATTTGAGCTTCATGCATAATACATAACCTCTTCTACTATTGATCATCAATTTGCGGAATTAAAAACAATCGTATGCGCACATTAAAACCATAAACAATCACACATATAAACACAATATTTATGGGAAATCTTAAAGCTGAAAACCCCCAACTATCTATATATTATAATGATAGAGAAAATGTAACAATAATAGCACAAGGCTCCTCACAATCTCTCAGCACTATCTCACATGCTACACACTACACAAGCTCAGACCAAGCAAGTCACATGCTCAAATATCCTCCACCTGTTAGCCAGCCTCTACTGCGCAATCCAATATGGATAATTGTGAGATCAAGGTTCAAATCCCACCAAGTTGTACTGCGCAATCCTCATTGGCAATCTCAATCAATGTGTGTGCAAATCTCATGCACCAGTATATTCACAACTGATAGTCAACCTGCTCTTTCACCTACCTCCATCACTGATCTCCACTGAAACTGTCCATGCACTAAAGTTAACTGATGTTTTCATTAGTTGATTTATGAGTTAATAATTAGTGAATTAATTAATAATTAATTCACACCACTCATCGCTAGTGTATTAATCAGTTAGACTAAATACAACTAGTTTAACTAAGTAAAACTAAACACAACTCCATCAACTCCTCAATCAACTCCACCAAACTCACTCACATGAGTTCTAACTGAAGTCATCATGCAATAGCTCCACTTAGACCCTAGGAATAGCATAATTCCTTCTGTCAGCTGCATGTGCCACTTCTAGGCATCAAACTGAAGTGCTCCAAGAGAATAAGATAATGTTTAGAGTCCAAATATTATTAAGAGCTAATAATATTCGACATATCTATTTTTAGAATGGCAATCTAAAAATAGATTCTGCCCAGTATGTCTAAAAATAGAAGTCCATCTATTTTTCCAACTTGACCAACCCTCCACAAATAGCATCCTGCAACTCATAGAACATGATCCATATGTCTAAAAATAGACATAGTCTAAAAATAGACTTTGCACCAAAAATAGCCTGCGGGCCCACTTAGTGAAGGCAACTCCTTTCCACTAAGCTCATCATCTTGTTGCAATCTCAACACTCCCTCTCAACAATATATGGATTATCTGCAACCCCTATCCTGCCCCTGTGGTATTCGAATTTGCTCCTGGTGAGCGCCTTCGTCAAGATATCAGCATCCTGATCCTCCGTAGGAATGTATGAAAGTAACATGATCCTCCGCTGCACACAATCTCTGATATGATGATACCAATCCGTGAAGCCATGCCGCCTCAACTCATCCTCCTGTCTGTACCATGATCCATATCACGATGTGCCTCTGAGATAACACAATACATGCTTGCCCACCTTCCAAAAGAGCTTGGTAGGCTTAACCATAGCTTGTGAAAGCTGGTTAACTGCATACCATATATCGGGTCGTGTATTGACCAGATACATAAGAAACCCCACCAACTGTCGATAAACAGTGGCATCCACTACCTCCGCTGAAGTAGCATCCTCCTTCCTCCAACCACCAGGAAGAGGAGTATCAACATGCTTGCAGCCATGCATGTTGAACTTCTCCAGTATCTCTCGGGCATACTTACCCTGAGAAACAAATATTCCATCATTGCGCTGCCAAATTTCCAATCCCAGGAAATAATGAAGGAGGCCCAAGTCCTTCATCTCAAACTCTCTTGCAAGATCCTCCTTGCATGAAAGTATCAACAGCTCATCACCTGTCAAAATCAAATCATCTACATAAAGTACAATGATCAGCAACTTACCCTCCACCACAATAGGATCCGCCTCACTTCTTGGAGAATCCAAGCCCGGTGAAGTAGCTGTCTATCCGAGTGTACCAAGCACGAGGTGCTTGCTTCAAAAAATACAATGGGCTTCTCTTGTCCGGCACAATACGTACCTGGGCCGCTTTTGAAGATCTTGATTTCTTCGATGTTCTATGTACACCTCCTCCTCAATGACTCCGTTGAGGAACACAGTCTTCACATCCATCTGATGAATGTGCCACCCCATCCCCACTGAGAGAGCAAGAATCGTCCGTATGGAAGAATACCTTGCGACAAGTTCAAAGGTCTCCTCATAATCGATCCCCTCAATCTATGAAAAGCCTCGGGCAACAAATCTTGCCTTATACTTCTCCACACTCTCGTCAGCTGCCTACTTCACTTTGTAGATCCATCTCGAACCCACCACCGATTTCCCTCCGTCTCGCACTGACCTCCCAATCGTTTCTCGACGAAGGACCCATACCTTCCACCATGGCATCTACCCATGGGGGGTCCTCCACCAGCCTTCCTCGAAAGAGGATGGCTCCTCGTCACGGACACATTTTCTCACAAGAGCCATGTATCTAGTATATCGGTCGTGACCCGTTCCCCTCGTCGCGCCGTGATGTAGGTGCTCCTACAACCTTCTCTCGCATCTTAAAGCCGCCGGCCGCTCGTAGTGCGCTTTCCGCTCGATGCTGGCGCTGCATTAGTGGTTTCTTCCACTCCATGAACTTCCTCTTGTGGCTGATCCACATCCTGAATCTCATCCCTAGGAACTAATAGCTCCTCCTCTGCATGCAAGTGTAGCTCCCTCTCAAGAGAACACTTCATGGCTTTCTCCTCCTGAAATTTGATATCCCGTCGCACAACAGTCTTGCGACTGTCTGGAAAATACACACGATAGTTGTGGGGCATATCATTGTACCCCATAAATATCCCAACCTCCGCGGTCGGCTCCAGCTTCTTCCTGGCATCCTTAGTCACATGAATGTAAACAGGTGAACCAAAAATCCTCAGATGGGAAATATCAGGCCTCTTACCAGAAAACGCCTCCTCAGGTGTACTCATGCCAAGTATCCTATGAGGACAACGGTTCTGCACATATACTGCAGTATTGCATGCCTGCGCTACAAAGTGAATGGGTAGGCCACGATCATGCAACATCGCCGTCATGACACCCACGATCGTTATGTTCTTATGCTCTGACCCCGATGGCGTAGGTTATGAGGTGCTATGAGCTCTCTTCAAATTCCTTCTGCGCTACAAAATTCCTTGAATTCGCCAGAGATGAATTCACCACCATTGTCGCTCCTCAGAGCCTTCACCTGCTTCCCCGATTCTTTCTCAACCAGTGCCTTGAACTCATAGAACTTTGAGTATGTCTCACTCTTATTTTGCATGAAGAAGATCCAGCACTTCCAAGAAAAATCATCAACAAATATCACATAGTACCTGTGCTTTGTTGTCGAAGCTACTGAGAAAGGTCCACACACGTCTGTGTGAATTCTCTCAAGGATTGTCGTGGCATGACTATCCTTCTCGTGAAAGGTGGCTTTCACAAATTTTCCCAAGGTACATCCCTTGCACTGATCTGACTGCGCAAGAGTGCCTTTAGGAAGCCCAGTAGAAATCTGCTTGCGTGTCAGCCCAGCTCCGCAGTGAAAGGTGGCCAATCTCAGATGCAGCTTCTCGCCATCATCCGGCCTCACCACTCCTAAAGTTTGCCTTTCTGCCATTGTTGCCATCATCCCCACCTGGTGATAAGGTTCTTAACTTGAACCCCTATCCTCGGGTCTCACTAGGCCTTCTTGCTTGAGAAAATCCTTTCCCACCTCACTAAATACAACACATCATATCCCTTGTCTTCTAACATGTCGCCACAGAGATCAGATTCTTCTTCAATCTTGGAACATGCATCACTTCCTTCAATACGAAGGTTTTACCAGACTCCCTCTCAAAGGAAATGGTACCGATACCGGTCGCACTGTATCTACCATCATCGCCCATCTCGATGTGCACTCCAAGATCTTTTTCATCCAGATCAGTAAACAAATCTCGATCTCCTGTCATGTGAAAAGACGCACCACTATCCAAAAACCACACTGATCCCGTCATACTTGAGACCAAGCATGCGATAAAAAAAAAATCCAGCTCAAACTATGAGGCTAAGGCCTCTCCAGCTGTAGATCCAGCAGCCTGCTTATTTTTCTTCTTTTGCGGACAATTTGTGGCATATGTCCGTGTTGGTGACAGTGAAAGCACTTCACCTTGGACATGTCCTGCTTCTTGCCTTTCGCACTGGATTAAGAAGCTTTCTTGCTCTTCCCCTTCTTTTCTTTGACAGCCAAAGTGAAATTATCTTCATCAGAGTTCTTTTATGAAGATATGTCCCTGGTACTCTGCCTTATCTCCTCTTGCACAAGATCCGACCAAAGTCGCTCCCATCCTGGCAATTTCTCCCAACCATTGACAGAGTCCTGATAGGAGTGCCAACTCTTCGGAAGCCCAAGGAGAGCCAAGCTCACCAATTCCTCATCATCAACAGTCACCCCCACACTTCCCATCTCATCCCTACATTGGACAAACTTCGTGAGTTACTTGGGCATACTGTCACCTTTCTCCATCTTTATGTTTCTGAGTTTATCCTTGAGCGCCAACTTCCTCTGGTCACTCTTGCTTTGGAATAAATCTGTCAAATATTTCCACATCAAGAATGGAGAAGCTTTACCATGCAGGATGGATACTATGTGATCCTTCACGCCCTCCAACAGAATCCTTCGACACTTTGTTGTCTTCTTTTTCCTAGCCTCAATTACGGTAGCATCACTAGAAGTAGGCTTTGGGACTTCAACATATATGAACTCCTTCAACCCATTGTCATATAACACCGCCTCCATCCTGTCCTTCCATGCAATATAATTCGAGCTGCCCTCAAGGGCATACTCCAATCACAATCCGTTGAAAGACATCTCAACTTCGACACCAAGAAAACACTGCTGCAAATTCGAATTCCACCAGCACAAAACTCAACCGCTTCAATGTTCTGCAATTGCTCCAATGATCAATACAAGCTTTGATACCATGTAGAAATTTGAATAATAGATCACTTATTCACCAAGATTATCCTGATCACACACTATTTGAGCTTCATGCATAATACATAACCTCTTCTACTATTGATCATCAATTTGCGGAATTAAAAACAATCGCATGTGCACATTAAAACCATAAAAAATCACACATATAAACACAGTATTTATGGGAAAGCTTAAAGCTGAAAACCCCCAAATATCTGTATATTATAATGATAGAGAACATGTAACAATAATAGCACAAGGCTCCTCACAAGCTCTCAACACTATCTCACATGCTACACACTACACAAGCTCAGACCAAGCAAGTCACATGCTCAAATCTCCTCCACCTGTTAGCCAGCCTCTACTGCGCAATCCAATATGGATATTTGTGAGATCAAGGTTCAAATCCCACCAAGTTTTATTGCGCAATCCTCATTGGAAATCTCAATCAATTTGTGTGCAAATCTCATGCACCAGTATATTCACAACTGATAGTCAACCTGCTCTTTCACCTACCTCCATCACTGATCTCCACGGAAACTGTCCATGCATTGAAGTTAACTGATGTGTTCATTAGTTGATTTATGAGTTAATAATTAGTGAATTAATTAATAATTAATTCACACCACTCATCACTAATGTATTAATCATTTAGACTAAATACAACTAGTTTAACTAAGTAAAACTGAACACAACTCCATCAACTCCTCAATCAACTCCACCAAACTCACTCACATGAGTTCTAACTGAATTCATCATGCAATAGCTTCACTTAGACCCTAGGAATAGCGTAATTCCTTCTGTCAGCTGCATGTGCCACTTCTAGGCATCAAACTGAAGTGCTCCAAGAGAATAACATAATGTTTAGAGTCCAAATATTATTAAGAGCTAATAATATTCGACATATCTATTTTTAGACTGGCAATCTAAAAATAGATTCCACCCAGTATTTCTAAAAATAGAAGTCCATCTATTTTTCCAACTTGACCAACCCTCCACAAATAGCATCCTGCAACTCATAGAATCATGATCGACATGTCTAAAAATAGACATAGTCTAAAAATAGACTTTGCGCCAAAAATACCCTGCGGTTCCACTTAGTGAAGGCGAATCCTTTCCACTAAGCTTTGTCATCTTGTTGCATTCTCAACAGCATATATGCTAGCTTTACCATCAGTTAGATTTCATGATGGTTTCCATGTATATTTGCGTAAAATGTATATGTAGGATTCTAATCATGTGATTAATTGGTCTATGCTACAGGTGGAACCAGAGGGTGAGTTTCAACCAGAGCCAACGTGCATTCTAGACCATAGGAGTCTCATGCTTAGGAATCGAGCCATAGAGCAAGTCAAAGTGTAATGGAATCATTTTGGGATAGAGGAGGAAACTTGGGAAATGTTTGATGCCATGAAAGCTAATTATCCCTTCTTGTTTGTTGATGAAGGAAAATGTGTATATGATTGTAAATATTGTAATAATAGATTTTTGTATATAAATATCCATAACGAAGTATGTGTTTTGTTTAATTTTGGTGTTCCATATGGGAAAAATAACATTTTGGTATATGACATCCCCAACCACGGTTCTCTCATAAAAATACATTATAAATATTTTAAAAGATATATGCAAAAATGGCTGAGTCAAAGGGACACAGATTCCAGAGCTGAGGAGGACGATTATGTACTTGGGATGTTGAGGTTTACTTGTTGGACAACCATTAAAGGTTGATTGGTGCATTATTTTAATGGAATAGTTCCTAAATTAAAATGGATTTCAAAGAAGTTACACATACCCATGCACTTGAGAACCTTCATAAGGAAAAGAGGACAGGAAAATTTGGGGAGGAAAAGACTAGGCAAGGAAACAATAATGAGGATGGAACACCCCTACAGAATAAGGAAAATAAACAAAAAATAAAAATAGGGATGGACCCGATGTGGGGGCATTCCATTCTCTTGTTAGTTCATGTAGATAGAGTGACGATTGGTGCAACAATCAATAGGAGCATAGAAGCCTGAGCAACTTGCAGAAGAGAAGCAAAGGGATTGGTATTTTGGTTCCTTGGAGGTTGTGGGTTGGGACACTAGTCTTTGGAGCCCTGTAATAGCTTGGAGTCCCTAGAGGTTGTGGGTTGAGATAGGTATATATGGATCCCTATAACATATTGGGTTCCCTGATGGCCATGGGTTGATATAGGAATATTTGGAGCCTTGTAACATCTTAGGTTCCCTGGAGGTTGTGGGTTGAGATAGGAATATTTGGAGCCTTGTAGCAACTTGGGTCCCATGGAGGTTATGGGTTGATATGGTCATCACTAGAGCCTTGGAAAATGTGGGAAGAGACCAATCTTGAGTTAATTTTCAATGGATTCCGGACTTCCTAGAAAGGAGTGAATCCTTGGAATTATTCTTGAGGGTGGAGGTAGTGAACCTTTGGATTCCCTGTGCATTGTTTACTATAGTAGGTAGCTAGAGGGATTGAAGAAAGAGGTCCTCTGGAGTCCCTATTTCAGCTGGAAGATTGGTGTTACAGTCCTCTAAGCAAACCCCCCTCGGTATCTGGAATGTAGCTCACAGTGACAACTACAAGTGAGCTTAGCTATAGTTATCTAAGGTTCGGTGGAGAGTCCTTGTCCTAGACACAGTTTCCCTGCAATTTTAAATATAAGTATCCTTATATATTGTTTAAATGTTAATTATCTGGATCTTGGGGGGAGGCCTCCAAGATCTAAAAAATTGAAATGGATCTTGGAGGGGGGGGGGCGCGCAGTGAGGCCCCCAAGATCTAAAAATTTGAAATTCCAGGAAAAAAAAAGAGAGAGAGAGAACACACAGTAAATAAAACCACAAAGAATTTTTTTTTAAATATAGAATAATTGTAAAAGCTACATTATGGCAGAGAATATGTCCTTTTACAAAATGTGGCTCGTTACTTATAATATTTTTTAGTTACAATACCACGGCTAAATTCCATGGGTGGGTAAATACCACGGGTGAATGAATACCATGGGTGGATAAATACCATGGGTGGATGAATACCATGGGTGGATTCCACTTACAATACCATGGGTAGATTCCATGGGTGGATACATACCATGGGTAGATGCCACTTTCCATTAAAATCATTCCTCCCTCCTTAAGAAGCAATGGTACCCATTGCATGAAGTTCCCTCCTAAGAAGCCTGTGTTGAATATGAAGAGACACTGAAGAGAAGGGTTTTGTGTAATTAACCATAACCGTGATGAACGAAGATCTGATGATAGAGATACCCGGTAATGCTTGTGACTAACTGTGGTACTGACACTGTGCGACCTAGAAAATAGACTTTGATGAAGTGTGAGTTTTTGGATGACCCATAACCATGATAAATGAATATTCGATGATAGAAATACCTTGTAATTCTTGCAACCAATTTTGATACTAACAGTGTGCGGCCTAGAAAATGGACTTTGATTACAAGGATTTTGTGTGATTGACCCATAACCGTGATGTTGGTTGTTGATGAAGTAGCAGGTGCTTACATAGTCTGGGGTGGGAGGGCACGTCTCCAAAGAACCCAAGTCGGATGCTGCTATTCTGAAATAGATGAATTTTAAGTAGGTGCCTACTAAATCGAGTTGGGAATGCATGTCTCCTAAGGGAACCCGCTCCAAATGTTGCTTCAGATATAAAAAGTAACTTAAAATGGGGATAACTCAGTCAACATAACCTGTTATAATTATTCTATATTAAAAAATAAAAATAAAAGTTACAATACCATAGGCAAATTCCATGGGTGGGTAAATAGCATGGGTGAATGAATACCATGGGTATATTCCACTTACAATACCATGGATGGATATATACAATGGGTGGATGAATATCATGGGTGGATGCAACTTACAATACCATGGATGGATTAAATACCATGGGTGTATGAATATCATGGGTGGATGCCACTTACAATACCATGGATAGATTACGTAGGTGAATGAATACCATGGGTAGATTCCACTTTCCATTCGTATCATTTAATGAACTTGTGATGCATTCTAGTTTGAGATGGCTTAGGATTATGGATTATAGAAGTGCTACTAATCAATGAGTATGTGGATACACCTCTGTATGGAGTATATATATATATATATATATATATATATATATATATAACTTTTTTTTTTATTTTTTTATTTTTTTCCTGAGATGAATAGTGTTAATTGCAGAATCTGGATTTTCCACAGTATCATAAAATATTGGTCGACGTTTCGAATCCACCCATGGTATTCGAAACGTCGACCAATGTTTTATGATACTGTGGAAAATCCAGATTCTGCAATTAACGACAACCACAAAATTTTGAGAACCATAATGAATAGTGTTGTTAAATAAGTCAAGCATCAGTGTTCTTCTAGACTAGAAATGAAGTTTTGTGTGAAATGTTTGTTTAGAACACAATAAGCAGCAGAATATTTATGATTTACATGATAAAAATGGTTATGTTATACTCTGGAGCTAGAGTCTCATCCTCTAGTAAATTCATATCTATATTGATTATTGGCACATATGAAAATAATACAAGACATTATGAAATGTTACAGGCATTTAAAGGATCCATAACGATCTAGATTAAAAACCTAAAAATAACGGGCATAAAGACCCTTTCTATTAATTTTAAATGATTACATGAGAGACTTCCTGCTTAGCATGGTCCAAGCATACACATAAATATTTATTCACCTAGATACATGCTTGTGAATCTATATAGGAGGTGTTGTGTTAATGCTGAAAGTGATATTTTCCCTTTTTAGTGTAAGGATAACCTGGAGCCCTTGCGCGCAAGCATGGTCATCCTTACATATTTATCAGCCTAGATGTCTTCCACTAGCCTTTGGGCATAGCTGGTTAGGCCCACGAAGCCCCTGCATAGCTCCATGGAGCTTCTGGTGTGTGAAAAAAAAAAAAAAAAATTAGTTACAATACCATAGGTAAATTCCATGGGAAGGTAAATAGCATGGGTGAATGAATACCATGGGTAGATTCCACTTACAATACTATGGATGGATAAATACCATGGGTAGATGAATATCATGGGTGGATGCAACTTACAATACCATGGATGGATAAATACCATGGGTGTATGAATATCATGGGTGGATGCCAATTACAATACCATGGATAGATTCCATGGGTGAATGAATACCATGGGTGGATAAATACCATGGGTGAATTAATATCATGGGTAGATTCCACTTTCCATTCGTATCATTTAATGAGCTTGTGATGCATTCTGGTTTGATATGGCTTAGGATTATGGATTATAGAAGTGCTACTAATCAATGAGTATGTGGATACACCTCTGTATGGAACTGACATTTTCAATTATATATATAATTTTCTGCATCTCTGAGATGAATAGTGTTGTTAAATAAGTCAAGCATCAGTGTTCTTCTGGACTGGAAATGAATTTTTATGTGAAATGTTTGTTTAGAACACATAATAAGCAGCAAAATATGTATGATTTACATGATAAAAATGGTTATGTTATACTCCGGAGTTGGAATCTCATCATGTAGTAAATTCTTTATCTATATTGATTATCGACACATATGAAAATAATACAAGACATTATGAAATGTTATAGGCATTTAAAGGATCCATAACGATCTAGATTAAAAACCTAAAAACAGTGGGCATAAAGACCCTTTCTATTAATTTTAAATGATTACATGAGAGACTTCCTACTTAGCAGGGTCCAAGCATACACATAAATATTGATTCGCCTAGCTACAAGCTTGTGAATCTATATAGGAGGTGTTGTGTTAAGGCTGAAAGTGATATTCTCCCTTTTTAGTGTAAGGATAACCTGAAGCCCTTGCGTGAAGGAATGATCAACCTTACATATTTATCATCCTGGATGTCTTCCACTAGCCTTAGGGTGTAGCTAGTTAGGCCCAGGAAGCCCCTGCATATCTCCATGGAGCTCCCGGCATGTGACAAGAGTGGTGGAGTCTTTCAGGAGTTCACTGCAGGTCCACGATAGAGTGTGGCTATAGGAGCGCCTAGGCTTGCACACGTGGAAATTCCCTAATCCAATATGGGGAATGTCGAAGGGTCAAGAACTCGTTAGAGATGCCTTCACCCAAGCTCAGGAGGGGTAGAACCGTGGGGTGCGTTAGCAAGCCACTTTCACCATCAACGTCACTAAGTGACGATGCCATTCTTGATGTTTATTGAACCCATGAAATAGAACCCTCATTGGAATAACCAGTGAGAAGATATCAGAGAGGATTTGAAGCAATATCTCATGGTACTCGTCGAAATCCAAATCGGGTTCATTACACAAATCTTGAAAAGGTTTCCCTAGTTGGACCATCACATGGATTGAGTGTAAGCTCTAATGCGGTGCAGGGAGAAACAAGCTCTAGACTTATATGATAATCTCGGGAAACCTTATCTATTAACTAAGAGGAACCCTAGTTGTGGAAAATTCCCATTAGCCTGCCTCAATTCCCTTCTAATGTGATTCAATGAAGTTATAATGATGTGTCACAGAGGTGAAAAATGCAAAAGGTATAACGCAGAGGTATGTTTTGCACGTCGATGGAATCGATGAGATGACGTCAACTGGGATGAATTGGCTAACACGCAAGCCCAATGGTCCTGCCATTGGTTGGAAGTAGAACCTACTGACCAGGTGTCCTGGAAGCTCTAGCTCGGAAGAAAAGAAGAATGCACCAAGGGAAGCGTCAAGAATGTAAGTATCGGATGAGGTAATTTGACATCACCCCATAAGTCTCATCCCAGAGGAATTCTAAGTGTAGGAAGCAAAGGTGTCAGGAATAACCCAATGGGGAGATGTGAACCAGTTGTGGTGGCAAGACATACAAGCTCGGTTGTATTTCCATTGGTGAAGGGAGGACACACGGCCAGGTCATCTTGCAATTTCTAGTCCAGAGAATGTAGGAATAAATGAGTCACGGTGACATGGTATGGGTCGCGGTGGCAGCCGATGGTGGAACAACAGACCAATAGAAAGATATTGTGTGACCCCACTTCACATGTATGCCCGGAAGTGACGCCTCGATAGTTAACAATGTGCATTCTCTGGAAATCATCGGGAAGTTCAAAGCAGGATGATGTAAGGTGAGTGAGTGGTAGGGCTTGCACTGATGGAGATAGCCCATTGATGGGAAGTAGGCCCCACCTAACATGTCAAGCCACCACAGAGACCCCAAGAGCATAGAATAGTGTGATAACAAATGTGTTGGGTGGGTAGGTAGAGAAGGTAGACCTCCTAACTGCCACTCAGGCCAATGGCGTACTGCTAGGTGGCAGCTAGATGATTTGGAAGGGCCAATTTTTTGAGAGGCGATATCTCAAAATCTGGAGGTAAAATTTAAGTAAAATTTATACCACCATATTCGCTTTGACGAGATGAATGCAATGGTGATGGTTATATCTAAGTTTAGTGGAGTTGGAAAAATCAAAATTTTTATGCCCCATTTTCATAACGACACCTTGAGGATGGAGTAAATGGTTTTTAATTGTCAGGTCAATCAAAGCTCTTAATAACTCCACGATTCGGAGGATGAACTATACAGGTAATGCAAAACCCCTAAATAATTCTATATGAAATTTGACTAGGGTAATTAAGTTGTTAGTGAAGCGGTTATTGGTTTTGCCTTTAAATATATCTTAACCTCTAGAAACATCTTTAGAGTTGGATACATTTATTTAGTAAAATATTGTAGCATTATAATATGTTGATTGATTGCGAAATAACCGAGTGCTTCTTACAAATATTTTCCCTTTTAGGTTATATTGTCTTTATGTTTGTTTTGTAAGATGGAATATAAATAGAATTTGAATCATTTTAATTTTAATAAAAAAAATATTAAAATGAAACATTTTTAATAACAAAATTGGTTAATAGAATGAGTGGTAAGTTTTTAAACTTTTCCCTCTGATCACAATGGTGTCAGTCTAATTTCAACATGAGCATCGCTAGCATAATTTTTTATCAAAATTATTGAATATATATGTCCTTGGTGCAGTGGTTTAGATGTGAAAACAATTTACATTTAAATTTTCATTAATAATTGTGACATAAAAATTGAATAATTCAAATTTTAATTAAAATAAAATGAAATGAAACATTTGTAATAATAAATTTTCTTAATAAAATGCATCGTAAGTTATTTTAACCAACCTAGAGAAATGATTCAAATTTTAATAAAAAAATGTTAAAATAAAATATTTGTAATAATAAATTTGACTAATAAAATGTGTCGTAAGTTTTTTAAAATTTTCCCTACAATCACAACACTTAGTTTCAATATGAGCACCCCTAGCACAATTTTTTTTCAAAATGATTGAATTTGTAATACTTTGGTGTAGTAGTTTGGATGGGAAAAAAAATTAATTTAATTTTTCATTAATGAGTTTAATTCGAAATTTTCAAATTTTAATAAAAAATATTAAAATGAAACATTTGTAATAATAAATTTGGTTAATAGAGTATGGTATAGTTTTTTAACTTTTCTCTCCAATCACCAAGAGTGTCAACATTAGCATTCCTAGCACAATTTTTTATCAAAATTATTGAATTTGGATGGGAAATTAATTTACATTTAAATTTTCATGAATGATTGTGATGTAGAATTTGAATAATTCAAATTTTAATTTTAAAAATATTAAAATGAAACATTTTTAATAATAAATTTGCCCAATAAAATGTATGGTAATTTTTTAAACTTTTCTCACCAATTACAACAGTGGCAACCAAGTTTCAACATGAGCATCCCCTAACACAAGTTTTATCAAAATTATTATATTTGTATGGATTTGGTGCAGCATTATGGATGGGAAAACAATTTACATTTAAAACTTCATTAGTGGTTGTGAAGTAGAACTTGAAAATTTTACAATTTTGGAACCACAGGCGCTCTGCAGTCCAGTATGCAAGCGATTTTGTAATACCATTCCACATATTATACTTTATCCATAGCCAATATGTTAGGGTGGTTCGGATAAACTTGACTCGATCAAATTACTAGTGGTTTTCTAGATCCAAATTTATGAGAACTCGTGATTTTTCCCATAATATTCATATGGAATATAACATATATTAACATGAAATTTTTTACAATCAAACAAAATTCCATGATATTATTGTAGATAAGTATAAAATGTGAGAGGGCCAAAACTCACTAAAAATTTGAAAAAAAATAGAAGAGAGTGGATTTAAAGTAACACATTTCCAATTTGATCTTTGAAGTTCCAAGTTGTGATTTAATTGTGTACTTTTCTAAAGGAACGGTGTCAATGGTTTTTAATTTTCAGGTCACTGAGAGCTCTTAATAACTACAAGATTGGAAGGATGAATTTAATTAACTTGTTGATGAAGAGATTCTTGGTTTAACACCTAAAACATTTTTTAACGGTTGAATACATTTTTTTTTAGTAAAATCTTGTTATATTATAATATTAATTAAGAAATAAACTAGTTTTTCTCTAAAATATTTTCATTTTCGGGTTATATTGTATTCATGTTTATTTTGTAAGATGGAATATAAATAGAATTTGAATCATTTAAAATTTAATTAAAAAAAATATGAAAATGAAACCTTTATAATAATAAATTTGGTTAATAGAATGAGTGGTACGTTTTTTTAACTTTTCTCTCTCATTTTAATAGTTTCAAAATGAGAATTCCTAACACAATTTTTTATCAAAATTATTGAATTTGTATGGCTTTGGTGCATTGGTTTGGATGTGCTAACAATTTACATTTAAAATTTCATTGATGATTGTGACATAGAATTTGAATAATTCAAATTTTAATTAAAAGATATTATAATGAAACATTTGTAATAATAAATTGAAATTTTGATTAAAAAATATTAAACCAGTGTAGATCCATCTAAACTAGATCTATCAAGTGCAAAGAGGGGACCCAATCTCTCTAGGTGCAAACATATTTTTTAAGAGAAAACTTGAGAAAAGGTTTGCACTTCTAGGGTTTTTATCCTTCTCGGCACTTAATAGATCCAAAGTTAACATGGATCTATGTTGATAATAAAAAATTATTAAAATGAAACATTTGTAATAATAAATTCAAATTTTAATTAAAAAATATTAAAATTGGCCTATTTCCATCTTAGCTCTGGGTAAATCAAATGCAAAGAGGGATAAAATCCCTTAAGGTGCAAACCTCTTTTTTTAGAGTAAAACTTGAGAAAATGCTTGCACCTCTAGATTTTTTATCCCTCTAGACTAATTTGGTTTAATTGACATGACATGTAAATTCTTACAAACTAACATTTGTCAAAATTAAATTAAAACAAAAAAAATTATAAAACAATTTGATATAAATTTTAATTAACCATTTATAAAATTGAGTAGTTTGTTAGCCAAATTTATTATTACAAATTATTCATTTTAATATTGAGCATTGAATATTAGTGAATGCTCAATATTAAAATGAATCGTTTGTAATAACAAATTTGGAAAACTAAAATGAAACAATTCCTAGATTCACAATTTGCCTCAAACCTTGGTATAAGGCATAGGTTGTAGCAATATTTTTGGAAGTGTGACCTAAGCCCCAAGGATACATATATTCTTATTGATTCTCAAGCCAAAAATACTTAAGAAAGTACCCCATTACACAAAAAATTTATTCACTTTCCAATTAAAATTTTTCCAGAATACTCCCAAGGTCCAAATACATTTACACTCCACTTTTCACTATTTTTTTATTTGGTTTTGACTCTTCCCAACTTGGATCCAACCATGTTTTACGTTAAATACGATGGGTCACCCTTAGATGAGAGAGCATTGTTGTCTTTAGATTCTTCATCATCTTCCATCTACACAAGAATTTGTTTTTCCAGCTTTATTCCTTCAGAATTCGGAAGAGGATCTAGCTTTCACAAGGGTTTGTGGCATATGGGCTTCTCTTGTCATTGAATCTAGAACATATTCATTGATATGCTCTTCTTCTTAAATGATTTTTTATTCCTTCAATGAATATTCTTTGACAAGAAATTATTCTAGGTTGTATTTTGCTTATTTATTACCCTGAGTTTCTTCTTCTTTGTATATTGTATAATGTTTACTCTAAGCTCCTTCCCATTAAGGAAATACAGTTTTTGCCATAACTGAGGCAATTTGCGCCCAAAAAGAGCTCAGAAAGAGGCATTCTTGGCTAATTGACATGCTAGGAACTCAATGAAGTAGGTTGCAGAGGCAGAAAATGTTATCTACATGTGTTTTTGTGCATTTGAATATTTTTGAAGCTTAGGGCCACCAGGTGTTGGAGGCATTGCCAGAGCATCCAAAATCCAAATTAAGAAAACAAACAGTCGGTTTTGGTATATTTTAATGTTTTAAAATCATTGGAATAGGTTCCAATATCATTTGAAGCTTGTAACAGCAATTTGAGCACACTTGAAGCTAATACAAAGGCTCGCACTATGAAGATGGACCAAAGAGATGTAGCCCAGGAGGGGTGAAATCCTTCATCAAAAACTTGTGTATTGAGTTTTGTTATGTGTGTTTGTTGTGTTTATATTTTTTATTGTTTAGTAATTTAAAATTGTGCTTTTAAATTTTATGACAAACACTAAATTTCACCAAGTAAATTGAATTGACAATCACATGCTCATGAACAAACTCTTGATGAATGAGCAAACCAAAGCAAAAAGAATTTTATATATGGAAATTATACTAGCACAGCAATAACTAGCAATCATCTTCAGATCAGGTGCCGACTAAAGTGGGGTGGGAGGGCACGTCTCTAAAGGGAACCCGCTCTGAATGTTGCTCCAGATATAAAAACTAATTTAAAATGGGTATAACTTGGTCAATATAACTCAGAATATTTAATATAGCCTATTATAATTATTCTGTAAATAAATAAATAAAAATAAAATAAAAAATTATGGTTTTCAAGTTTCTGTGGTTTTTGTTGATTGCAGAATCTGGATTATCCACAGTATCATAAAATGATTGTCGATGTTTCGAATCCCAACGGAGATCGATCTTCAGGACGAGAAATGAATGAGGAATGAAAGAAGGTCGCAAAAGGTATAAATAGTGAAGGGCTGAGATGATGAGAAGATGAGAAGAGCCGACAGACTCTATAATTTTATTTTTTTAATTATTTTAAAATTATATATTTTTTTATTTTATTTTTAATTTTATATATATATTTATTTATTTATTTATTTATTTATTTATTTATTTATTTATTTTTATTTTTTAATTCCAAGGTTTTATATAAATTAATTATAATTTAAATAATAAATGTTTACCATTTTTATTAATAATAAATATTTTTTAAATAATAGATATTTTTTTTTAAATTTAATAATAATTTTTTTTTAAATAATTTTAAAATTTTGTCATTTTTAATAAATATTTATATTTAATATTTATTTAATTATCAAACTCTAAATTACTACAATATTCTATTTTATTTTAATTGTTACTTAAATTTTTATTATCAATAATAAATTCAAAATTTATTTTATATTTTAATGTCTAAATTAATTTTATAATCTATATAATCTCATAATATGTTATGAAAAATTATTCTAATGTCTAAAAAGTATTTTATAATCTAAATCTTACCTAAAATAGTATAATAATTTAATGTTAAAAAAAAGAATGTTAATAAATATAATGAATTTATATTAAGTATATTAAATATATTTTATTAATTTAATAAAATCCTAATAAATTTGTTTTAGAATTTTTATCCTTACTTACTTCCAATCACTGATGATAATTATTAATTAATTAATTTTTATTAATAAAAATTAATTAATATAGATAATTATTATGAGTAAGTGAAGTAATAAGTGTCATGAAATGACATGACCTTAAATTGTTTACTAAACAGGAGAAGAAGCAAACCTACGAGATCATACTTGGGATGAGGACGAACCTAAGGAGAAAATTTTTCTAACTAGAGGATGAATGAACATAACATATAATATAACATCACTTGCATACTGGGTTGTAGAGTGTCTTTGGCCCAAAAAAATAAAAGGTTGAAAGTAATACAAAGCTTAGTATGGGAGAGATGTTGTAGTATCTATAAATTAGTGTAAAGTATGCGACCTCTAGTTAGACAAATTTGCTCCTTAGGTTCGTCCTCATCCCAGGTATGATCTCGCAGGTTTGCTTCTTCTCCTTTTTAGTAAACAATTTAAGGTCATGCCATTTCATAACACTTATTACTTCACTTACTCATGATAATTATCTATATTAATTAATTTTTATTAATAAAATTAATTAATTAATAGTTATTATCAGCGATTGGAAGTAAGTAAGGATAACAATTCTAAATCAAATTTATTAATAAAAATTAAAATTAAAATTTATTAGGATTTTATTAAATTAATAAAATATACTTAATATATTTAATATAAATTCATTATATTTATTAACATTCCTTTGAACATTTATTTTAATAGTTAAATTATTATACTATTTTAGGTAGGATTTAGATTATAAAATACTTTTTAGACATTAGAATAAAATTTCATAACATATTATGAGATTATATAGATTATAAAATTAATTTAGACATTAAAATATAAAATACATTTTGAATTTATTATTGATAATAAAAAATTTAAGTAAGAATTAAAATAAAATAGAATATTGTAGTAATTTAGAGTTTGATAATTAAATAAATATTTATTAAAAATGACAAAATTCTAAAATTCTAAAAAAATAATAATAATAATAATAATAAATATATATATATATATTATTAAAAAAAATTATAAAATATCTATTATTCAAAAAATATTTATTATTAATAAAAATTGTAAATATTTATTATTTAAATTAGAATTAATTTATATAAAATCTTGGAAAAAAAAATTTTAATTAAATAAATTATAGAGTCTGTTGGCTCTTCTCATCTTCTCATCATCTCAGCCTTTCACTATTTATACCTTTTGCGACCTTCTTTCATTTTTCATTCATTTCTTATCCTAAAGATGGATCCCTGTTGGGATTCGAAATGTCGACAATCGTTTTGTGATACTGTGGATAATCTGGATTCTGCAATCAAAATAAAAAATAAAAAAATCTTGTGGTGGAAAATATGTCATTTTACAAAATGCGACTTGTTACTTATACTATTTTTTAGTTACAATACCATAGGTAAATTCCATGGTGAGTAAATAGCATGGGTAGATGCCACTTACAATACCATGGGTGGATGAATATCATGGGTGGATGCCACTTACAATATCATGGGTAGATTCCATGGGTGGATGCCACTTACAATATCATGGGTAGATTCCATGAGTGGATAAATACAATGGATGGATAAATATCATGGGTGAATGAATACCATGAGTATATGCCACTTTCCATTCTGATCATTTAATGAACTTGTGATGCATTTTGGTTTGAAATGGCTTAGGATTATGGATTATAACAGTGCCACTAATCAATGAGAATGTGGATATATTTATATACCCTTTTTATCACGTAAATATACATATTATGCTGCTTATTATGTGTTCTAAACAAACATTTCGCACAAAACTTCATTTCCAGTCCAGAATAATACTCATGGTTAACTTATTTAACAACATTATTCATCTTATATATATATATATATATATATATATAAACTTCATTTCCAGTCGAGAAGAACACTCATGGTTAACTTATTTAACAACATTATTCATCTGATATAGGTTAACTTATTTAACAACATTATCAGATGAATAATGTTGTTAAATCAGTTACATCTGATATAGGTTAACTTATTTAACAACATTATCAGATGAATAATGTTGTTAAATCAGTTAACCTATATCAGATGAATAATGTTGTTAAATAAGT